>CM051238.1:168417783-168935031 GCA_027917425.1 Gastrophryne carolinensis | reverse complement strand
TTACCTTTCTGGGGGGGGCTCGCTCCCCTTCTGTTACCTTTCTGGGGGGGGCTCGCTCCCCTTCTGTTACCTTTCTGGGGGGGGCTCGCTCCCCTTCTGTTACCTTTCTGGGGGGGGCTCGCTCCCCTTCTGTTACCTTTCTGGGGGGGGCTCGCTCCCCTTCTGTTACCTTTCTGGGGGGGGCTCGCTCCCCTTCTGTTACCTTTCTGGGGGGGCTCGCTCCCCTTCTGTTACCTTTCTGGGGGGGGCTCGCTCCCCTTCTGTTACCTTTCTGGGGGGGGCTCGCTCCCCTTCTGTTACCTTTCTGGGGGGGGCTCGCTCCCCTTCTGTTACCTTTCTGGGGGGGGGCTCGCTCCCCTTCTGTTACCTTTCTGGGGGGGGCTCGCTCCCCTTCTGTTACCTTTCTGGGGGGGGCTCGCTCCCCTTCTGTTACCTTTCTGGGGGGGGCTCGCTCCCCTTCTGTTACCTTTCTGGGGGGGGCTCGCTCCCCTTCTGTTACCTTTCTGGGGGGGGCTCGCTCCCCTTCTGTTACCTTTCTGGGGGGGGCTCGCTCCCCTTCTGTTACCTTTCTGGGGGGGGCTCGCTCCCCTTCTGTTACCTTTCTGGGGGGGGCTCGCTCCCCTTCTGTTACCTTTCTGGGGGGGGCTCGCTCCCCTTCTGTTACCTTTCTGGGGGGGGCTCGCTCCCCTTCTGTTACCTTTCTGGGGGGGGCTCGCTCCCCTTCTGTTACCTTTCTGGGGGGGGCTCGCTCCCCTTCTGTTACCTTTCTGGGGGGGGCTCGCTCCCCTTCTGTTACCTTTCTGGGGGGGCTCGCTCCCCTTCTGTTACCTTTCTGGGGGGGGCTCGGCTCGCTCCCCTTCTGTTACCTTTCTGGGGGGGCTCGGCTCGCTCCCCTTCTGTTACCTTTCTGGGGGGGCTCGGCTCGCTCCCCTTCTGTTACCTTTCTGGGGGGGGCTCGGCTCGCTCCCCTTCTGTTACCTTTCTGGGGGGGCTCGGCTCGCTCCCCTTCTGTTACCTTTCTGGGGGGGGCTCGGCTCGCTCCCCTTCTGTATGATATGTATTTGTTTAGGTTTCAGTTAACTAAGAAATTAATAGGGATCATAAAGGTTTTGTGTATTGTAGGAGTTATACCCTTTATAAAATATATGTATCTAATCTTATAGAGGCCAGATGTGTGCAGATCCTGGCAGACACCCCCACGAGGTGGGGAATGCTGGCCACTCCCCCCTAGTCTTCAATAGATTAGGAAGCTGGGATGACTAGTTGGGGTGACAATTACCAGGATGTTGCAACCATAATGTGCAAAGTATCGCCACTGTCTCTGCATTCTCTGCATTATCTCACTCTATCCATTCTAACATATTGTACTGTAAATAATGTATAACTTGCTCATTTATGTAACTGTAATATATAAGGTTATCTGGGGAAACTTCATGAACATATTGGGTTAGCGAAGGTTATTTACTGTGCTGGTAAATTAAACCTGTTTTTTTAATTTATGTCTTGCTGTGTGGTGGATAATTTCCCACACAATAGATTGTATGTGCAAAGTATTAAAGGCATTAAATATATTTCTTAGGACATTTTACTGGATGTATGATACAAACCAATGGTCTCTGAGGCTGTCCTCAAATTGGTGGCCGCTGGGCTGAAATGATTATTATTTGCAATATTTATAATATCTAGTAGAAACATTGGAGATTAATGGGCAGCAAATATTAATTTTTAAATCATATTTTCCTATTTCATTCAGTTAACCAGAACGTGTTGTCCAGTTTAGTCAGAGGGGGAGGGCGGAGGCATCTGTCCGAATATTGGACATGCCATGTTCCAGTTGGGGAACAGTTTCCCTGGCACCAGAGGTGGAGATGGTCCCAACTTTCAGTGCAAAGTGTGTATATATAGGTTCAGGGGGGCTGGAATTCTGCTTCAGCATCTTTTATTCAGCAACGCGCCAGAAAGTTTTGTTCTTGCCCTTTCCACCCACCCAGAATTTTTTTTTTTTTTTTATTTACGGTTCCTAATGTGCTTTCATTTTATGCCATTAACACTGGACCCTCTTTTTGGCAAGTCATATATGGCTTTATTCTGTTCATGCTGCTACCAGATCTATAGAAATTTACACTAGAAGATGTAATAAGATACAGATAGAAATATATATTTTTTTCCTCCTAAGGAACGTCATTGACTGGCTTATTTGTGCAGTGGAAAATGCTTGCAGAGAAGATAAGGAATTTGCTGTTTGCTTTCAGTGGGAGGAAAGGTATGAACAGATATACTGATTGTGTTTCGTGCTTTTTTGTGATTTGCAGACAATCTCTAGTACAAATTGGTGTTGCTTTGTATTTATTGCACCTCCTTAAAATGGGCCAACACCCCAATCGGGGTGCCCCGCGAAAGTGGACCAACACCCAGGATAGTGAAAATCCTGGGTGTTGGTCCACTTTAACAACCCCTCCATATACTCTTGTTCACTGTTTGCACAGCCACAAAGTGGACTAAACCCAGAATGGACCAAGGGGTGGTTTTCCAACCCCCACCCCAGGAATTCCAACTATGGATGCACTTGCATGGTCAAGTCCTGGAGAATAGTTTTAACTGGGGCTTAGTGGGGTTGGGTTTTCTGGGGGGGGGGACTTAGTGGGGTTGGGTTTTCTGGGGGGGGCTTAGTGGGGGTTGGGTTTTCTGGGGGGGGGCTTAGTGGGGTTGGGTTTTCTGGGGGGCTTAGTGGGGTTGGGGCTTCTGGGGGGGGGCTTAGTGGGGTTGGGGCTTCTGGGGGGGGGGCTTGGTGGGGTTGGGGCTTCTGGGGGGGGGGCTTGGTGGGGTTGGGGCTTCTGGGGGGGGGGCTTGGTGGGGTTGGGGCTTCTGGGGGGGGGCTTAGTGGGGTTGGGGCTTCTGGGGGGGGGGGGGCTTAGTGGGGTTGGGGCTTCTGGGGGGGGGGCTTAGTGGGGTTGGGGCTTCTGGGGGGGGGGCTTAGTGGGGTTGGGGCTTGGGGGGGGCTTAGTGGGGTTGGGGCTTGGGGGGGGGGCTTAGTGGGGTTGGGGCTTGGGGGGGGGGCTTAGTGGGGTTGGGTTTTCTGGCGGGGGGCTTAGTGGCCATATTCAGTCTCCCATGTGACTGTCCTTTCAATGGTGCTCAGGCAGGTCTTTCTGCTTCTATCAGTATAACTTTTGTGTATTTGTACCACTTGTACAGTTACATGCCTGCTGTTTATCCTTGTTTTTTTAACTTTTGTCATTTCAGGTTGGTGTTTCTGCTGCAGCGGATGCTCTCCATTGCGGTCGAAGTAGACAACTCACCAGTGATTAGCTCAAACAGGATTGCAGAGCTTCTATTTCCAAGGGTTATAGTCTTAAAAACAAGGCAACAAAGGTGAATTATTTTTTTCTAACTTGCTTTTAAATCGGCAAACATTTATGCTACAGGCTTCATAACACAGGCATTTGGATCATAAGTTTGCTTTATGCATAGGTGTATTGAAATGCTGTCATATCCTTCAGATAACATAAGCCCATCTAACACTAGGGTCTACCCAATACTGTCACTTAGGTGAGGCATGTACTGTGGTTCAGGTTGCCTCTGAATTTTACGGAATTTGACAAATAACCCTCTCCTCTTCTGTCCCCGAGATGGGTTCAAAGGGGAATAACCCTTACCCTCGGCACAGTCCAGCGCTGCTCTCCTGGTTTCTGTGGGGCCCCCCACACAGACAGAAAGCGGCACCCTCCTGCTCTTTCTGTGTGGTGGCACATACACAAAGATGCATTCCCCCGACTTGGCACCGAAACAGGGAAAGCGGTATTGGAAGCCTAACCCCCCCCCCCCCCCCCCCCCCCAAAAAAAGAGAAATCCTAGTGAAGGCCATTTAATTTTTCTTGAGCTTCCTTTTCAATTACCCCATACATTCAGGTCAGAAGTCTGCCAAAGTATGGGGAAGGGGGGTTAGTAATCTATTAAATAGAGGATTCAGCACCACCTCTCAATGGGTCTTACCCCCAGGGAGCTTGAACAAATGAAAAGTTGCAGGCCACTTCTTGGCTTTTGACAGATAAGGGATTATGTAATATCTGGCCATGAGTGTCCCTCAGTATGGCACGGATAACACTGTTAATGCAGAAATGCACCACTGAGGCTCCTATATGTAAGTGAAAAGATGCACACCACAGATTTGGTGCAAAAAAAGTGCATAGAATGTATTAGAGTGAAAAAAAATACAATATTCATGTCAAGCATACATGGTCTCTGATGTAGATCAACAATGTGTGGCTCAAGGAGAATCCTGCATCCATAGCCTAAATGCAAAGCTTGAAAGAACAATTGACTGTACAGCCAATTAGAATATCCTAGGTACATGATGCCCACGCCAGAGGGCATACTAAGGGTGCTCCTGACACTGTCTCGTTAGCAGTGCTTAAAAGGACCTATCCGTGTGGCAGACATTGAAGAAAATCAGACGCTAGCCTTCGCTCGGGGGAGGGGGAGACCCGAATCGGGATGTTGCTTCAGAACTTGCCTGCTCAGCTATGTACACATCTAGAGGCCCCTGGGGATGTGCCAGCTGCGCTCCTGATTGCCGAAGCCCTGCATGCAAGCAGCTGTTTCCCGAGCATTAAAGTGGACCAACACCCTGGGGTGATCGGCCCGGGAATCTATAAGATTCCCGGGCCGATCACCCCCCTCACCGCGGGACATCCGAGATCGGGATGTCCCGCGGTGAGGAACCCCCCCGAAAACCCCCCAAGAACTCACCTCCTCGGCGGCCGCCGCCGCCTCCCGCGCGCCCCTCTAGCCGTGCACGCGCCGGCCGTTTGTGATTGACCGGCGCGGGCGCGCGCGCTGTCAGAGGGACGTGCGGGAGGCGGCGGCGGACGCGCTGGCTTGTCCGTCGCTGTCAACGCTTGTCCGTCGCTGTCACCCGGCCACGTGGGAGCGTTTTGAGGTGAGTATTGGGGTGTTTCTGGGGGGTTTTACACAGCGGGGCACCCCTAATTGGGGTGCCCCCCTGAAGTGGACCAAAACCCAGGATAGCCAAAATCCTGGGTGTTGGTCCACTTTAAGCATGCACCACAAATGGCTCTGGTTGGAAGAAAGGCTGCACTTGTGCCATTGGACCAGGAATAGGCGAGTTGTTCTGGGGGGTTTCACACAGCAGGACATGGATGGATATGTCATACATGGATAGTCAAATCCTGGGTTTTGGTCCACTCCCCCGGGGCACCCTGATCGGGGCTGCCCCGCTATGTGAAATCCCCCCTCTAGTTTTTCAGGAACTTCTATAGAAAAGCGTGATAGAAGCAGTACTACCACCCTCCCTGGGAAGTGTTTTCTTGTTTTTCTGGGTCAGAAGCCTTCATAAAAATGTTCATTCAATATAAAAAGTTCAGAATGGAGTCAATCTTTTCAATCTACTCAGAAGGAACATTCTGATAGAGAATGCCCTGATGGTGAACCTAGACTTTCAGGATGCTTGCTTGCATATACCCATTCTGAACACTGCAAGTATCTGAGATTTGCTGTTCAGACAGACCAAAAAATGCTTTCACTACCAGTATGGGGCACTGCCATTTAGTCTGTCCCATCCCCGCGATGGCATAACTTGGGCAACAGGGAAACATGGTGATTCCTTATTTGGACGACGACCTCCTTCTAAACAAATCAAGGGAGTTGCTCCTGGCAGATCTAGGAAAGGTCCTGTCCTTACTGAAAAGCCTGGGGTGGGTGACCAATCTAGAAAAATCTACCCTGACACTCATTTATGTAGGTTTCTGGGTTTCAATATAGACAGCACTCGCCAAAAGATCTTTCTTCCAAAGGGAAAGGTAGACAGTAACAGAGCAGAGTCCCAGAGACTAGTCTGTCCCTCAGGCCCCCATATGAAAGATCATGAAAATCCTCAAGTCTCCTGACCTCTGCAATTCCTGCTGTGCTATGGGCACAACTACACACAAGAACATTGCAGGAAATTCCTTCTAGAACAATGGGGGGGAAAAAACAGGACTCGCTGGATCATCTAGTCCAATTACAACCGAGTGTTCTAGAAGACCTCGGGTGGTGGACAGATCCAGGAGTACTAGAAAAGGGAAGAGAATGGAGACAAATCAACCCAGTAGTGATCACGACAGATGCAAGCAGTTAGGGAGCCCTCTTGGACACACACCAAGTACAGTGGAATCAGCCAAGATCCTCAAATTTCAGAGAACTCCTGGCAGTCAAGTTAGCACTGGATTTCTGCCAGTCATAGCAGGCAGAGGTGTACAGATAGTCAGACAATGCCACCACATGAGCCTATCTAAAACATCAGGAAGGGGCTGGATTCTCAGCACTAATGAACCTGCCAAAATCTATTCTGTTACTCCTACAGAAGCAGCTCTGTTTATCTCAGCTGCCCATCTGAAGGACCCTCAATACTCTAGCAGACGAAGTCGATCAGGGCTTAGCAGACAAGTGTCTGAACCAAGAGATTATTCTTAGTATACAGTACGTCCTGCTCCAGATTAGATTACTTACACTTGGGAAATACTCCGCCAGATGGCGCTGGACTGCAGAGACTGCGAAATTGGCTCCTCCCAGCCCCTCAAATACCCGGGACCTCGTACAAATCCCCAGATTCCTCGCAGGTGAGCGGGGCTATTAGCCTGCAGCCCTGTAGGACTATTCCCACCCATTCCATTTTTAGTGTGCCTCCCAGCCTTGGCTGCGCTGGTCCGGGTGATGGTAGGCAGCACCGCTGTCCGGTGAGCGCTGCTCCACCGCAATCCCCCACCAAAGGGTAGGCGGTATAGGCATATGGTGAGCCTCTATGGGATGCCCCTCCCGCCCTATTGCCCCTTGCCCCTGTCTATTGGTGGGTCCTATGTTAAGTGGCTGCTGTAACTCCCCCCTCGCTCTCCCTTGTAGCTCTGAGGGGGGGGGTGACTTTGCCTTGGTGCTTCACTGTATTTTGTCTGGTTGGTGTCAGTCGCCGCGCTGACTTGGTTGCACTGGTTGCTTTTTAAATTTGCCGCCGCGCGCTTCCACTGTGCTCCGGCACCTAACTCACTACTACGCTGCGGGATGCTGAGGACCGGCGCATTGATCAGCTGGCGTCCCATGCCCGGTCTGTGCCTCTGCCATTACGGCTGCGGCTATTAGGACCCTGCTTAGAAATTTCCTTGTTGGTGCCCCTGATGTGTCTAGTGAGGAGTTTCATACACTCGTGAGGTTTTTGTGACTTATGTCCTCTCTGCCTTGGATGATAACATTAGAATGTGTGGTGGCTATACGCCGCTCGGTTTGGCTGCGCCAGTGGGCTGCTGACAGCGCTGCCAAGAAATCTTCAAATCTTGTGAAGCATGCACCCTTATGTAGATGAGCCTTGTATAGGGGGTAATTGTGTGGTTGGATTGCACCCTGCTATTACTTATATGGTATGCATACCTTGAACAAAGATTGCCTCTGAAACTGCCTTGGCGTCCATATAAAATGAAGTACTGGGATTAACATACCGGATCTGTGATTCGTTGCAAGATTTGCTTGTGCACTTCCTAGCCTGAAAGTACCTGCAGCAGGGTGCAGAGAAGTATGGCGCCATGGATTGGTGAGAGGGTGAGGATGGGAATCCATAATTGCCTGGCTTGCTTCAATCAATGTATAAGGGATTTGTTCTTGATTGGGCAAAAATGCTTGAGGCAGCTTATTTGAAGTAACGATTTGGTTTCTAAATTAGAATAGTCCACATAGGGTGCTGGGGTCTTTGTCTACCAAAAGTGCCAGAAGTATGTGGATTTTTTCTTCTAAACCTTCTTTTTTTTTTTTTTTTTTTTTTTTTTTCAGGGAGATGTTCCTGAGCAGTACAGAAAACTTCCTTTTACGGGCAAAGATTCTTGAAATCATTTTTGAAAACAGTTGTGAGTCTATGCCAGATCCAGGCATGCCACTTTCTTTATACAGAATCCTTCACTTTGTTGGCAATTCCACACTGCTTCTAGAGAACCAGGTGGGTAAAAGTCAATATTCAGTACAGACCAACTATTTACTCAGTATAGTAATCACTGAAGCTTAAAAAGGAGTCTACCCCTGGGTCAGCTGATCCAGCACAGTTGGGGCCTCTATCTGCTCCCTCATTTCTGAGGTGAGGTTTGTGTGCTGCTGGGGATGTTACTGTAAAAGTGATCATCTTGAACAGCCTCTATTGTCCTGGATCAGCTAGCCTGGTTGTAAACTTCCTTGCCACTTTACAGATGGTACTGCACTAGGAGTTTAATCTGTTAATCTCATCTCATAATTTGGGACAGCCTACAGCACTTTTTTTTTTTTTTTTTTTTTTTTTTTTTTGCATTTTGTTTTGCTGGGGGATTTTTAACCTTGGGAGTCCCAGGCTGCGACTGAGGTCATGTCTTTTCAGGACCCATGCGGTCAATCCGCAGAACAGAGTATCTACTGGCAGTTAAACAGTGCAGGGGGACCAATTTTTTGGGTTTATAACATTTACAAATACAACTATCAACACTATAAAATGTTAAAGTGCTCTTTTCAGTTTGGGGGGGTCTCCTGGGCAAGACCGGGGGGGCTACCAATACATATATATGGTATTGTTGTATGCAGAAATGGGGCTTTCACATGCAATATGGTTTTCTATAATGAAATAAATGTTTTATTTAAAATCAAGAACATATATATATTTTATTTATATTTTTTTAAATTTGAGTAAAAGAGTAAAAAACAAACTATTAAACTACAAACAAGACATTTCATGTTAAAGCCTAAACTCTGCCGCAAAAAAAAATATTCTAAGTATGTCACACACCCTGCTTCAAGACATTCATTGCATGTGGGTATACTGACCTGTAGATGGCGATCTTGCAGAGATGTCAAAAAAAAAAAAGGAAGACCCTCCCGGTCCATAAAATACCTGGGACCTCTGACTCATTCCCCAGTCTTTCATCTCTGCAGACGGCGAGCAAGTCAGAAGATGGATGTCTCCTCCTTGCAGGTAGCCAGGATGACTCCCGGCCCTCTATTTGATCTATTCTTGCCCAGATTCTTTATTGATTTTACTGCCTCTCAGCCTAGGCTGCTGGTCCGGGCAATGGTAGATGGCACTCTAGGTGCTCAGGAGCTACGCTCTGCCGTGAGACCCCATAACAAGGGGTAGGCGGCTAACTGGGTTGGTGACCCCGGTTTGGGATGCCCTGTCCCTTGGCCTTCCACCCTAGCATGGATTCCCCCTCTCCCAGATACCCGGGAGAGGGGGATTATAGATTCATACTTTATTGTTGTGTGTGGTGCCTTAACTTTACATGCGCTTGTGCGGTACTCAGACCGGCGCCGGCCTCCGGTGTTAGTCATGGCGGCCCACCCCCGTGCTGCGGGCGCCGCGGTTCAGGTCCCGGCTTCTGGCCGGGAGCGACGGGGGGCGCCTTTTCCTTCCCCTGCCAGGCGGGCGGCGTGTCGGTTGGTGAGTGGCCTGTGGCCCCATTAGTTTTTTCTTATTGATCATGCCCCTCCTTAAGGTTGCTTGCCAACGCTTCTGTTATTAACCCCTTTGGACAATCCCTATGTGGTCTGATTGCTGTGTTTGTGTATTCCAGGTGGACCATTGTGCCTATTAAAGGGGGGTTCTCCCGGTCCTAGGGTCCCTTGTCAAATTTAGGGGTCTGTAAATTCCTCCCACGCGGGACTTAAAGGGGCATCCCGGGTTGCATTGCTGCATAATTCCCTCGGATATATATATATCTTTATATCTTTTCACCATATGGAGGCTTCCCCGGATACTGGGCTTGTGCCCCCCCTCGGGGCAATCCAGGCTGTGTTTGGGTATCCCTTTTGGGGGATGTATTTCTTTGTGTACCCTGTGCACAGCGGTCTATTACGCGGCAGTCCGGATCTCAGGCGTCTGGTTCTGCTCTGCCAGTCTCCCCTCCATCTCCCCCCTCGCTTGACACGTACCCCATGTGATGTGGTCATTGGGCAGGGAGTCTCAATCTGAGGTGTGTGCCAGATTGGCCAATCTTGAAAAATTGTTTTCCAGTGCTGTTGCCAAAAAGGCCACGGCAAAGCGAAAACATTTTTGTATACAGCCACGCAGGCCTTTGATATGGAGGAGTTTGACTCCCTGGATTGGTCTGATTGGTCTGAGTGAG
This sequence comes from Gastrophryne carolinensis, assembly GCA_027917425.1. NCBI lineage: Eukaryota > Metazoa > Chordata > Amphibia > Anura > Microhylidae > Gastrophryne > Gastrophryne carolinensis. The sequence continues at coordinate 168,924,910 of CM051238.1, read as the reverse complement.
GAAGGGAAGCTGTATGAGGAGTCTGAGGGCTCCGATGACCAGCAGTTTGTGGGGGCTGATACCGAGCAGGGCCAGGGGGATTCCTTGGATACCTCTAGGGTCCTGGCTCATATGTTTGAGGTCCTGGCTATTTCTTCCCCCCCCCCCCCCCCCCGAGGCGGCTCCACCGCTGAAGGGGGGAGTTCTTTGAGGTGACCAAGCCGCGCTTGGAATTTCCTTAGCAAAAGGAATGGGAGAGGCCGACTAGGCTTCCGGGTGCCCCTCCGGGTTGGGACAAAAATTATCCCTTTCCGGCGGACGCGGTGAAGCACTGGTCGTCCCCCAACCCCCAGATGGCTTGTCATGGTTTTGCCAGTGTTGGGTCGGCCTTGCGGCCGGTTTGTGCTTCAGCGCTTTTATTCGTAGCTGCCAGGCCGGTTGTTAGAGGACTGTTGAACTCTTCCGGGCTTTACCCGGCTAGTGAGGAGTTTGTCGACCTTAAGCGCTGTGAGTTATTTTTGTCCTTTGTGCTGTCCGCCTTGGACGACACATTGGTGATGTGTAGCAGAGCTTCGGCCTTCCTTGTGGCTATCCGGCAGTCGGTTTGGTTACGCCAGTGGGCGGCTGATTTTGTGTCCAAAAAGTCGCTTACGGCCCTTCCCTTTTGTGGGGTTGCGGCTCTTTGGAGAGAAATTGGATTCGGTGGCAAAGAGAGGTAAGTTACCTCAGCGTAAGAAGCAGCGTCGCCCCTTTCGGGGGGCGGCTTCTCTCAGTCCTTTTGTGGGGCTAGAGTTGGTAGGGGTTCGGCTTTCCCCTCGTCCAGAGGTGATTCCTGGCCTAGGGGCAGGGGTCGGGCCCGTCCAGGACACAGTTGGGCTCCAAGCCTAGAGCCGCTGCCAAGCCGGCTCAGCAATGAGGGGGCGCCCTCACCCTTGCGGGTGGGGGGACGGCTGCAACTCTACTCCCGGGTCTGGGTCCAAGAGGTCTCGGACAGGTGGATTCAGGAAGTGGTGTCTTCTGGTTACAAGCTGGAGTTCGAGTTCCGGCCCCCTCCCAGATTCTTCAGTTCTTGGGTGCTGTCAGATCCTCTGGCCGCCCAGGGGCTTCGGGCGGCAGTAGCAAGTCTCTTGGACATTGCTGTCATATGTCCGGTGCCTCCCTCAGACCGGGGCCTGGGCTTCTATTCCAATTTGTTCACGGTCCCCAAGAACGGATCCGTTCGTCCCATTCTGTATCTGAAGTTGCTCAACAGGTTCGTTCGTCCCCGGAAGTTCCGTATGGAAACTCTGCGCTCAGCCATCCACTCACTTCGTCAGGGGGACTTCATGACGTCCATAGACATCAAGGATGCTTACCTGCATATTCCAATATTTCCGGCACACCAGAGATTTCTCAAGTTTGTAGTGGAAAATTGACATTTTCAGTTTGTGGCTCTTCCGTTTGGCCTTACCTCGGCTCCAAGGGTTTTTACCAAGGTGTTGGCAGGAGTGATGGCCATCCTCAGAGCCAGGGGTATCCGCATCGTGCCTTATCTGGACGATCTTCTCATCATGGCGTCTTCCCTCAGTCAGGCGCAGCTGGATACCAGGACCGTGGTGTCCACTGGACAGTTTCGGCTGGGTGATCAACTATCCCAAGTCCTGTCTCTCTCCTCCCTCCAGGGTGGTGGAGTTCCTGGGAATGTCTCTGGATACTTCTCAGGCCAGGGTGTTCCTCCCCCGAGCCAAGGTTCTTCTGATTCAGGAATTGACTCAGCGTCTCCATCTATCCCCCGCCCGTCCATCCGGCTAGGGGTGCGACTGGTGGGATTGATGGTGGCATCGTTCGAGGCGGTTCCCTTTGCCCAGTTTCACACAAGGACACTCGGCTCAATCTCTTGGCGGCCTGGGACGGGTCCCCGCTGTCATTGGATCAGTCCTTCCTGATGTCTCCCCGGGTGCGGCGTTCCATTTGGTGGTGGCTGAAACCAAGCAATCTGACGAGGGGCACGTCGGCCCCAAGGTGTTTCGGTCGCTTTGCCACCGGTGGGGGACTCCGGAGGTGGACCTCTTTGCCTCTTGTCATAAGCTTCCGGCATTTGTGTCTCTCTCGCGGGATCCGCTGGCTCTGGGGTTTCTATACTTGTTCCCTCCGTTTCCCATGGTGGGCAAAGTGGTGCACAAGCTGGCCCTAGAGGGCGCGGCAGCAATCCTGGTGGCTCCAAGGTGGCCCAAGACGGGTTTGGTTCGCAGACGTGGTAAGGTTGGCAGAGGATCAGTTCTGCCCCTTCTGCCGGATCTACTCACTCGGTCCACTGCTCTACCCCAATTTACCAACGCTGGCTTTGACTCCGTGGCTGCTGAAACCTCCATCTTGAAGGAGGAAGGTCTTTCTGATGCTGTCATTCAGACTCTGGTTAAGGCTAGAAGAAGTCTTCCTCTGCCATCTACTATAGGATTTGGAGGTCTTATATTGATTGGTGTGAGGTCAGGGCCTTGCCTTGCAGGGCGTTTTCTATCCCTAGGGTTTTGGAATTTCTGCAACATGGTCTGGACCAAGGTTTGCAGCTTAGTATGCTGAAAGGGCATGTTTCTGCCCTGGCGGTTTTCTTTCAAAAGTCTTTTGCTCTTCATCCTCTGGTTAAGACCTTTTTCCAGGGGGTTACGCATGTGCGGCCTCCTAGGAAACCTTTGCTCCCAGTTTGGGATTTGAATTTGGTTCTTTCTGCCTTGCAGGGTCCTCCTTTTGAACCTTTGCAGGATATTGCACTTTCTACGCTTACTCAGAAGGTTGTTTTTCTGGTTGCCATCACTTCTGTTCGGCGTGTATCTGAGTTGGCAGCCTTGTCCATTAAGGCCCCTTACTTTGAGAGGCATCAGGACAAGGTTGTTTTCCGCTTCAAGCCAGATTTCCTTCCTAAGGGTGTCTCTGCTTTTCATCTTAATCAGGACATTGTTCTACCCTCCTTGTGTCATACCCTCCTTGTGTCCTATCAATGACAGAGGGAGAGGGTTTTGCATTCTTTGGATGCGGTTCGCTGTGTGAAGTACTATTTGGCTAATTCCCCTTTTCGTAGGACTGGCGCCCTTTTTGTGGTGCCCTCTGGGACTAGGAAAGGTTTGGCTCCCGCCAAGTCTTCCATTAGTAAATGGATTTGCCAGGCCATTGTTGGGCCTTTTCTGCTAAGGGGAAGATTCCCCCTTTTTCGTGTTACTGCTCATTCTACTCGTGCTGTTGGGGCGTCCTGGGCCTTCCAGCACCAGGCCTCTGAGCAGGTTTGTAAGGCTGCTACTTGGAAAAAGTGTGAACCGAAGACCAAGTTTTACAAGGTTGATGTGCGGGCTTCAGCGGATGCTGTTTTTGTCCGCAAAGTTCTACAAGCTGCAGTGGTTTAAGTTTGTGCCTTGTTGTTTGGATCCCTGCCCTTATGGACACTGCTATTGGATTTCCCACATGTAATGAATGTCTTGAAGCGGGGTGTGTGACATACTTAGAATAATACCATTTTGTGATTACTCACCTGTAAAATGGGTATTATGTATGTCACACACCCTGCTTCACCCTGCCCTTTGGTATTCTGGATCCTTTATATGGTGACCCTTTAGTTTTAATTGGCTTTCCTGGTCCCTTTACCTTACTGCTATCTTTATACTGGGGAATGAGTGGGAGGTACCAGGTATTTATTGACATCTCTGCAAGATCGCCATCTACAGGTCCGTATACCCACATGTAATGAATGTCTTGAAGTGGGGTGTGTGACATACTTAGAATACCCATTTTACAGGTGAGTAATCACAAAATGGTATTTTTCATGGAAATTTCAGCTAATGAAAAATGACCTGTTAACAGAGGGTGACCATCTCAAGTAGGCTGGCAATTTAAAAGGGGGGAAGTAGCTATGCATGTTGGGTATTCTGTTCAAGGGACCTTGCTTTTTCAGATTTAACTTAAAGCCACATTTCCTAAAAACACAAACACTATATGCAGTAGGTTTTTGTTCCTTTTTTTTTGGGGGGGGGGGTGAAGAATTGAGGGATTACATCCAGAAAACGGCACCCATGTCAACAAGCCTGGTACGCCTAAAAAGCTTGATGTGTGTACAGATAATATGGTTTATAATATGGTTTGGGTGGGGGGTGTATTTCAAATGTAAAGGGTGTCTACCAATACATATATGGTAATGTTGTAACCGGGAGAAATGGGGATTTCACACGCAGTAAGATTTTGACAAAAACACTAAAAATTATAAATTTTTGCACATATTTCACTCAAATATTAAGTACACTTAAAAAAAGACACAAGGAAATATATTAAAGCCCAGACTCTTCTGAGAAAAACATATATATAATTTTCCTGGGAAATCCCTTCAAAAGTCAGTTGAACATGTGTAGCGCAAAATGGTGAAAAATGGTCTGGGAACAGAGGGTGACAAACTTTTGGCTGGCACTGAAACTGAAAGGGTTTATACCATAAGCCCTTCTCTTGTACTGGCGAAGATCTCCCAACTCAATGTACCTGGCTCCAGCAGCAAGTAGTATATATCCAACAGAATTCCTTATGAACCGGATACCTTACCCCTTTACACAGCCTTGTGGGGAACCACTGCTGATGGTACTTTCCCTCTACTCTTCTGGTACACCCAACAGTTGCACCTTCAGTCCTTCTGTGTACACCCAACAGTTGCACCTTCAGTCCTTCTGTGAAGTTTGCATGCTGATGCCGATTAGGCTCATTTTCAAGTGGTTGAGTCTTATTACAGGTGGAAAATTGATCATCCATGGTGCGCAAAAATCAATTTGTAGACTTCAAGAACATAGTACAACCCATCCCATAGCCCTGCATGATCTAGTAAGCACTGTAGTTATTTTCTTTGTGTACAGCACGGCTTGCCTCAGTTCAATTCTTAACGATTGGGGTATTCTGCCACAAGGTGGCGCAGTTGACTGCAGAAAGACTTGTGGCTCCTCCCGGCCCATATAAAAGGCTGGAATAACCCAGAGAACCCCAGTATTCTTTCTGCAGTCACACTGCGAAGACAGAAGATGGCTCTATCTGGATCGCAGGAGAGCGGGGCATCCCGAGCCAGCGGCCCTGCAGGTCTATTTCCACCTGTTCTGCTTCCCAGCACTGCTGCAGGCTCAGGTGATGGTAGGGGAGCACCTGGGTCTGGTGCTCACGGAGCTCTGCTTTGGGCCGCAGACCATAACTGTAAAGGGTAGCCGGCCGAGGCTATGGTGGGCGAGGGGAGAAACCACACTAGGCCCCTGTATGTGCTGTTTCACTGTGCATTTTTATTTTTCTTGTCTCGGGGTCTCGCCTTCCCTCCGTTACTCCCTCTGCTGTGGCCCTTTTTTCCAGCCCGCCCCCTCTAGGCTCCGCTGTACCGGCGCCATTTTGCAGTGCGGGCGGAACGGCCCTCGTCGCTGTGTGGGCTCCATCGGCTTCTCCTTGGGGCACGGACTAACGGCCCTGGTGGCTGTCCGGATCTCCGGGTGGGCAAGTCCTCACTCATGCTTTTTGCGGTGCTCTATTGGATCCTGCCCACGCTGCTGCCTCTGTGGTGCATCTGTCTGTACCTGCTCGTGCCAGATCTTATACGGTCCGTGAGTCTGATCCTACTCAATTTATTCTATGGGTGCATGCTCCGTGGGATGCTCATTCTTTGTCTATGTTGTGTTTTTCAGGCAAGGGACATTGTACTTGTGGTTTCTCCCGGTTTTTCACCCCCCCCCCCCCCCCCCCCCCTCCCGAGGCTGTGGGGTTTCCTGGGTCTGAGGTCCAGCATCCGTTATATTGGCTGCACTCCTAATTAATAACCATATGGAGGCTTCTGGGGATGGTGAGCTTGGGGGATCCTTCGGGACAGGCTTGGCTGTGTCATGTGCGGGACATCCCCCTTTGAGTGGTCGCAGCGCAGTTTGTGTTACGTGCGCCCATAGCACCATTGTGGAACAGACAGGGTCGAGCGCCTCCTTACCCAGTCCTGTTCTCCCTGTATCTTCACCTACTCCCCCCCCCCCCCCCCCACGCCTGCTTTTAGCCCCCAGTGAAGGGGAAGCCAGCAGGGCATCACAGTCTGACTTGGCTCTGCGTGTTGCCAGCATCAAGCGGCAACTGGCCCGTCCGTCGGCAAGGCCTCTAATAACTCTAATAAGAGGCACCTGGCTATGGGTCTGTCCCTCTTTGCCGATGATGATTTGTATGACTCCTATGGCGGCCGTGAGTCCTTGGAGGGGGAATTGTTCCACAATTCCGATTTCTTCTGGGGATTGTCATGGTGAGTACGATAGTGAACCAGGGTCCTCCCCTGACGAGGATTCCGGGCTCCCGGATGATACCGACACTCTTGTCGGCTGTTTTTGATGCCTTGCACATCGATTCCCCCTAAGGCGGTAAAGAGGAAGCAGGGGGAGCTTTTCCACCCGGACAAGCAACGCCTAGAGTTCCCTGAGCAGGGACATTTCTCCAACATGGTCCAACACAGGTTACCCTCGGTACCCAAGGGAATGGATAGAAGGTATCACTTTTCAGCCGACTTGGTTCGCCGCTGGTCTTGTCCCCCCGAGGTGGACGCCCCTGTCCTGTGGCTCTCCAACACTTCTATTATGCCGTCTCCTGACACCACTACCTTGCGGGATAATGCCAACCGGCGTATGGATCAACTAGCCTGTCATGCTTTCACCTTTGTGGGAACGGGCTTACGTCGGTCTGTGCCGCAGCTGTTGTTGCCATTGCACTTAAAAAGATGGTTAGGCGCCTTTGCTGAGGCTGCCAGATCTCTCAAGCGAGAGGACTACAAGGACCTTATGCTTTGCTCTGATTTTATTGCCTTTGTGCTGGCTTCTATGGACTATGCCGTCCGGCTCGGTGGTAGGGCCTCTGCCCTGTTGGTTGCCATGCGTAGGTCTGTTTGGCTGCGTCAGTGGGCAGCTGATGCGAAGAAGTCCCTCACTGGGCTACCCTTTACGGGACTACATCTCTTTGGGGAACGCCTTGATGTTTTGACCAAGGATGGTCAGCTTCCTCAGTGTAGGAAGCATCCTCGGTGCTTTCGGGGGTCCTCCTCATTTCGTCCTTCCTGTGGGGGGCGCGGAGCTGTCTTCTCAGGTAGCCACAGAGACTCTTGGACGTGGCAGATCCCGTGGTCGCTCCGGTCTCTCCTGGGCTGCCAAGCCCCCTCCGGCATGAGGGGGCGCCCTCACCCATCCGGGTGGGGGGACGGCTCCAGTTCTTTGCTCATGTCTGGAGACCACTCGTCTCGGATCGGTGGATCCAGGAGGTGGTGTCCTCCGGGTACAAAATAGAGCTAGCAGCTTGGCCGCCCCAAGATTACTCCGGTCCCGGATCTCCCTAAATCCCGTGACTGCACAGGGCCTGAGGTTGGCCGTCCAACGTCTTCTATCGTCCGGAGTGGTTTGTCCTGTGCCTCTTCAGGAACTGGGTCGGGGGTTCTACTCCAATCTGTTCACGGTGCCCGAGGAGGACAGCTCTGAGACTCATTCTGGATCTAAAGGGGCTCAACCGTTTTGTCAGGTTCAAACACTTCGACATGGAGACCTTACAGTCGGTGAGCTCTCTTCGGCCAGGGGACTTTATGACCACTGTGGACATCAAGGATGCTTACCTGCCTATCTTCCAGGGGCATCAGAAGTTTCTGAGGTTCGCCCTGGAGGATCAGCACTACCAGTTTGTGGCCTTGCCGTTCAGTATCACCTCGGCCCCTCGGGTGTTCACCGAAGTGCTGGCGGGTGTCATGGCCCTCCTGAGGAGCCAGGGCATTCGCGTTCTTCCTTACCTGGATGACCTGTTGATTGCTGCTCAATCTTTTCATCAGGCCGAGAGGGATACTCAGGTGGTTGTGTCCACCCTCGAGTCCTTCGGTTGGGTGATCAATTATCCCAAGTCTTCGCTTGTTCCGTCAGTGGTGAGGTCCTTCTTGGGCATGACGCTGGATACTTGGGTCAAGGTGTTTCTTCCTCAGCAGAAGGTGGAGGGCCTTTTTAGATGCAGGCGTGAGCTCTGCTGTCGTGTGCTCTTCCTCCATCCATCTGGGGATGCAGTTGGTGGGGGATTTGAATTTGGTTCTTTCTGCTTTTCAGGGTCCTCCTTTTGAACCCTTGGCAGGATATTGCTCTTTCTACGCTTACTCAGAAGGTTGTGTTTTTGGTTGCCATCACTTCTGTTCGGTGTGTATCGGAGTTGGTGGCTTTGTCCATTAAGGCTCCTTACTTTGAGAGGCATCAGGACAAGGTTGTTTTCCGCTTCAAGCCAGATTTCCTTCCTAAGGTGGTCTCTGCCTTTCATCTTAATCAGGACATTGTTCTACCCTCCTTGTGTCCTAAGCCCAGCAATGACAAGGAGAGGGTTTTGCATTCTGTGGATGTGGTTCGCTGTGTGAAGTACTATTTGGTGGCTACTTCTTCTTCTTTTCGTAGGACTGACGCCCTTTTTGTGGTGCCCTCTGGGCCTAGGACAGGTTTGGCTCCCGCCAAGTCTTCCATTAGTAAATGGATTCGCCAGGCCATTGTTGGGGCCTATTCTGCCGAGGGGAAGGTTCCCCCTTTTTCGTGTTACTGCTCATTCCACTCGTGCTGTTGGGGCGTCCTGGGCTTTCCAGCATCAGGCCTCTGAGCAAGTTTGTGGCTGCTACTTGGTCTTCCGTTCACACTTTTTCCAAGTTTTACAAGGTTGATGTGTGGGCCTCAGCAGATGCTGTTTTTGGCCGCAAAGTTCTGCAAACTGCAGTGGTTTAAGTTTGCGCATTGTTGCCTTGTTTTGGATCCCCGCCCTTTATGGACACTGCTATTGGATGTCCGAAGTGTAATGACTATCTGAAGCGGGGTGTGAGACATACTTGGAATAATACCATTTTGTGAATACTCACCTGTAAAATGGGTATTATAAGTATGTCACACACCCTGCTTCACCTCGCCCTTTGGTATTCTGGATCCTTTCTATGGTGAACCTTTTTTTTTTTTTTTTTACTGGTTATTTTGGCTCTTCCTGGTCCCTTTACTGCTGTCTTAATACTGGGAATGAGTGGGAGGTACCAGGTATTTATGGACCGGGAGGGGCTCACTTTTTTTTCATAAAATCAATGCAAGATCGCCCTCTACAGGTCAGTATAACCCAAGTGTAATGACTATCTGAAGCGGGGTGTGTGACATACTTGTAATACTCATTTTACAGGTGAGTATTCACAAAATTGTATTTTTTTTAAGTTTTACAAGGTTGATGTTAGGGCCTCAGCTGCCGCTGCTTTTGGTCGTAAGGTGCTTCAGGTGGTAGTGTCTTAAACTGCCTGTCGCTCACTGGGGATTCCACCCTTTTATTCTTGGACACAACGATTGGGACATCCAACAGCAAAGAATTGAACTGAGGCAAGCCGTGCTGTACAAAAGGAAAAATACAATTGTGATTACTCACCTGTAGAATTGTTTACTGTGTACAGCATGGCTTGCCTCATCCCTCCCTTGTTTTCGTCATCCTATTTGCCTTTTTATGGTGGTTTTCTTGAGTGAGGGTTATCTTAGTGGGCTGTGTTTTTAACATGGTCTTGCCTCCCGGCTTTTTGTTTACTGCTTTAAAAAAAAACTGGGGTTCTCTCTCTGGGTTATTCCAGCCTTTTATATGGGCCGGGAGGAGTCACAAGTGTTTCTGCAGTCAACTGCGCCACTTTGTGGTGGAATACCCCAATCGTTAAGAATTGAACTGAGGCAAGCCGTGCTGTACACAGTAAAAACAATTCTACAGGTGAGTAATCACAGAATTGTATTTTTTCTTCCTGGGCATCTTATTAACCAGGACTCCCAAGTGGGAGCACAACATCGCTCATTTACCAAGAAGGCCAAGCAGGGCATGTTCTTCCTACAGCAGCTAAAGTTCAAAATACCACAGTAAATGATGAACATCAACTCATTGCAACGGATCACCTTCTCAGCTGAGCAAATGATGCACCACCATCAATCTGCCATCACTCTTAAGACGTTCCCTAACCTTCTCCTTGTGAGCCACCAACAGGCCGTGTTTTTGTTGCCTGTCTTGAGTAGAAAAAAAACAGTTGCATATGATTGGGGGAGGACTGAATAACATTTTTTTTATTTAGTTTATATACGTCTTAATTTTTCAATTCGTTGTCATTTCAATGTTTATTTTAAAGGGTCCTGAGTGGCAGAGATGGGATGAGCTGCTACATCACATTTGTCTACTTTATTTCAGCCTACAGAAGCTAACCACAGGTATTCCGATTTTTTTTTTTTATTTTTTTGTAACTGTCTTGTGTACATCTGAAAATCCTGCCCCCCATTAAATGTTCTCCTACTTGTCTAGTATTGACGTAGCCCTGGTAAATCCTTTTGATCGGTGTATTATCTAGTGAAGCAGCTGGATGCAGACAAAGGAGTAATAATAAGCTTAGAACGATAAGGTATCCAGAGAGACTCAAAAATTATTCTCAGCTTTTAGTTATTAGATTATTAATCCAAAAGGTGCCTAGGTAACAGTAGGTTTAATTTAAAACTGGGGGTTTGTAGCTAGATCTACTTTTAAAGGGACAGTCCAGGCAATAGCAATGAGGAGCTCATCTGAAACCTGTCCCATCTGCCTCTCCTCAATTTCCTGCAGCATGCCTTATTTGACATAGCAGGTCCCCAAAGTTTGTCCCTTTCCACATTTCCATGACCATGCTCCAAAAATGATTGCTTGGCCACTCTGTTCCTCCAGGGTTTCATTGTGAGTAAGCTCAGAATGGGTGTCCACTAGATAGATGATTGATATGGAGGAAACGGGGCAGTGAGGTGAGGCAGTGAGATGATTGATATAGAAGAGAGCGAGATGATTGAAAAGTAGGGATGATATAAGAGAGGGATAATATAGGAGAGGGGGGGATGATCCAAAGGAGAGGGCTTTTTTTTTTTTTTTTTTTTTCCCCAAGCATTGGTGAACCTGGCTTGCCACTGACCTGATCAATATGCTTCTCTGTGAGCATGGCAAACTCTGCACTGTATGTCTCAAGCTATATTTACAGCGGCACTTGAGTGATGGTGCAGGTGCTGCTCCAGGGATTGGTTAACTGACTGGTTAGTCGAAGACCCAACAAAGCAAATATACATCTTTAGAATTTAGAACATTCATAAGTAATGGAATTTGTTTGCGGTGTAAACAAAAAATCAATGTTTAAATGTTATAGGTTTACGTTTCTAATTACATGTGGTCTTAAACCTAAAAGGACACGAGATGCCCCACTATCACAATAGGCTCGATTCAGCGATACAAAAAAAAACTTCCATATTCTAAGTATACAGTACGTCCTGCTCCAGACATAATACTTACTTACACTTGGGTTATCCTCTGCCAGAGGGTGCTGTGCACTGTAGACATGCAAAAAAAGGGCTCCTCCCGGCCCTTCATATACCCAGGGACCTCCCACAAATCCCCAGATTTCTCTGCAGTGCTGACTGCGAAGACATAAAGTATCACTCTCTCGCAGGTGAGCGGGGCTTTTGGACTACTCCCACCCGTCCTATTTGTGATGTGCCTCCCAGCCTGGGCTGCGCTGCTCGGGTGAAGGTAGGCAGCAACATGTGTGCTTAACGGAGCCATGCTCCACCGCAGTCCCCCACCAAAGGGTATGCGGTTTAGGCTGATGGTGAGCCTTTAGGGGATGCCCGTCCCGCTTAATTGTCCCACGCCCCGTGTAGCGGTGGACCCTGTGTAAAGGGTCGCCATCCTCCCTCGTTCTCCCCCCCCCCCCCCAGCCCGGGGGGAAAGAGGGGGGGGGGGGAGGGGTTTGTGAGTCTGCGGCCTTAGTGTACCCTATTACACACTTATGGCCTTGGTGTCTTGTTTGACTGGGAATGGATACAAAAGTCTTAAGGGGCCACAGCCACTGTTTTTAACCTAGTTTAGAGACAGATTGTAGGCTGGTCAGCAATCTAACTGGTTTGAGGGCTGTGGCCCCTTTAAGACTTTTGTATTTAATTGCCCTGCTAATGTGCACCTCCCTGGTTAGTTATAAAATGGTCTGAGCGGCTGCCACCCCCCTTTTGTTTCTTTTGACTGGGAATGGATGTCAGCCGCGCTGTTCTTTTTACTCTTATTGGTAGCCGCCGCGCCCCTTCTATATGGCCGTACAGCACGGGCGGCGGTGGCTTTGTTGATGCTGCTGCGTCTTTTCTTTGCCTGTAGCGGCTCTGCTGCGGTAATCCACTTGATCTTTCCTTCAGGGACGAAGGGGAGATGTTCTCTGACTCGGGGTCATATGACGAGGAATCAAGGGGTCAGGACGAGTCTGGTTCCGAGCACTGGACCTTGGATGATATTGACAGACTGCTGGCTCAGGTATTTGAAGTTTTGTGCATCTCTCCCCCTGTTGCGGCTCCCAGGCAAAGGGGTGAGCTTTTTCATACTGCTAAGGCTCGTCTGGAATTTCCCAAGCAAACCCATTTCAATAGCCTCGTGCTTAAGGAATGGGAACATCCCAGCAGACTGCCTGGGATCCCTAAAGAGTGTGGATAGAAATTATCCCTTCCCGGCTGACTTGTTAAGTGCTGGTCATCGCCCCCCGAGGTCGATGCTCCTATTCTAGGGTTGTCTAACACCTCTATTATGCACTCCCCTGACACTAGTACGCTACGGGACTCTGAGGACCGGCGTATCTATCAATTGGCATGCCATGCCTTTGCATTTGGGGGAGCGACCTTGCACCCGGTTTGCGCCTTGGCCATTACGGCAGTAGCGCTCAGGGCCATGGTCAGGAATGCACTCTATGGCACAGATGAGTTGCCCTCTGATACTGTCAATACTCTAACTGTGATGTGTTTATAAACTATATCCTGTCTGCATCGGACGATGCTATAAGGATGTGTGCCAGATCTTCTGCCTTGGCGGTAGCTATACGCCGCGCGGTTTGGTTGCGACAGTGGGCTGCTGACAATGCTGCTAAGAAAGCCCTTACTGGGCTTCCATTTAAGGGGCTGCACCTGTTTGGAAACCGTCTAGACCTCTTCGCCAAAGGAGGCAAGTTGCCCCAGCGCAGGCGACAGATTCAGCCTTTTCGAGGCCAGGGCACCCTTTCAATCCCCTACCGCGGGGCTAAACAGAGAAAAGGGGGTGTCCTTCGCGGGGCCCTGTGCAGATTCCTGGCACAGGAATAGAGGACGCCGTCCCGGTTCCTCCTGGGGACCAAAGCCCAAAGCCCCTCCCAAGACCCCTCAGGCATGAGGGGGTGCCCTCGCCCGCCAGGGTGGGGGGACGTCTGCAGCACTTCGAGCATGTCTGGAGGCGCCACACGTCAGACCGGTGGATTCAGGAGGTAGTGTCCTCCGGCTACAAGATAAGAATTTTCTGTACGCCCCCCCACCAGATTCATTGGGTCCCGAATCCCTCAGGACCCTGCCTCAGCTCAGGTCCTGTTGCTGGCCGTGCAGGGTCTCCTGGATCTCGGGGTCATTTGCAAGGTCCCCTTTGGATACAGGGGCACGGGGTTCTACTCCAACCTTTTCACAGTACCCAAGAAGGATGGGTCAGTCAGGCCCATTCTGGATTTAAATATCCTCAACAAATTTTGTCAAGAACAGGCATTTTCGCATGGAAACTCTGCGCTCGGCCATTGGCTCCCTGCGCCCAGGGGACTTTGACATCAGTAGACATCAAGGATGCTTACCTTCACGTCCCGGTGTTTCCAGGACACCAAAGGTTTCTCAGATTTGCACTGAAGGATCAGCATTACCAATTTGTGGCCTTGCCCTTCGGCCTCACGTCGGCTCCCAGGGTGTTCACCAAGGTGCTGGCAGGGGTGATGTCCCTGATAAGGCTAAGGGGCATACGCGTGCTGCCCTACCTGGATGACCTCCTCATCACCTCTCGGTCTCTGCGGCAGGCAGAGTTGGACACTCAACTGGTAGTGTCCACCCTGGAGTCCTTTGGCTGGGTGATCAATTACCCCAAGTCCTATGTGCCCCTCCTCAGTGACTCCGTTCCTGGGAATGATTCTGGATACGGTTCAGTCACGGATATTCCTTCCTCAACAGAAGGTGGAAGCTCTGACTGCGCAGGCCAGGTTCCTGCTCTCGTGCCCACAGCCCTCCATCAGGCAGGGAATGCAGCTGGTGGGCCTGATGGTGGTGAGCTTCGAGGCGGTGCCCTTTGCTCAGTTCCATTTGAGACCTCTGCAGCTTCACCTTCTGTCGGTATGGGACAAGAACCCAGCGTCCTTGGACGGGGTCTGTGTGCTTCCCCCCCCCCCCCCCCCCCTTGGTCAGACGGTCCCTTGCGTGGTGGCTGGACCTCGGGAACTTGATAGGGGGCAGGTCCTTTCTAGCCCCTTCCTGGGAGACGGTCACAACGGATGCCAGTCTGTCAGGTTGGGGGGGATTCTGGAAGTCCCTGCGCTTCCAGGGGACATGGGGTCCTCAGGAGGCCCATTTACCCATCAACATTCTGGAATTGTGGGCAGTCCGGTTGGTACTGGATCGGTTGACCCAACTCCTGAGGGGTCGGTCCAGGTACACTCACACAACAGGACGGCGGTTGCCTACATCAACCATCAGGGAGGGACCCGGAGCAAGGGTGCCCTCCGGGAGGTGTCTCAGATTCTGACATGGGCGGAGGCCAATGTACAATGCATTTCGGCTGTTTACATTCCGGGGGCAGAGAATCTGCTTGCAGATGCTCTGAGCAGGGGGAGGTCCTGTCAGGGAGAGTGGTCCCTCTGCAACAGGGTATGCCAGTCCCTGTCTACCAGATGTGGACCTGTTTGCGTCCCGTCACAACCACAAGCTCCCGGCCTTCGTGTCCCTGTCTCGGGACCCTCTGGCCTTGGCCACGGATGCCCTGTCCATGTCATGGAAATAGTTTTGGCTCCTGTATGTATTTCCACCATTCCCCCTGCTGAGCAGGGTTCTGCGCAAGATTGCTCTGGAGGGGGTGCCTGTGATTCTAGTGGCCCCCCGGTGGCCAAGAAGAGTGTGGTTCGCAGACGTGGTTCAAATGGCAGTAGACCAGTACGGTCTGCCAGGGGTGCCAGATCTGCTAACTCAGGGTTCCCTACGCCATCCCAATTTACAAACGCTGGCTTTGACGACCTGGCTGCTGAAACCTCCATCTTGATGGAGAAGGGTTTGTCTGCCTCTGTGGTAGGTACTATGGTGCAGGCTAGCAAGAAGACTGTGGCTGCTATTTATTATAGAGTATGGTGTACCTACATTGACTGGTGTGAGTCTAGGTCCCTTCCCTGTAGGGAGTTCTCTGTCCCCAGGGTTCTGGAGTTCTTACAGCATGGTTTGGAGTTGGGTCTAAAACTCAGTACTCTGAAGGGTCAGGTTTCTGCCCTGTCCGTCTTTCAGAAGACCTTTGCTCAACATCATTTGGTTAAGACCTTCTTTCAGGGGGTCACTCATGCGCGTCCCCCTCGTAAACCTGTGGTCCCCGTTTGGGATTTAAACTTGGTTTTATCTGCCTTGCAGGGTGCTCCCTTTGAGTCTATTCAAGATGCTGCTCTGGCTGTTACTCTCAAGGTTGTCTTTTTGGTGGCCATAACTTCGGTTAGGCGTGTGTCTGAGCTGGCTGCTCTATCCATTCAGTCTCCCTGCTATGAGACACCAGGACAAGGTGGTGGTCCGCTTCAAGCTGGATTTTCTGCCTAAGGTTGTGTCTGCTTTTCATTTGAATCAGGACATTGTTCTGCCTTCCTTGTGTCCCAATCCTAGTAATGACAAGGAAAGGGTTCTGCATTCCTTGGATGTGGTCAGGTGTTTGAAGTATTACCTGATTGTCACTGCGGCTTTCAGGAAGACTGAAGCTCTCTTCGTTGTGCCTTCTGGGCCTAGGAAGGTTTTGGCTCCTGCCAAGTCTACTATCAGCAAGTGGATCTGTCAGGCTGTGGTTCAAGCCTATTCTGCTAAGGGGAGGAGTCCTCCTTTCCGTCTTACTGCTCATTCTACTCGTGCTATTGGGGGGCCTCCTGGGCCTTCCAGCACCAGGCTTCTGTGGAACAAATTTGCAAGGCCGCTACTTGGTCTTCTGTCCACACCTTTTCAAAGTTTTACAAGGTTGATGTTCGGGCCTCAGCTGATGCTGCGTTTGGCCGCAAGGTTTTGCAGGCCGTAGTAGTTTAAGCTACGTGCTGTTTCCTTTTTTGTTGGGGATCCCATCTTACAGTTGGGACATCCAATAGCGGTGTCCATAAAAGTAAGTATTATATCTGGAGCAGGACGTACTGTATACTTAGAATAATACAATTCTTTGAAATACTCACCTGTAGAATTTGTATTATACATATACAGTACGTCCTGCTCCACCCCACCCTGATTTTTGCATTATTCTGGATCCCCTGTATGATTGTTGTTTTGGTTATCATTACCAGTTATTTTGGTGGTTGGTTTCTCCCGGCTTCTGGTTCCCTGCTTTTCAATTTGTGGGAGGTCCCTGGGTATATGAAGGGCCGGGAGGAGCCTGTTTTTTGCATGTCTGCAGTGCACAGCGCCCTCTGGCGGGAGGATAACCCAAGTGTAAGTATTATATCTGGAGCAGGACGTACTGTATACGTATAATACCAATTCTACAGGTGAGTATTTCACAGAATTGTATTTTTAGTTCCAATCTGTTTTTTTTTTTTTTTTTTGGAAATGTTTCTGTTCTCGTATGAGTGTGCGAGCGATTCTATGCATGCATTGAAAACCTGTAAAGTTTCCGTCCGTTCGTACGGCAGATTACGAATACGAGAATGTGTCATTTTCCATCCAGACTTTTCCGTTTCATTTTCACGTTACAACGTAGGCTTTTGTTTTTGCCCTTTTCCCATCGTATCCTCCAACGAATCCTTTACGTTTCCCGCTAGTTTGTTTCCCTTTTTCAATAAATAATCGTCCAGACGGAAATCCTTACGATCTTGCGCCTGCGCACTACAAACTTAACTCATTAAAGTGCTTGCCTACATATTTGCCACCCTCACTTCTACTACAATGTTTAGCTAAATCACTTAGCACTGTCCTCCATCTTCCCTTTTGGACCCTTAAAGCTCACCCAAATCACTTAGCACTATCCAGCTTTCCTTTTGGACCCTTAAAGCTCACCCAAACCACTTCTTGGTTAGGTTCTTCTTCCATTTTAGCCCCCTAAAACTTACCCAAATCACTTCTCGGTCATGTGAATATTCATCTTTAAATATTTCTGGGCTCATTTGTTTTGTGTTAATGTATTTTGTAAATGAAATGACAATGTAACTTTTTTTTATTCCATCATAAAATATAAAATTCAAATTTTGACAACTATAAAAAACCAAATACATAGCAATGGCAGGCCACTGAACATTATTCTTCATCTGTGGTCCCCAACGAGTTGCGCAGCTCCTGCATCTCACCCACCAACTGAAGGACCCTGACACTCAGTTGTGCCACTCTGGCACTGTTACAAAAAAAAAAAAAGTAAATTAAAATATTAGTATAACCTTGTTGGGGTCATACTGCAGTGCCCCCCTCCCCCCCCCCCCCCCCCCCGTATGGTCCAAACACCTAAATCTGTACTTCAAAAGTCAGAGGGCCCTCGCCACGGGCCGGGTTTTGCATAGTGCCCGATTAGCGAACTCCTGGCCCGCATTCTGCAAGCAAAGAACGGGCATCAGGAGCAAGGGCGAGTTGCACATCTTGCAGTTCCTTGAACCAAATATAAAATAATTGCACAAAGAAAAGGTAACCAACTAAAACAACTCCTACAACACATTAAGATTCAAGTTCAACAATCCAAATATAATTCACAAAGGACATAAGTCTAAAAAAAAATATAGCAATGATATGGATGTGTGGGAAAATAAAGGTTTACATGCAATGATATGGATGTGTGGGAAAATAAAGGTTTACATGCTAAGGACTAATTTAGGTCAACCTTAAAGTGGACCAACACCCAGGATTTTGACTATCCTGGGTGTTGGTCCACTTAGGTGGGGCACCCCGATCGGGGGTGCCCCGCTGTCTGAAACCCCCCCGATCGCCGCAAAAACTCACCGCTCCCACGTGACCTCGTCCGGCCAATGACAGCGCTCAGAGCAGCTCTGGTATGCGCGTCCAAAGCTGCTTGGACGCGCATACCAGAGCGCTGTCATTGGCTGCGTCTCTCGCTTCCCTCTAACAGGGAGCGCGCCTGCGCCGGCCATTCACAACGGCCGGTGCGGGAGCGCGCCCTGCTAGAGGGAAGCGAGAGACGCGGCCGCGTCTCGCGCATGCGCCGTTGGATCGCCGGTAAGGTGAGGATTGTGGGCCTCCTGGGGGGTTCCTCCCCGCGGGACATCCCGATTTCGGATGCCCCGCGGGGAGGGATCTGATCGGTCCGGGAATCTTATAGATTTCCGGGCCGATCCCCCCTGGGTGTTGGTCCACTTTAAAATGCCTACATGAAATGTATGTATTCAGGTATGCATTGCTATACAATTTATGGCCTCGGCCATGCTGATACATACAATGCCTTGGTGCTAAAGGCGTGCAGACTCTTCCCACATAGCCGCAAAACATGTTCAACAATAGCAGTCCGAGCCCTCAAAGGTCCCGTAAGTGGATCGGAAATGAAACGGATTTATAGGGTGGTGATCGGTCGGAAATCGGCTCTCTGAATCAGACAGAAACCATCCCAACAACGGAAGTTATCTGTACGAACGGAAAATTCCCGATTTTGTTTGGAAAATGATCCGAACTAACGGAAATGTTCCGATTTTGCTTCCGTTCATCGAAAGCGCATTCCCGAACGTTCGTACGAATGAAAAATGAACGAAAAAAAGCAAAAAAATGACACCCACCCAATCAGACAGCTACGGAAGTCCGGACGAATGTCTCTGAATCAACCCTATTGTGCCGGATAACTTTGCTGAATTACCCCATGACATGACACAAACTGCACCAGCGGATGCCAAAGTGGTTTGGTTTCCCCAACATGTCTGATCACTGTACTGAACTGCATAAACAGTGTTGGTCTTGGCAGATGGAAAAGCTTTAGAAAGGTTTTAACCAACATTGTCTGACATCCAAGCTACGTCGTAGATGACCTACTCCTTCCCTTTTTTTTTTTTTTTTTTTTTTTTTTTTTTTTTTTCCCCCTGTCCAGCTTCATGGTTTTTTTTTTTTTTTTTTTTTTGCATTCCTTGTGCTGTAGCTTTTAACCAATGGCTGTGTTTTTCAACCTTGTGAACATAGTCCAGACAGGTACCATATTTCTTACCCTATAAGACGCATCTATTTTGTCTCCGAAAGCGCAGGGGGAGGAGGATATGGCCATGCATCTTATCGGGCAAATGTAAAATTAAGCACAGCCTTGGGAGACCAGAAGATGGAGGAGGGCAGGGTAACTGATTCTTGTCCAGTATCAGTGCTTCTGCTTCTTCTCCAGCACGAGCAAAACTGCAAACATCTGCCTCTGTGCAGTAGGTGGGCTTGGCCAACACTTGGTGCAGGCCATGCCTGCTGCACGGAGCTGGGACTTTGCTGTGCTCATGCTGGAGAAAAAGCAGGGACATTGGGCAGGGATCAGTTACCCTGCCTGCCCACAGTTGTGGTGGTCCAGCCAGCAGCGCTGTGGGGGGGGGGGGGGGGTTATTGTCAAAACGTCTTATAGGGTACGGTATATTAAATGAGTTAAAGCAGCAAGCAGATGGCATTGCACAGATCGGACCAGATTCTCTGCCTATCCCCTACATTTGAAGGATGCAGAATACTCATTTCATGATGATCTGCATCTTGGAAGCTGAGGAAGATTGGCTCCAAAGGGGTCTGAAAAAGAGGGTTGTGACATTGATGCATACAATGCTGGCTTAACAGGAGTCTGAGGATCCCTCCTTTTTGGATTAAATAAGGGAGGGGTGTCTAAAGGGCTAGATTCTGATCTGACCCTGAGGTGGATGCTTTGCTGTAACAGAGGGATGCTGTGGATGAACTTATCCTGAGATCATGCTTCTAAAGGAGGCAGCTATGGCTGCAGATACAGACAAGGAGCCGACACCTAGGACGAGAAGGTCAATGAGGTGCTGCCGGATCAACAGCATTTCAACTGATTCATAGATGAGAAGTTGGGAGGGGGAGAAGAGCTTCCTTCTGTTATTGAGACCCTGTATTAGGCTCTTCAGAAATGGGTGTGGCAACCCACTATGGACAATCCCCTTGGCTGCCTGGCCAAGCATCCCCATTTCCAACAGCACCTCTCTAGAATGCAGTGGTTTTCCCATCTGCTGGATGCAGTCGATTACCAAGTTTGCCATGGATGGCTTTCTGGTTCCTTGCCACTTGCCTGGGGCTGAAGGAGTTCCAGAAGGCTAGTGGTGCTGAGGAGAGACCTGCCGACAAGAGCACCCAATTGTCTCAACAGAGGCCAAGGTTTCGAACACATGTCAGGGAAGTCATGACTTCAAAGTACGAGATTGTGATTCTGGGTGGAGGTCAACTCACAAATTCATAGTCCCAGATCCACCCATTAGGTGATGTCTGTGCTGCAGTCTGCTATAGGCTTAATACTGCAGGTAGGGGTGAAAATCCCTGTGCTGCTTAGAAGGGCTTTGGCTTCTACTCCAACTTGTTTATCAAGGACTGGGCAGAGCACCCCACTCTGGACCTCAAGCACCTCCACTGTTATGTACAGATGGCGTCACAGCTGTTTTCAGGCCAAAGTGTTTTTACCGGCCAACAAGCTCCACATACTGCAAGAGAATGTGGTGAGCTTGTGCTCCAGACCTCGGCAGTACATGTAGCTTGTGGACCTGGTCATCCTTCAAGGCAGCCCCCTATGCTCAGATTTACACCAGGGCTTTGAAGTTGGCCTGGATGGACCTATGTGACAGAATGGCAAAGGGGGAACTGGTCTAAGTCTCCCTTTTGGGGGTGGTTGGTAGTCCCTGGAGTGGAGGCCCACTCTTGCTCTCTCAGGGTCACTCGTTCAGCCCAGTCCAGTGGACTATGACTACTAGTCTCAGTTGGGAAGCAGTGTCGTACCACCTGCCAGTTCAAAGTTGATGGGAAACAGATGTTCAAAATCCTGGAGCTCAGAGCAATCTTCATATGCACCTTCTATTGAAACAGCAGTCTACAGGGTCTTCCTGTCTAGATCTAATCAGACAACGTGATTTAGGTTGCATTTGTCAACCATGGGAAGGCCTTTGGAAGCTGCTAAGATTGTGTGTGTGGGGGGGGGGGGCTGTAAGTTTGTCTGCATTTCAGCTTTCCACATTTCAGATGTGATTTCTGATAGTGTGAAGTGAATCCTTTTGCATCCAGGTGCAAGTGTCACCTTTGTGGTGGGTGCTCTGGTGATCCCCTGGCCCCCATTCCAGCTATTGTATGTGTTACTGCCACTATCACTACTCCCTTGGGTGGTGCAAAAGTTAAAGTCTGGAGGGTATCAAAATAAGTGTAGTCGACCCTTAGTGACCAAAGCAAACCTGCTTCCGGACAGGCAGGATCTGCTGTCACAAGGCTCGCCGTTTCACCTCTAATTGACACTTCCTGGTTTGAACTGCAGGTGCTTCCCGGGTAGTGGCCACTTCAAGCTAGGAAGATCATTTTGGGACATGGATTTTCTGTAGAAGGTTCTGGATGACTGGCTGAAATTGAGCACCCTTAAGGGGCAGGCATCTGCTTTATCCATCTCGCTTCAGCGTCTGGTAGTGGGTGCATATTCACACAGGGGAGGCCTCACACAAACCTCACCGGCGGTTGGTGTAATTTGGGATCTCGGTGTGGTCCTTTTCTGGTATCCAGCACAGGTTTCTTCATCTGTAATTCTTCACATTTGGGTAATGTGGCTCCTCCTGGCCCATAAAAGGGCAGGAGTTTTCTGCAGTCCTGACTGCGAAGACAGAAGATTTTCTCTGGTTATTTGCAGGAGAGTGGGGTGTCCCAAGCCCGTCGGCCCTGCAAGCCTATTCCCACCTGCGCCGGACCCTTTCTGCCTCCTAGCCCTGGCTGACGGCTCAGGTGAAGGTAAGGGAACACCTGGGGTCGGGTGTTCATAGAGCTATGCTCTGGGCCGCAGACCCTGTACCCAAAGGGTAGCCGGCCATAGGCTAATGGCGAGCCTAGATGGGGGAAGGGAGAAACCCTTGCTTGCTTTACGGTTTGTGGAATTGGAAGGCTTCTAGCCGTGTGGTAGTTCCCCCCCCCCCCCTCCTTCTCTTCTCCTCCTCCTCCCCCATCTCTATCGGGGTCACTGCCTGCTTGCTGGGCCGGGGCCGGCCACGCTCATGCGCCCGTTCATCTGTTGCCCTGCCGCTGCGGGCACGTTGCGCTCTGCGGTGGGGGCTTTCTGAGGAGGAGTGTCCTCCGGGTGCCCGGAGTTTCGCGCGTTGCTGAGGGGCGGGGCCGCGAGATGACGGGCGCCATCTTGTGCCTCCTCCGGCGCTCTGCTGCGGTCTCCGCTCTCCTGGCTGCTACGTGGGAGCTCATTCGGACCATCTTTGCTCGACGATCCGAGGCTTCTAACTCAGGGTCAGTTGTGCCACCCCAGTTTACAAGTGCTGGCTTTGATGGCTTGGCTGCTGAAACTTCCATCCTGATGGATAAGGGATTGCTGGCTTCGGTCGTCGGTACTATGATTCAGGCTCGGAAGAAATCCTCTTCTATGATCTACTACAGGGTTTGGCATGCTTACGTTGCCTGGTGTGAGTCCAAGTCTTTTCCGTGTCGCTCTTTCTCCATTTCCAGGGTTTGAGTTTCTTCAACATGGTCTTTAGTCGGGTTTACAACAGAGTACCCTCAAAGGACAGGTTTCGGCCTTGGCAATTTTTTTTCCAAAGATCCTTCGCCAATCATAGGCTGATTAAGACTTTTTTTTTTTTTCAAGGAGTTACTCATGTACGTCCACCGCGTAAGCCCCTGCTACCAGTGTGGGATTTGAATTTGTTGCTTTCTGCTCTCCAGGGTCCACCATTTGAACCCTTGTGCAATGCCTCTCTATCCATTCTGACTCTTAAGGTGGCCTTCTTGGTCGCTATCACCTTGGTGCGTCGCGTCTCAGAACTGGCGGCGCTTTCTATGAAGCTTCCTTATTTTGAGCGGCATCAGGATAAGGTGGTGTTCTGTCTTAAGATGGAATTCTTGCCCAAGGTTGTATCTGCTTTTCATCTCAATGAGGACATTGTTTTGCCTTCTTTGTGTCCTGCCCCTTCTAATTCTAAGGAACGGACTCTTCATTCCCTGGATGTGGCCAGGGCGCTCAAATATTATTTGATCGCCACTGAGTCTTTTCGGAAGTCGGATTCTCTGTCCTCCCCGCTGGGCCTAATTAGTGGATTTGGCTGGAGGCAAGCCCTATCAGCAAGTGGATCAGACAGGTGGTGGTGCAAGCGTACTCTGCCAAGGGGAAGGACCTCCCTTTTCGTGTTACTGCTCACTCCACTAGGGCTATTGATGCCTCTTGGGCTTTTCAGCACCAGGCTTCATTTGAACAAGTTTGTAAGGCCGCTACTTAGTCTTCCATTCATACCTTTTCTAAGTTTTACAAGGTTGATGTTGGGGCCTCAGCTGTTGCTGTTTTTGGCCGCAAGGTGCTTCAGGCGGAAGTGACTTGAACTGCCTGCTGTCGCTCACTGGGGATCCCACCCTTCTTCCTGGACACTGCTTTTGGATGTCCCAAATGTGAAGAGTTACAGATGAAGCAACCCGTGCTGGATAACAGAAAAATACAATTCTGTGATTACTCACATGTAGAATTGTTTTTATGGTAATCCAGCATGGGTTGCTTCATCCCACCCTTATCCTCTTTTGCCTTGTTATGGTGATTTTTGTTGGAGTTTTTTTAGTGGGCTGTGTTTTTTTCTTAAAATGGTCTTTGCCTCCCGGCTTCTTGCATCACTGCTTCTTCTGGGTAATTCCTGCCCTTTTATGGGCCAGGAGGAGCCACAAGTCTTCCTGCAGTCGACTGCGCCACCTGGTGGCAGATTACTCAAATGTGAAGAATTACAGATGAAGAAACCCGTGCTGGATTACCATAAAAACAATTCGACAGGTGAGTGGTCACAGAATTGTATTTTTTTTTTTTTTCTTCCAATCAATTCCAAACCGTCCCCATTCTTCACAATTGGGTAATTCCTGCCCGGATGGGTGTGTACTGCAAGATCAAAGGTGTGGCTCCTCCCGGCCCCCATAAGTAGCAGCTGCCTCTAATCAAAGACCATTTTCTTGCAGTGGGAGAAGTACTGTGAAGATGGCTTGATTTCTCTCTCAAGGATTAGGTTTTTGGCAGCAAGCGGGGATTTCAACCTGTCTGCTTTCTGCACGACTTTATTCCCACGGATTCCTCTGACCCAATGCTATGCCTCACCAGTTTTGTTGCTGTTTAAATTGGGCTCCGTGAAGGTAAGGTGAAGCGGGGGTCTAGGGCGCTTTTCTGAGTGTTAAACCCTCAGGGCTGTAGGCTTCATTAACAAGCAGGTCGGCTGCAGGTTTTTGTCTGATTGTGGCTTAGTCCCTTCAGCAGGCCGAGAGCGACACCCGGACGGTGTTATCCACTCCCTTAATGGTGAGGTCCTTCCTGGGCATGATTTTGGACACCTCTCAGGTCAAGGTTTTCCTGCCACAGCAGAAGGTGGTGGGCCTTAAGACAGCAAGGCCTGCACCTGCATCTGGTCAGTGGCCATCAATCCGTCTGGGGATGAAGCTGGTGGGCCTAATGGTGTCATGCTTCGAGGCAGTGCCCTTCGCCCAATTCCAAATGAGACCTCTTCAGCCAGACAGTCCCTCTTGTGGTGGCTGGATCCCAGGAACCTGTTGGTGGGCAAGTCTTTTCTGACTCCCCGGTGAGAGAGAGTACCACGGATGCCAGTCTGACCGGCTGGGGAGGCGTTTGGCAGACGCAGAAGATCCAGGGTCGTGGGGTCTGCAGGAGAACCACTTGCCGTAAAATCTCCTGGAGCTGAGAGCAATCCAGTTGGTGCTTCTTCGCTTGACTCCCCATTTAAGGGGTCGTGCGATCCAGGTTCGCTCAGGCAATTGGAAGGCTGTCTCCTACATCAGTCACCAGGGCGGGACTCTGAGCAAACGAGTCCTCAAGGATGTGACCCAGATTCTGACTTGGGCAGAGGAGAATGTTCCCTGCATCACCCGGGGTAGAAAACCAGGAGGCAGACTCCCTGAGCAGAGGGGCCTCTCGTCTGGGGGAATGGTCTCTCGGCAACAAGATCTTTCAAGCTCTGTCTCCGCTGGGGTCGGCAGGATGTGGACCTGTTTGCGTCCAGACACAATCACAAGTTCCCAAGGTTTGTCTTTGTCAAGAGATCATCTGGCCTTTGCCACAGACGCTCTGGCAATTCCGTCTGGCAATGCATAAAGGCTCCTTTATGCATTCCCTCCGTTTCCACTCCTGGGCCGAGGAGCCACTAGGATGGTTGGAACACCTTCCTGGGCTGAGGAGTTGGTTTGCGGACATAGTTCAGATGTCAGTGGATCGCTACATCATGCCCGACGACCCAGGGCTTCTCACATGGGTCGCTGCGGCACCCCAATTTACAGACGCTGGCTTTGACTGCCTGGCTATTGAAACCTCAATCCTGATGGAAAAGGGGCTGTCTGCCACGGTTGTGCATACCATGATTCAGGCACGGAAGAAGTCGTCTTCCATGATATATTAGAGTTTCTTATCTCTAGGATCTTGGAGTTTTTCCAACACTGTTTAGAATTGGGTCTCCAGCCGAGCACCCTCAAGGGCCAGGTCTCTGCCTTGGCCATCTTTTTTCCAGAGATTTTTTCCCTGGAAAAAGGTCTTTATCAATCTATGATTGGCAGTCACCCACGTACGTCCACCACGTAAGCCTGTATTTCCGGTGTGGGACTTGAATTTGGTACTTTCTGCTCTCAAGGGGCCTCCTTTTTGAGCCTTTGTGCGATGCTGCATTGCCTATTTTGACCCTCAAGGTGGTCTATTTGGTAGCGATCACCTTGGTGCGTCGCGTGTCAGAGCTGGCCGCGCTTTGTATGAAGCCTCCTTTTATTTTGAGCGGCATAAGGATAAGGTGGTTCAAACAGGCGGTGGTGCAAGCGTATTCTGCCAAGGGGAAGGAACCCCCTTTTCGGATCACAGCTCATTCTACCAGAGCTGTTGGTGCCTCTTGGGCTTTTCAGCACCAGGCATCTGTTGAACAAGTTTGTAAGGCCGCCACTTGGTCTTCAGTTCATACCTTTACCAAGTTTTACAAGGTTGCTTCAGGCGGTAGTGAGATGAACTATGTGCTGTTCCGCACTGGGGATCCTGCCCGAATGGACACTGCTTTTGGATGTCCCACATGTCATCACTTCTGGGACTACCTGGACTGGATATAGTGAATTCTACAATTCTGTAAAACTTGCCTGTAGAATTGTTTTTGAATATATCCAGTCCAGGTCGTCCCACCCTGCCCTTGTTCCAATATAAAAATGGTAATCACCATAACAGGCAAACAAGAGATAATGAACCGTTGTCCTTATGTATGTTGTTGGAGAGAGTTCATGCTGAAGCTATGTGAAGTAACATGGTTTCTTGGCCTGTCTTTTCTTACTGCTGTTTAACCACTTGGAAATCGTAGTGAGACACCTGCTTTTATAGGGGACCAGGAGGAGCGACATCTCCTCGATCTTGCAGTCGAGCACCCCCTGGGGGCAGAATACCCACATGTCGTCACTTCTGGGACGACCTGGACTGGATATATTCAAAAACAATTCTACAGGTGAGTTTCACAGAATTGTCTTTTCCTGGTGTGAGGCCAGGAGGTTTCCTTGCAGGAGATATTCTGTTTGCCTCGAAGGCACAATCACAAACTTCCGGCCTTTGTGTCTTTCTCAGGATCCTCTGTCTCTGGCAGTGGATGCCTTGTCCCTTGCTTGGAAGGATCTGGGGTTTCTGTACCTGTTTCCGCCCATCTCCATGCTGGGCAAGGTAGTTAGCAAACTGGTTCTAGAAGGGGCACCAGCGATTCTGGTGGCTCCAAGGTGGCCAAGAAGGGTTTGGTACGCAGACGACGTAAGGCTGGCCGTAGATCAGTACCGGCTTCCCTTGTCGCCAGATCTGCTACCCCAATTTTCAAACGCTGGCTTTGACGGCTTGGCTGCTGAAACCTTCATTTTGAAAGAGGAAGGTTTGTCTGAGGCTGTTCAGACCTTGATTAGGGCTAGGAAGCGGTCCTCTTCTGGCATTTACTATAGGACTTGGAGGTCCTATATTGTTTGGTGTGAGGCTAGGGCCTTGCCTTGCAGGGTATTTTCGATTCCCAGGATTTTGGAGTTTCTTCAGCATAATCTGGATCTTGGGTTCCAGCTTAGTACTTTGGAAGAAAACAGAGCAGAAACCGGTCCTTTCAGAGGTCTTTTGCCTTACACCCGCTGGTTAAGACCTTTTTCCAAGGGGTCGCGCATATGCGCCCCCCTCGTAAAGCTGTGGTTCCTGTTTGGGATTTGAATTTGGTTCTTTCGGCTCTGCAGGGTCCTCCTTTTGAGCCGCTACAGGATATTGTTCTTTCGGTTCTCACTCAGAAGGTTGCTTTCTTGGTGGCTATTACCTCTGTTCGGCGTGTCTGAGTTGGCGGCTCTGTTGATTCAGGCCCCTTACTTTGAGACACACCAGGATACGGTGGTTTTTCATTTTAAGCCGGATTTTCTTCCTAAGGTGGTGTCTGCTTTTCACCTCAATCAGGATATTGTTCTCCCTTCCTTGTGTCCTAAGCCTAACAATGACAAGGAGAGGGTTCTGCACAATTTGGATGTTCGCTGTGTGAAGTACTATTTGGTGACTACTTCTTCCTTCCGCAAGACGGACACTTTTTTCGTGGTGCCCTGCGGGCCCAGGAAAGGTTTGGCGCCTGCTAAGTCTACGATTAGCAAATGGATTTGTCAGGCCATTGTTGGGGCCTATTCTGCTAAGGGGAGGATTCCCCCCTTTTAGGGTCACTGCGCACTCTACTCATGCTGTTGGTGCATCCTGGGCTTTTCAACACCAGGCTTCTGTTGAACAATTTTGTAAGGCTGCTACTTGGTCTTCCGTTCATACTTTTTCCAAGTTTTACAAGGTTGATGTGCGGGCTTCAGCGGATGCTGTTTTTGGCCGCAAGGTTCTGCAAGCTGCAGTGGTTTGAGTTGGTACATTCTTTACGGTTTCTGGTTCCCACCCATGACTGACACTGCTATTGGATGTCCCACATGTCATGAAGATCGAAGTGGCATGTATGGCACACTTAGAATAATACCGTTTTGTGAGTACTTGCCTTTAAAATGGGTATTATGAGTGTGCCATACACTCCACTTCGCTTCGCCCCACCCCTTCTTTTTATTTTTTTATTTTTTTTTTTTTAAGGTATTCTGGGGCTTTTATATGGTGAACCGTTTGTTTTGATAAGGTTATAATTGGTTCTTCCTGGTCCCCTTACTGCTTTTTTTACACTGGGGAATTGGTGGGAGGTCCCAGCTAATTCTAAGGAAAGGGCTCTTCATTCTTTGGATGTGGTTAGAGCCATAAGATATTACATGGCTGCTACGGAATCCTCCCGGAAGTCGGATTCTCTTTTTGTCACAGCGAAAGGCTCTAGAAAGGGGCTTCTGCCAGCCAAATCCACGATTAGTAAGTGGATTAGACAGGCTGTGGTAAGAGCCTATTCTGCCAAGGGGAAGGAAACCCCTTTTCGGGTCACAGCTCATTCTACTAGGGCCATTGGTGGTTCCTGGGCCTTTCAGCATCGGGCCTCTGTGGAACAGGTTGGTAAAGCGGACACATGGTCTTCAGTTCATACATTTTACCAAGTTTTGCAGGGTAGATGTTAGGGCCTCAGCTGACGCTGTTTTTGGTCGAAAGGTGCTTCAGGCGGTAGTGAAATGAACTACCTGCTGTACCGCGTTGGGGATCCCGCCCATACATGGCACTGCTTTTGGATGTCCCAATTGTGAAGAATGGGGACGGAATGGATTGGAAGACAAAACACAATTCTGTAGAATAGTGTCTGTTAATCCATGGATTACTCCATTTGTTATTTAATAGGATTTTTTTTTTTTTTTACAAAAGATTTTTCGAGAGAAAGCGGAGGCAGTGTGAAGTAACATTGTATCTTGTTATGATTTACTGCTATTTAATTACTGGTCTTTGATTAGAGGCAGCTGCTACTTATGGGGGCCGGGAGGAGCCACACCTTTGATCTTGCAGTACACGCCCTTCCGGGCAGGAATTACCCAATTGTCAACAATGGGGACGGCCTGGAATGGATTAACAGAAAAAACAATTCTACAGGCAAGTCTCACAGAATTGTGTTTTTGTTGGAGATCCCTTCTTTTGATCCTCTGCCTGATGCTTCTGTGTTTCCCCTGACCTCGAAGGTGGTGTTCCTAGTGTCCATCACTTTGGTACGTAGTGGGTCAGAGCTAATGCCTTTGTCCACTCTTAGCCCTTTCAAAAGGACTAGGTGGTCCTATGTTTACAGCGAGACTTTCTGCAGAAGGTGGTTTTGGTTTTTCATCAGTCCTACCCTCCTATTGTCCGAATCTGGATAGTTCTATAAGGGCCATTCTAGCCCAGGAATCCTTTGTGTTTATCTTTTAAATCCTGCTGTTAGACTTGAGGTACCACATAACTAATCCAACGGCTATTCTCCCAAGTGTAAGTAACCCCTGCCTTTTGTGACTGCTCACTCTGCTAGAGCTGTGGGTGTGTCCTGGGTCTTAAGGCACCAGGCTTCAGTGGACAGAGTGTCTAAGGCTGCCATCTGTCCACATGTTCACTTCCTTGTATAAGGTGAACTGTAAACTGAAGTTGGCGCTTTTTGCACAACTTCTGCGCCTTATAGGATTCACACCCTTGAGTACCAAGTGATTAGTGTCTGAATGGACTTGACGGGGAATACAGTTTGTGGTGCCTACCTGAAAACAGGTTTTCCCATAGTTGTCCACCTAGGGCCACTATGCTCGTTAGCTTTACCACCCTTGTTATCTGATCGCTTTTCCCCAAGACCAGTTTTCAACTGCTTTGCACTGGGGAAGTTATAGCTTTTGCTCTAGTCACCCCCTTTTGAATGCAAGCAATACCCATCAGTTATCAATGCCCCTGTATGGATAATTAAGGAAAAAACATTTTACAGGTAGGTAACAAAATATTTCTCAAGTTTTTTACATAACTAGGCCCTTTTTTATATGCAAGTGAGAACTAAGGTGGTAATATAGTGTTTTTTATTTTTTTGCCAGACCACTTGCGCACTCCAATTACAGACCGCACTGATGAGCTGATACAGCGGCCACAAACTTATTTCCCTGTACCTGAAGATCTCACAGAAAATGACATTATCCGCTATCTGAATCTCTTCTGGAAACGTACTTCATTTGGAATGGAAGTCCCAGAACCACTTAAAAATCGGTTTCAGATGCTGAAGTCTTTCCTCCTTTTAAATGTTCAAAAGCAGATACTGTAAAATGCTCTGAATATACTTTGTAACCAGCAGGTTAATGCTTTATATTTTCCTACTCACCTAGAGTAAAAATTTACTGAAGCTATTTTTAAGGTTTGTGGCAGACTGTATTCTGCACAATTTCTAAGCACTTTAGCTGTGTAAATAGAGGTTCATATTTTGTATAGGCTCTGTTTTTAATAAAATATACAGAAAAATCAATTTCTACTACCCCTCCCAAAAAGTAACAAAAAATTGATTATTTGATGATAATGCCTGGTCTATTGTTGTGCATATCTTGTAACAGGATTTAACATATTTTAGCAGTCTGTATGTGTGTGTTTGTGCATTTACTATATTTAGAATCATATATAGAGGTGTTTTATTAGCAATAACTAATGTAATGGTATTGTCTAGGGAGTAAAATAAATAGGCTATATTTGCCTTTTCTCCCCCACAGATGCTTGCTCCTAGACTGGTGTTCTGACACTCACAGGTTTGGCAGTGCTAAGTCCCATTCTGCCTGGCCCCCATCATCTGCTGCGTCTGGCCTTTGATACTAAATAAATGGCAACTGGTTGGGCCAGTACAGGACCTGGATTTGTCAATCCAGTAAGTGTCGGCTCCCAACTAGATGCGACTGTTGGGGGGGGGGGGGAAGGTAGGGATAGCGTTTTTTTCAACTGCTTCGACGATTACTTTGCTTTTAATAATAATAATAAATACTAAAAGTCAGATTTAGTTATTGCATGCAGGCTAACTTTCGGCCCCTGTGTGCATTTTACTCTTGTGCCAGTGATGCTAAAATATAAGATACAGTCAGGGCCAGAAATATTTGGACAGTGACACAAGTTTTGTTATTTTAGCTGTTTACAAAAACATGTTCAGAAATACAATTATATATATATATATATATATATATATATATATATATATATATAATATGGGCTGAAAGTGCACACTCCCAGCTGCAATATGAGAGTTTCCACATCCAAATCAGAGAAAGGGTTTAGGAATCATAGCTCTGTAATGCATAACCTCCTCTTTTTCAAGGGACCAAAAGTAATTGGACAATGGACTCTAAGGGCTGCAATTAACTCTGAAGGCGTCTCCCTCGTTAACCTGTAATCAATGAAGTAGTTAAAAGGTCTGGGGTTGATTCCAGATGTGTGGTTTTGCATTTGGAAGCTGTTGCTGTGACCAGACAACATGCGGTCAAAGGAACTCTCAATTGGGGTGAAGCAGAACATCCTGAGGCTGAAAAATAAGAAAAAAATCCATCAGAGAGATAGCAGACATGCTTGGATTAGCAAAATCAACAGTTGGGTACATTCTGAGAAAAAAGGAATTGACTGGTGAGCTTGGGAACTCAAAAAGGGCTGGGCGTCCACGGAAGACAACAGTGGTGGATGATCGCCGCATACTTTCTTTGGTGAAGAAGAACCCGTTCACAACATTAACTGAAGTCCAGAACACTCTCAGGGAAGTAGGTGTATCTGTCTCTAAGTCAACAGTAAAGAGAAGACTCCATGAAAGTAAATACAAAGGGTTCACATCTAGATGCAAACCATTCATCAATTCCAAAAATAGACAGGCCAGAGTTAAATTTGCCCAAAAACACCTCAACAAGCCAGCTCAGTTCTGGAAAAGTATTCTATGGACAGATGAGACAAAGATCAACCTGTACCAGAATGATGGGAAGAAAAAAGTTTGGAGAAGAAAGGGAACGGCACATGATCCAAGGCACACCACATCCTCTGTAAAACATGGTGGAGGCAACGTGATGGCATGGGCATGCATGGCTTTCAATGGCACTGGGTCACTTGTGTTTATTGATGACATAACAGCAGACAAGAGTAGCCGGATGAATTCTGAAGTGTACCGGGATATACTTTCAGCCCAGATTCAGCCAAATGTTGCAAAGTTGATCGGACGGCGCTTCATAGTACAGATGAACAATGACCCCAAGCATACAGCCAAAGCTACCCAGGAGTTCATGAGTGCAAAAAAGTGGAACATTCTGCAATGGCCAAGTCAATCACCAGATCTTAACCCAATTGAGCATGCATTTCACTTGCTCAAATCCAGACTTAAGACGGAAAGACCCACAAACAAGCAAGACCTGAAGGCTGCGGCTGGAAAGGCCTGGCAAAGCATTAAGAAGGAGGAAACCCAGCGTTTGGTGATGTCCATGGGTTCCAGACTTAAGGCAGTGATTGCCTCCAAAGGATTTGCAACAAAATATTGAGAAAATAAATATTTTGTTTGGGTTACGTTTATTTGTCCAATTACTTTTGAGCTCCTAAAATGTGGAGTGTTTGTAAAGAAATGTGTACAATTCCTACATTTTCTATCAGGTATTTTTGTTCAACCCTTCAAATTAAACGTTACAATCTGCACTTGAATTCTGTTGTAGAGGTTTCATTTCAAATCCAATGCGGTGGCATGCAGAGCCCAACTTGCGAAAATTGTCACTGTCCAAATATTTCTGGCCCTGACTGTATATGCAACAACATTGTCTTGAGGCAAAAAGTTTAGCATATCAGACATAAAAGTCCATAGTCTAGTGTCCTCAACAAGGAACATCCCTGGGTACAGACCCCCTTTACAAGTTCACACATTTCCCACACGTTCAAGACTTAAATATTTATATTATCTTGGGAAACTAGGGCTCCAAGGTTTAAATGCCTCCCTTGCTTAGGATGAGTTTGGACTTTTATTAGGTCAGCCTAAAGCTCTGTGATCTCTTCAACTCCCAGCCAGAGGACACCACTCTTCAATCAAGAAGATCCCAAAGAAAGCTCTCAAGCAACACATCTCTAATATGCTACAAATTTGATACACTTTACTTGGATTTATAATTTTTGTCAATTTCCTGAGGAAACCTGCAACATACCCGAATAAACATAACGTTTGCCTCTGTTAGTGAGGCGTGAAGGAAACAACTCGCCCTGTCTTGCAAAAAGACATTTGTTTACAGTTAATATATAAATGCACCATGTATGCAAATGTGCACAGCCACCCCCCCTTTACACGTTAACCCTTCTAATGGCCGCTATGTAAATATACGTAGCTGCCTCTCCGACCATTAATTGCCAGCTACGTAAATTTTACGCACCTGGTTACCCCCAGCTAGTGGCCAAAAAGACAATTCTGTGAGTACTCACCTGTAGAATTGCTTTTACTATGCATGACACGGCCTGCTTCAAGAAGTCCTTATGTATGGGATATTCCGCCACAAGGTGGCACAGGTACTACAGAAGAGTTGTGGCTCCTCCCAGCCCCCTATAAAAACCGGATCACCAATAGACTTCTCCAGCGTTGACAAGCAGTTATACAAGAAGCCGGGAGAATAATAAAGGTAAAAATGAGTAACAACCCCAACTATCTTGGAACAATCACCATAAAGAGGCAACCAAGAATAACGATAAGGGTGGGGTGAAGCAGGCCGTGCATAGTAAAAGAAATTCTACAGGTGAGTACTCACAGAATTTTTCCTGTTGCATGGTACGGCCCGCTTCAAGAAGTCCTTACGTATGGCACATCCAATAGCAGTGTCCGTAAGGTAGGGTGGGATCCCCAAAAGGTAACAGCAGGTAGTTCAAACCACTACCGCCTGAAGTACCTTGCAGCCGAAAGCAGCATCAGCTGAGGCCTTAACATCAACCTTGTAAAACTTGGAAAAAGTATGAACAGAAGACCAAGTTGCGGCCTTACAAACTTGTTCAACAGAAGCTTGGTGGTGAAAAGCCCAAGAAGCACCAATAGCACGAGTGGAATGAGCAGTAATCTGGAAGGAAGGAACCTTCCCTTCAGAATAGGCCTGAACCACCGCCTGACAATCCACTTACTGATAGTGGATTTAGCCGGAGGCAAACCCTTCCTAGGTCCAGCAGGAAGAACAAAAAGCATCAGATTTCCTGAAAGGCTCAGTAGCAACCAAATAAAACTTCAGATCCCTGACAGCATCCAGAGAATGCAGGGTACGTTGGAATTAGCAGGGTTAGGACACAAGGAAGGTAAGACAATGTCCTGATTGAGATGAAAAGCAGACACAACCTTAGGCAAGAAATCCGGCTTAAGCCGAAACACCACCTTATCCTGATGCCGCTCAAAATAAGGAGATTTGATGGAAAGCGCCGCCAGCTCAGAAACTCGCCTGACCGAAGTAATAGCCACCAAAAAGGCCACTTTAAGAGTCAGAATGGGCAGTGCAGCCCCACGAATAGGCTCAAAGGGAGGACCCTGCAGAGCAGACAACACCAGATTCAAGTCCCAAACCGGTAACATAGGCTTATGTGGTGGACGCACATGAGTAACTCCCTGGAAAAAGGTCTTAACCAATCGGTGATTGGCAAAGGATCTTTGGAAAAAAATTGCCAGAGCGGACACCTGTCCCTTGAGGGTACTAAGTTGAAGACCCGAATCCAAACCATGTTGTAAAAATTCCAGAATCATGGGGATAGAAAACACCCGACAAGCAAGAGACTTGGACTCACACCAGGCAATGTAAGCATGCCAGACCCTGTAGTAAATAAAGGACAAGGAGTTCTTCCTAGCCCGAATCATAGTATCAACAACAGAGGCCAGTAACCCCTTATCCATCAAGATCGAGGTTTCAGCAGCCAAGCCGTTAAAGCCAGCGTTTGTAAATTGGGATGGCGCAGCTGTCCCTGAGTGAGAAGATCTGGATCCTTGGGTAAGACTTACCGATCTACTGCCAACTGCATGATGTCTGCGAACCAAACTCTTCTTGGCCAACAAGGGGCCACCAGGATGGCTGGTACCCGCTCCTGGGCTATCTTGCGCATGACCCTGCCGAGGAGAGGAAACGGATGGAACACATAGGGAAGCAGAAACTCCGTCCAAGGTATTGCCAGGGCATCCGTGGCGAAGGGAGACAAATCTGGGAAGCTTGTGATTGTGGCGGGATGCAAACAGGTCCACATCCGGCTGACCCCAGCGGTGACACAGGTAGAGAAACACCCGGTTGTTGAGGGACCATTCCCCCAGACAAGATAACCCCCTGCTCAGTGAGTCCGCCACCTGGTTCTCCACTCCCGGAATGTAGACCGCTGAGATGCAGAGAACATGCCGTTCCGCCCAAGACAGAATCGGGGACACTTCCTGGAAGGCTCGCTTGCTCCGAGTCCCTTCCTGTCTGGTTGTCTTAGCGGATCTGAACAGCCCGACCCTGAAGGTGAATGTTAGGCGAGAAAGAGCCAACTTGATCGCCCTCAGTTCCAGGACGTTGATGGAAGCATGGGCCTCTTGTGGGCCCCACCGACCATGGAACTTCAGGGACTTCCAGAAGCCTCCCCAACCGGTCAGACTGGCATCTGTGGTGACCGTCTCCCAGCACGGGGGCAGGAAGGTCCTGCCCCCCTAGAGGGTTCCTTGAGTCCAGCCACAAGAGGGACCGTCTGGCCAGAGGAGACAGAGCAAATTCCTGATCCAGGGACACAGGGTCCCGATTCCAAACTGACAGGTGCAACTGAAGAGGTCTCATGTGAAACTGAGCAAAGGGGACTGCCTTGAAGCAGGACACCATCACGCCCACCACCTGCATCTCCTGACAGATGGAGGGATGAGGACATGATAGCAGTATGCCCTGGTTCCTTAGCAGAGCCATCACCCCCGCCAGTATCTTGTGAACACCCGAGGCGCCGAGGTGATACCGAAGGGTAGAGCCACAAACTGAAGTCTCTGATGACCTGGGACGATACGCACATGAAGATATGCATCTTTGATGTCCACAGTGGTCATGAAGTTGCCCGGGCCAAGGGTACTGACAGCAGAGTGTAGCGTCTCCATACAAAAATGCTTGAATCTAACAAATTTGTTGAGGCCCTTCAGGTCCAGAATGGGCCTCAGAGAACTGTCCTTTTTGGGGACCATGAAAAGATAGGAATAGTACCCCTGACCCCGTTCTTGATGGGGCACCTGACAAATTCTGACTCTTAACAAGCATTGAACCGCCAGAAGCAACCCTTGAGCAGACGGGGGTTTAAAGACATCCGGGATCTGATGAATCTTGGGGGTGGCCAGGCTGCAAACTCTAGTAACCGGAGGACACTACTTCCTGAATCCACCGGTCTGAGACGTGAAGCCTCCAGACGTGAGCAAAGAGCCGAAGCCGCCCCCCCCCCCCCACCCAAATGGGTGAGGGCGCCCCTTCATGCCTGAGAGGGCTTGGGAGAGGGTTTGGGCTTGGAACTCCAGGAGAGACCGGGACGATCACGGGGTCTGCCATGGCCCCAAGAATCTCTGCGGCCACTAGAAAGGAGGGAGCACGAAAGGAAGGGAGGAGGACGGAGGACCCCCGAAAGGGCCGAGACTGCCTCCTACGCTGAAGTTGCCTGCCACCCTTGGCTAGAACATCAGGATGCTCCCCAAATAGCCGCAGCCCTGCAAAGGGGAGTCCAGTGAGAGCTTTCTTAGCCGCAGCGTCAGTTGCCCACTGACGTAACCAAACAGAGCGGCGCATAGCCACCAAGAGCGCAAAGGCCCTGCCGCACAGCATCATCAAGATAGGAAGATCATGAAGATACGCATTCCTTGATGTCCACGGAGGTCATGAAATCGCCCAGGCAAAGGGTACTGACAGCCGAGCGTAGCGTCTCCATGCGAAATTGCTTGAACCTGACAAACTTGTTGAGACACTTCAAGTCCAGGATGGGCCTCAAAGACCCATCCTTTTTGGGAACCGTGAAAAGATTGGAGTAGAACTCCTGGCCCCGTTCCAGGGAAGGCACCAGGCAAATGACTCCTGACTCCAACAGATGTTGAACCGCAAGACGCAAACCCTGAGCTGACAGGGTTTCAAGACATCCGGGATCTGATGAATCTTGGGGGCGGCTAGGCTGCAAACTCTATCTTGTAACCGGAGGACACCACCTCCTGAATCCACCGGTCTGAGACCCGGAGCCTCCAGACGTGAGCAAAGAGCCGAAGCCGTCCCCCCACCTGGATGGGTAAGGGCGCCTCCTCATGCCTGAGGGGCCTTAGGAGGAGGTTTGGGCTTGGAACCCCAGGAGAGACCGGGACGACCACGGGATCTGCCAAGACCCCAAGATTCTCTGCGGCTACCCGAGAAGAGGGAGCCACAGCCTCCTCTGGGAGCAGGAAAAGAGGGGAGGGAAGCAGAGGGCCCCCGAAAGGGCCGGAGCTGCCTCCTACGCTGAGGTAACCTACCATCCTTGGCTAAAACATCCAGACGCTCACCAAAGAGCCGCAGCCCCGCAAAGGGGAGCCAAGTGAGAGCCTTCTTAGCAGCAGCGTCAGCTGCCCACTGACGCAACCAGAGCGGCGCATAGCCACCAAAAGGGCAGAGGCCCTACCACTCAGCCGTACCGCATCATCCATGGCAGTAAGGACAAGGCAACAAAATCAGAGCAAAGCAAGAGGGCCCTATAATCCTCCTCCCTCTTACCAGCCGTAGCGCCATCAAGGAGACGCTTGAGCTGTTTCTTAAGAGCAATAGCTGTAATGGCAGCGGCGCAGACTGGACGCAGCCCAGCCCTCACAAATGTAAAAGCATGGCAGGCCAGCTGATCCATACGCCAGTCCTTGCTGTCCCGCAGCGTAGTAGTGTCAGGGGAAGGCATGACTGAGGTGTTGGACAGCCCTAGAACGGGAGCGCTCAGGGGGACCTGACCATCGCTTAACCAGGTCAGCAGGAAAGGGATACTTATCCAACCCTTTGGGCACCGCGGGCAATCTACTAGGAGCACCATATTAGTGAAATGCCTCTGCTCAGGGAACCCCAGACGCTGTTTATCAGGACGAAAGAGCTCACCCTGCTTCCTCTTAGCCATCTCAGGGGGGACAATGTGCAAGATTTCAAAAATGTGAGACAACAGACTATCAGTGTCATCGGGGAACCATGAATCCTCTCCAGCCTCAGACCCAGGGTCACTGTCGCAGCCCACCTGCTGGTCCCCAGAGGAGTCAGAGCCCGGGAAAAGCTCCCCCTCCTCTAGGGAGTAACGGTCACCAAAAACATCAATTTCCTCATACTCCTCAGTAAAGAGGGAAGGTGTGGGAGCCAGGTGCCGCTTCTTGCTAGAGGCCTTACGTGGAATAGGCCTGGCAAGCTGCCTTTCAATGCTAGCCACACGAAGTGCCAGATCAGATTGTGAGCCCCTGCTAGTATCCCCCCTCACTGGGGGCTAAATGCAGGCACGGAGGGGTAGGCAACGCCGAAGGGGGCGCAGAGCTGGGGAGAGAAGCGGGCAGCCCACCATGGAGCGCAATGATACCTTGGGCGCACGGCACGCACACCGTGACACTGTTACAGGGGATACCCCGCACATGGAACACAGCCAGGATTGCCCTGAAGGACCACCGAGCACACTATCCCCAGAAGCCTCCATATGGTGACTAACACAGGCGCAATAGGCCAGCACAGGCTAAGGGCTAATAAAAAAAGCCAAGGGATGCCCCCAGAAGCCAACAAAGGGGAGATGAGGGGGGGGGGAGAAGCAGAGCTGGGAGAAACCACAACCTACGGTTGTCCCGCCTGAAAGACATAAGCAACATGCACATAAGCATCCCGCAGCCCATGCCCCAAGGAAACAAAACCCCCAAAGGGGACTCACGGACCAAGTAGACAGAAGGATCACCAAGCCGCCAGACCACAGGAGGAAGCGACACAGGCAGAGATCACCGCCGCAGCTCAGGGAGGAAGAGGGGTCCCCGACGCGCAGCAGAATCAAAATGGCGCCGGCAGAGAAATCTTGAGGGGCGGGAGGACGACGTGATACGCATCATCCTCCGGCCCCACCCCCCCGAAGAGTGCGAAAATGACGCTCACATGACCACGCTGGCGTCATCACAGCAAAAACGCCTCACTGTTATAGCGCTGCCCACCGTGGAGCGTAGTACAAAGCGGCAATGGCGGCGAAAAACTTTTAAAACAGTTCAAAAATACAGCTACAAACACTCGCTACCACCCGCCCCCCCGAACACTCGTCGGGGAGGGGGGGAGAAGAGCGAGCAGGCAGCGGTGACAGCCCAGCCCGGGAAGGGGGGGACCCCAAACACCAGAAACAAGGCACAAAGTCCCCAAAACACTCACCCCCTCAGAAGCTAGGACAGGAACTTCGCGTCCCTAGTAGGCTCACCATAAAGCCTATGGCTGGCTACCCTTTGTGGTGCAGGGTCTGCGGCCAGGAGCAGCGCTCCTTGAGCACCTGACCCTAGTGCTCCTCTACCCTCGCCCGATCCGACAGCTGAGGCTGGGAGGCACAGAGGGTCCGGAAACGGGTGGAAATAGATATGCAGGGCCGCAGGTTTGGTTGCTCCGCTCACCTGCACAATATAAGAACCATCTTCTATCTTCGCAGTATCACTGCAGAGAAAACACTGGAGAAGTCTATTGGTGATCTGGTTTATATAGGGGGCCGGGAGGAGCCACAATTCTTCTGCAGTACCTGCGCCACCTTGTGGCGGGGTATCCCAAACGTAAGGACTTCTTGAAGCAGGCCGTGCCATGCAATAGGAAAAAACTCACTCGACCCCTTAATCCGACCGGGGCTCCTCTTCACACTGGAGCATCCAATCCCCTCGACCCCCCCCTCCCCCCCCCCCCCCCCCCCGTGGCTCTTCAGGCATACCAGTTCACAAGATTCAGGGGGCTGGAAAGTCAACTGCAGCTAGTGGCTTGCCATTAAACCCCCCCCCCCCCATTATCTGCCTCCCCAAAGCGTGGGGGGTGGCAGAAGAGCCCTTTATAGTGTGGATAGTAGTATTTTATTTGTAAATGTTATAATGTTCTCTTTTCACTTTGGGGGGGGGGGGGTCTCCTGGGCAGGAACAGGGGGCTACTGATACATATGTGGTACTGTTGAAATCAGGCTTTAACATGCAATATGGTTTTCTTTACTAAAATTCTGTTTTATTTAAGATAAAAGACCATTTAAAAAAAAAATGTTTAGTAAAATGTGTGCTTTCTATTCTGCTTTTCTTTTTTTTTGGAAACCCCTGTGCAACCAAATAATTCAGCGAGGGATTACTACCAGAAAGATGAGCCCATTACATTATTCCCACATAGTTTTGACCATGCATGAGTTGTGCAGTGTTTCCTTTAAATCCCAGACAGCTGAGTAAGTTATGGATGTGCTGTGACTTCTAGTCGCTGTATCAGCAATTTCAACATTTTGATTATTTTTTCATTTAGTAACTCCCTCCAAAATTTAAAACTTCTCCCCAAATTTGGGGGGCAGAGTCAGCTCGGTAACCTAGCTAGTTTCTTCCGGGTGCGTCGAAGTGGAAGGACGTCATTTTCCCTACATCCAGTCCAGGCCATCCCAATACCCTTATGACTGGGTGTTCGCCCCTAGGGGGCGCTTGACTGCAAGATCAAAGATGTAAATCCTCCTGGCCCCATATAAAGGCAGCTGTCCCTCTATCATTCCCCAGTTGTTCATCTTCCAGTTGGCTGCATAGGATCGTTGGCACTCTCAGATATTGGCAGCAGAGCAAAGCCACCTAGCCCGTCGGCCGCTGCGGACTCCCTTCTGACCCATCCCTGCCTCCCAGCCTTTGGCTGCTATGGGATCCGTGATGGTAGGGTGAACGCCGGGGTCTGTGGGGTTCAGCAGAGCTTAGGCTCTGGGCCGCAGACCTTATACTAAAAGGTAGCCGGCCACAGGCTTATGGTGAGCCTGAGGGGGAACCACTGTATATATTTTGTATGTTTCCCTCCCTGCCCACAAGCTTTATGTTCTGTGTATTTACTGTTTGGTGTGCCTTTACTGTGCTCCTCGCTGAGCTAGCGAGGAGCGGTCTGGCTTTATACTCGCCTCCCTGCGCTCCCTCGTCGGCTTCCCGGGATGCGTGCCTCTCAGCTGTCGCGTCCCGCAGGCCTCCGCTGCATTGCCGTAGTGCAGCGCTGTCTGTGGAGAAATGGGGGGGGCGTGATCTCGCTCGTGCATGTGGCGGCCCTCGCTGCCGCCAATATGCTGGCCAGTCTCGAGAGCAGCGCTGAAGGAGGCGGCGTTCCTCAGGTGATGCGCCGTGGGGGGGCGGAGCCCGGCGTCGGTGCGCTGCTGACACCGCCCCTTGTGCAGAAGGAATCCTCTGAGCGGATTCAGCACTGTTTGTACCACATGCGCCAGAGGCATTATTTTGGAGCATTAGCGGGCGGTCGTCCCTGACCCTAGCCTTGTATTACCATCGGCCTCTCCGGACCCTCCACTGCTGCATTCAGCGCCTAGCGAAGCGGGAGCCAGCAAGGGGTCTCATACCGATTTTGCGCATAGGCTGGCCAGTCTGGAGAGATGGATCTCATTGACAGCCCCTAAGAAAGCCTCGAGTAAGAAGCGGCATCTGGAGCCGATTTACTCGGATGACGATCTTTTTGATTGCTTGGGTTCTGCGGAGTAAGGTGAGTTACCTCTGTGTTTGATACCCTACACATTGTTCCAGAGTGGCTAAGAGGAAGCAGGGTGATTTTTTATTTAATGCATGGCACGGCCCGCTTCGGTATTCATAACAGTTGGGTTATTCCGTCACAAGGTGGCGCAGTGGTACTGCTGAAAGCTGTGTCATCTCCCGGCTCCCTATAAAAATGGGATTAACCATAAAGTCCCCAGTGTTTCCTCTGCAGTGATACTGCGAAGTTAGAAGATGGCTCTCTCTCTTGCGCAGGTGAGCGGGGCAACCAAGCCTGCGGCCCTGCATGTCTATTTCCATCCGTTTCTGGACCCTAACTGCCTCCCAGCCTTGGCTGACAGATCGGGTGAGGGTAGAAGAGCACTAGGGTCAAGTGCTCCTGGAGCGCATCTCCAAGCCGCAGACCCTGTGCCACAAAGGGTAGCCGGCCATAGGCTTTATGGTGAGCCTTATTGGGATGCGAAGTTCCTGCCCTAGCCTCTGAGGGTTGTTCCTTTTGGGGTCCCTCCCCCCCTCTCACATCTGTGGTGTTTTGACATTTTTTTTGTGTTTTAGCTGCTACGCCGCTTTATACTATGCTCCGCGGCTGTGGGCGCTATAACCTGAGGCGATTTTGCTTTGTCATGGCGCCGGCCGGGTCACGTGAGCGCCGTTTTCACGCTTTTCGGGGGGCAGGGCCGCTCGGTGACACGTATCGCATCATCTCCCAGCAGCCCGCCCCTCAAGGTACCTCTGCTAGCGCCATTTTGAGTGAGCTGTGCGTCTGGATTTCTCCCTTTCTGGCTGCTCCTCCGGTGTGTCGCTTCTCCTGTGGCGGTGCCTGAGTGATGCTGTTGTGTCTTTGGTCCGTGTGTCCCCCTTGGGGTTTTTTTTATTAGAGGGTGTATGTGCTGCGGGATTCTCATATGTCTTTTTCTTATGTTTTCAGGCGGGATACCATTGGGTTGTGGAATATCCCGGCTCCATTCCTTCCCTCCCTTCATTCCCCCCTTCACTAATTTCTGGGGGCATCCTGTGGGAGGGCATCCCGGGTGGACTTTGTATAGCCTTTACCCACCGCTGGCCTATTGCGCCTGTGTTAATCACCATGTGGACGCTGCTGGGGATAGCGTGCCTGGGGGCCTTTCGGGGCAATCCCAGCTGTGTTCAATGTGTGGGGTGTCCCCTGTGAGTAACGGTGTCACGGTGTGCATTCCGTGCGCTGAGAGAGTCATTGCGCTACACGCTGGTTTGCCTGCTTCGCTTTCCAGCTCAGCACATCCCTCTGCTACACCTACCCCCCTGCTCCTGCGACTGGGCCCCAGTGAGGGGGTACGTCAGCAGGGAGTCACACTCTGATTTGGCTCTGCGGGTGGCCAGTATTGAGACAGCTTGCCGAGTCTGTTCCCAGGAAGGCCTCTGGCAAGAAGCGGCACCTGACATCCACTCCCTCACGCTCTACTGAGGAGTATGGGGAATTGAATGTCACTGCTGGACGTTATTCCCTGGAAGAAGGAGAATTGCCTCCGGATTCTGACTCCTCGGGAGACCAGCAGGAGAGTTGTGACTGTGACGCTGCGTCTGGGGATTCATGGTATCCTGAGGACACTGGTAATTTACTGTCTCATATTTTTGAAATCCTACACATTGCCCCTCCTGTGGAGGCTAAAAGGAAACAGGGTGAGCTGTTTCGTCCTGTTAAACAGCGTCTGGAGTTTCCTGAGCAAGGTCATTTCAACTCTATGATACTTAAAGCAT
Source organism: Gastrophryne carolinensis (assembly GCA_027917425.1). Classification (NCBI taxonomy): domain Eukaryota; kingdom Metazoa; phylum Chordata; class Amphibia; order Anura; family Microhylidae; genus Gastrophryne; species Gastrophryne carolinensis. The sequence goes on along the minus strand of CM051238.1, from coordinate 168,881,463 downwards.
GGGAACAGCCTAACAAGCTACCTGCTGTGTCCAAAAGTTTGGATAAGTGGTATCCCTTTTCTGCTGATCTTGTTAGGAGGTGGTCCGTTCCCCCTGAAGTGGATGCTCCAGTGCTGGGCTTGTCCAACACTTCGGTCATGCCTTCCCCGGTCACTACCACTCTTAAGGGACGGTGAGAACAGGCGCATGGACCAGTTGGCATGTCATGCTTTTACCTGTATGGGGGCTGGATTGTGCCCGACCTGTGCCACGGCTATCACGGCTATTGCTCTTAAGTCTCTGCTCAAGTGCCTCATGGATGGCACTTCAGCTCGTAGAGAGGGGGAGGAGTTTGGGACTCTTGGTTTGCTCTGATTTTGTGGCCTTTATTCTTGCCGCTATGGATGATTCTATGCGGCTAAGTGCCAGGGCCTTGCGCCAATGGGCTGCTGATGCTGCTTCTAAGAAAGCTCTCACTGGTCTCCCCTTCGCGGGGTTGCGGATTTTTGGAAAGCGTCTTGATGTTCTTGCTAAGGATGGCATGCTGCCTCAGCGTAGGAGGCAGTCTCGGCCATGTTGTGGGTCCTCTGCCCCCCTCCCTTCCTTTTGTATTCCCAGAGGAGGCCGGGGCTCTCTCCTCCACAGTGGCCGTAGAGATGCTTGGGGCCGTGGTAGACCCCGTGGTCGTCCCGGTCTCTCCTGAAACTCCAAACCCAATCCCTCCCCTAAGCCCCCTCAGGCATGAAGCGGCGCCTTCACCCATCGGGGTGGGGGGACGGCTTCGGTTTTTTGCTCACATCTGGAGGCTTCACGTCTCAGACCGGTGGATACAGGAGAGAGTGTCCTCCGGCTACAAGATAGAGTTTACAGCCTGGCCCCCTCCCAAGATTCGTCAGATCCAGGATGTCTCCAAACCCCCTGAATGCTCAAGGTCTGGCGGTTCAATGCCTGTTAGAGTCAGGAGTCATTTGTCCAGTGCCCCCTCAAGAACAGGGTCGGGGGTACTATTCCAATCTTTTCACAGTCCCCAAAAAGGACGGCTCTCTAAGGCCCATTCTGGATCTAAAGAGCCCCAACAAATTTGTCAGATTCAAGCATCTTTGCATGGAGACGCTACGCTGTGCTGTCAGTACCCTTCGCCAGGGCGACTTCATGACCACTGTGGACATCAAAGATGCTTATCTTCATGTGCCTATCTTCCTAGGTCATCAGAGATTTCTAAGATTCGCGCTAGAGGATCAGCATTACCAATTTGTGGCTCTACCCTTTGGGATCACCTCGGCACCTCGGGTGTTCACCAAGGTGAAAAACTGGCGAGAGTGATGGCTCTGTTCAGGAACAAGGGCATCCATATCATTCCTTACCTGGACGACATCCTGATTGTGGCCCAATCCTTTCTTTAGGCCGAGCAGGACACTCAGATGGTGATCTCCACTCTACAGTCCTTCGGCTGGGTGATCAACTATCCCAAGTCTTCTCTGTCCCCGTCCTTGGTGAGGTCCTTTCTGGGCTGGAATCTGGATACCTCTCAGGTCAGGGTATTCCTTCCTCAGCAGAAGGTGGAGGGTCTTCAGATGCAGGCTCGGGCTATGCTATCGTGTCCTCATCCCTCCATCCGGTAGGGGATGCAGTTAGTGAGCCTGACGGTGTCCTGCTTCGAGGCAGTCCCCTTTGCCCAGTTTCACATGAGACATCTCCAGTTGCACCTCTTGTCAGTTTGGGATCGGGACCCTGTGTTATTGGATCAGGAATTTGCTCTGTCTCCTCTGGCCAGGCAGTCCCTATGGTGGTGGCTGGACTCAAGGAACCTTCTGGGGGGCAGGACCTTCCTGCCCCCGTACTGGGAGACGGTCACCACAGATGCCAGTCTGACTGGTTGGGGAGGTTTCTGGCAGTCCCTGAGGTTCCAGGGTTGGTGGGGCCCTCAGGAAGCCCATGCTTCCATCAACGTACTGGAACTAAGGGCGATCAGGTTGGTTCTTACCTGACCACCCACCTTCAGGGTCGGGCTGTTCAGATCTGCTCAGACAACCAGACGGCGGTTGCCTACATCAATCATCAGGGAGGTACTCAGAGCAAGCGAGCCTTCAAAGAAGTGTCCCAGATTCTGTCTTGGGCAGAGCGGCATGTTCCCTGCATCTCAGCGGTATACATTCCTGGGGTGGAGAACCAGGAAGGGCGGACTCCATGAGCAAGGGGACATCTCGTCTGGGGGAATGGTCCCTCAACAACTAGGTGTTTCTCTCCCTGGGTCACCTCTGGGGTCAGCCGGACGTGGACCTGTTTGCGTACCGTCACAAACTTCCCAGATTTGTCTCTCTGTCTCAGGATCATCTGGTCTTCGCCACAGATGCCCTGGCAATTCCTTGGGCGGAGTTTCGGCTTCTATATGTGTTCCCTCCGTTTCCTCTCCTGGGCAGGGTCATACACAAGATAGTCCAGGAACGAGTACCGGCCATCCTGGTGGCCCCTTGTTGGCCAAGAAGGGTTTGCTTCGCAGACGTTGTGCAGTTGGCAGTAGACAGGTACGTCTTACCCAAGGATTCAGATCTCCTCACTCAGGGGCGGCTACACCACCCCAATTTACAAACGCTGGCTTTAACGGCTTGGCTGCTTTCCTCCATCTTGAGGAAAAAAGGATTACCGGCTTCTGTGGTCGATACCATGATTAGGGCTAGAAAGAAGTCCTCGTCTTTCATTTATTACAGGGTCTGGCATGCTTACATTGCCTGGTGGGAGTCCAAATCTCTTCCCTGTCGGGTGTTTTCTATTCCCAGGATTCTGGAATTCTTGCAACATGGGTTGGACTTGGGCCTTCAACTTCGTACTCTCAAGGGCCATGTTTTTTTGCCAATCACCGCCTGGTTAAAACTTTTTTCCAGGGTGTTTCTCATGTGCGTCCGCCACGTAAGCCTTTGCTACCAGTCTGGGATCTGAATCTGGTGTTGTCTGCTATGCAGGGGCCTCCCTTTGAACCTATTCGTGAGGCCGCCTTGCCCATTTTGACTTAAGGTAGCCTTTTTAGTGGCTATCACTTCTGTAAGGCGAGTTTCTGAGCTAGCGGCGCTTTCCATCAAGCTTCCTTATTTTGAGAGGCATCAAGATAAGGTGGTGTTCCAGCTTAAGCCAGATTTCTTGGCCAAGGTTGTGTCTGCTTTTCCCCTTAAATCAGGACATTAGCCTCGATTCAGAGACACATTCGTCCGGACTTCCGTAGCTGTCTGTGAAAGTTTTGGTGGGTGTCATTTTTTTGCATTTTTTCGTACATTTTCTACTCGCACGAACGTTCGGGAAAATGTGTATATGCTCTTTCGATGAACGGAAGCAAATCGGAACATTTCCAAACAAAATCGGAAATTTTCCGTTCGTTCAGATAACTTCCGTTGTTGGGATGGGTTTCTGTCTGATTCAGAGAGCTGATTTCCGACGGATCACCACCCTATAAAACCGTTTCATTTCCGATCCACTTATTTAATTTCCGATCCACTTAGCTTTGAGGGCTCGGATTGCTATTGTTGAACATGTTTTGCGGCTATGTGGAGGAGTCTGCGCGCCTTTAGCACCAAGGCATTGCATGTATCAGCATGGCCGAGGCCATAAATTGTATAGCAATACATACCTGAATCAATACATTTCATGTATGCCTTATAGATGCATTTTAATGCTGACCTAAATTAGTTCTTAGCATGTAAACATTTATTTTTCCACACATCCATATAATTGCTATATTCTTTTACACTTATGTCCTTTGTGAATTATATTTGGATTGTTGAACTTGAATCTTAATGTGTTGTAGGAGTTATTGCTTTAGTTGGTTACCTTTACTTTGTGTAATTATTTTATATTTGGTTGCAGGAACTGCAAGATGTGCCACTCGCCCTTGCTCCTGATGCCCGTTCTTTGCCTGCAGAATGCGGGCCAGGGGTTCTCTAATCGGGCACTATGCAAAACCCGGGCCGTGGTGGCGAGGGCCCTCTGGCTTTAGAAGTCCAGATTTAGGTGTTTGGACCATACAGGGGGGGGGGGGGGCACTGCAGTATGACCCCAACAAGGTTATACCAATATTTTAATTTACGTTTTTTAACAGGGACCAGACGTGCCAGAGTGGCACAACTGAGTGTCAGGGTCCTTCAGTTGGTGGGCGAGATGCAGGAGCTGCGCAACTCGTTGGAGACCACAGATGAAGAATAATGTTCTGTGGCCTGCCATTGCTATGTATTTTGTTTTTTATAGTTGTAAAAATGTAAAATTTACAAAATTTTGATACATTTTATATTTTATGATGGCATCCCAAAAAAAAATGTTAGTGTCATTTCATTTACAAAATACATTAACACAAAACTAATGGGCCCAGAAATATTTAAAGATGAATATTCAAATGACCGAGAAGTGGTTTGGGTGTGCTTTAAGGTTCTAAAAGGGAAGATGGAGGATAGTGCTAAGTGATTTAGCTAAACATTGTAGTAGAAGTGAGGATGGCAAATATGTAGGCAAGCACTTTAATGAGTTAAGTTTGTAGTGCGCAGGCGCAAGATCGTAAGGATTCCGTCTGGACGATTATTTTTTGAAAAATGGAAACAGAATCTATCGGGAAACGTAAAGGATTCGTTGGAGGATACGATGGGAAAAGGGCAAAAACGAAAGCCTACATTGTAACATGTGGAAATGAAACGGAAAAGTCTGGATGGAAAATGACATCCTCGTAATTCGTAATCTGCCGTACGAATGGACGGAAACTTTACAGAAGGTTTTCAATGCATGCATAGAATCGCTCGTACGCTCATACGAGAACGGAAACATTTCACAAAAAAAACAGATCGCCACGAAAACGGAAGTTTTTTGTGTCTCTCTGAATCAAGGCTATTGTCTTGCCTTCCTTATGTCCTAATCCCGCCAATTCCAAGGAGCGGAATCTGCATTTTTTGGACGTGGTCAGGGCTCTGAAATTCTATTTGGTTGCTACTGAGACCTTCAGGAAGTCTAATGCTCTGTTCGTTCTCACTTCTGGGCCTAGGAAGGGTTTGCCTCCAGCTAAATCCACTGTCAGCAAGTGGATCCGTCAGGTGGTGGTTCAAGCCTATTCTGCTAAGGGGAAGGAACCTTCTTTTAGAATTACTGCTCATTCCACTCGTGCTGTTGGTGCCTCTTGGGCTTTTCAGCACCAAGCTTCTGTTGAACAAGTTTTACAAAGTTGATGTTAAGGCCACAGCGTATGCTGCTTTTGGCCACAAGGTGCTTCTGGCGGTAGTGGTTTGATCTACTGGCCTTTACTCATTTGGGATCCCACCCTACTTTTGGACACTGCTTTTGGATGTCCCATCAGTTATGAATACCGAAGCAGGCCGTGCCATGCATTAAAGAAAAAAGCAATTCTGTGAGTACTCACCTGAAGAATTGATTTTGTTCTTGCATGGCACGGCCCGCTTCGCCCCATCCTGTTATAGTTGTTCTTGGTTGCCTCTTTATGGTGATTGCTCCAAGTTAAGTTGGGTTTTTTTACCTTTTTTACATTCTTACATTTATTCGCTCCCGGCTTCTTTTCTCACTGCTCATCTACGCTGGGAACTTGTTGGTTAATCCCGTTTTTATAGGGAGGCGGGAGCTGCCACAGCTTTCTGCAGTGCTGCTGCACCACCCGGTGACGGAATACCCATCAGTTATGAATACCGAAGCGGGCCGTGCCATGCAAGAACATAAACAATTCTACAGGTGAGTACTCACAGAATTGCTTTATTTCAGCCTGAGAGGCAAAGGCGGGTCTTCCCGGAGCAGCCTCACTTTTCTAACATGATCCTTAAGGAATGTGAAAGGCCCAACAAGTTACAACAAGTTACCGTCGGTCCCTAAGGGCCTGGAAAGGCGTTATCCCTTCCCTGATGAGTTGGTTCGGTTGTGGTGTCACCCTCCTGAAGTTGATCCTCCCGTGTTAGGCTTGTCCAACACTACCGTTATGCAGTCACCTGACAATGCTTCCTTATGTGACTCTGCAGAAAAAGCGCATGGATCAGCTGGTCTGACATACGTTCACCTTTGCTGGTGCCCTCTTTCGTCCTGTGTGCGCCTCAGCAATTGTCTCACTAGCCAACTGGATAAAGGTGAGACACCTTGTGGCTAGAGCTAAGGCTCGCAGGCGGGCTGAGTATAAGGCTTGCTTGGTTTTCATTAGCTTTGTTGTTACTGCCATGGATGATGTGGTCCCGCTTGGTGCCAGGATTTCGGCCTTGCTTGTAGCTCTGCGCCGCTCGCTCTGGCTGAGGCAGTGGTCGACTGATGCGGCTGCCAAGAAGTCTCTCACAAGCCTCCCTTTTGTAGGAAACCGGCTGTTTGGGGAGCACCTGGACCTTTTGGCCAAGGATGGTAGACTCCCTCATAGAAGGAAGCCTGCTCGGTCCCTTCGGAACCCCTCTTCCTATCGTTCCTTTCGGGGAGGAAGAGGTTCTTCATTTCCCGGTGCCCGCACTACCCAACCCCTCATGGGGAGCTAATTCCAAGCTCTCTCAGGCATGAGGGGACGCCCTCACCCATCCGGGTGGGGGTGGCGGTTTCTGCTGTTTGCTCAGATCTGGAGACGTCACATCTCGGATCGGTGGATTCAGGAAGTAGTGTCCTCTGGTTACAAGATAGAGCTGGCAGTCGGGTTGCCCACAAAATTCCTCCGTTCAAGGATATTCCGAAACCCACTAAAGGCTCAGGCCTTGGGAACGGCTGTGCAACACCTCCTGTGGATAGGTGTGATTTGCCCTGTGCCCCCACAGAAACAGGGTCAGGGATGCTATTCCAATCTGTTCACGGTCCCCAAGAAGGACGGAACGCTAAGGCCGATCCTGAACCTAAAGGGTCTCAACAGGTTTGTGAGAGTCAGACATTGCGGCATGGAAACGTTGAGGTCGGCAGTGAGATCGATTCGGCCCTGCGACTTTATGACTACGGTGGACATCAGGGATGCTCATCTGCACATCCCGATTTTCCAGGGACATCAGAAGTTCCTGAGGTTTGCTCTGGAGGACCAACATTACCAGTTTGTAGCTCTTCCGTTCGGGATATCCTCAGCCCCTCGTGTGTTCACCAAGGTGCTGGTGGGCATCATGGCTATCCTGAGGAGTCAGGGTATTCGTGTGTTACCCTATCTGGACGATTTACTAATCTCGACCCAGTCCCTTCAGCAGGCTGAGAGCGATACTCGGACAGTGCTGTCAACTCTGGAAGCCTTCGGATGGGTAATCAATTATCCCAAGTAATTTATCATTCCCTCAACAGTGAGATCCTTTTTGGGAATGACGATAGACACCGCTCAGGTCAAGGTTTTTCTACCACAGCAAAAGGTTTTGGGTCTCCAGACGCAGGTGCAGGCCTTGCTGTCTTGTCAGCTGCCGTTGGTGCGTCTGGGGAAGAGATTGGTGGGCCTAATGGTGTCATGCTTCGTGTCAGTTGAACCTGCTGACCGGCTGGAATCGGACTCAGGAGTCCCTGAAACCAGCCTTTTTGTTGTCCCCCCTGGCCAGGCAGTCCTCTTGTGGTGGCTGGACTCCCGGAACCTCCTGGTGGGCAAATCCTTCATGACTCCCCATTGGGAGTTAGTTACCATGGATGCCAGTCTGACAGGCTGGGGTGGCGTTTGGCAGACCCAGAAGATTCAGGGTCAGTGGGGTCCGCAGGAGAACCGCTTACCCATAAATCTTTTGGAGCTGAGAGCAATCCAGTTGGTTCTTTTACTCTTGACTCCCCATTTAAGAGGCCATGCAATCCAAATTCGCTCGGACAATCAGACTGCTGTCGCCTACATCAACCACCAGGGCGGGATTCCCTGAGTAAGAGATCCCTCAAGGAGGTAACCCAGATTCTGACTTGGGGCGGTTTACATCCCCGGGTTGGAAAACCAGGAGGCAGACTTCCTGAGCAGGAGTGCCTTGCGCCTGGGGGAATGGTCCCTCAGCGGCGAGACTTATTCCAAGTATGTCACACACCCTGCTTCGGAATGATTAATAACATTTGTGTTATGTCCAGTAGAGGGCGAACTTCTGCAGAGATGACTAGAAAAAAAGATGCCCCTCCCGGTCCATAAATACCTGGGACCTCCCACACATCCCCCAGTAATCGTCTCTGCAGACGGCGAAGCAAGTCAAGAAAATTACTGTATCTTTCCTTTGCAGGTAAGCCGGGTGCACACCCGGCCAAATTTTTTCCCTATTTCTGCCCAGACTTTGTTGTTTAAATCCCTATGCCTCCCAGCCTTGGCTGTGGGTCCGGGTGAGGGTAGGGTACACCTTAGAGGTGTACTGTACAGGAGCCATGCTCCTCCGTGAGAGTAGGCGGCTACCAGGTTTTGGTGATCCTGGTGTGGGATGCCCTGTCCATTTTTGATACCATTGCTACATAACTTGGGTAGCTTTGGGTCACCCTCCATTACTCCCCGTTCCAGGATAGTAGGGGGGGCTGGCCTTCCATTTTTTGACCTTATATGATTATTGTCTTGTGTATGATTGTGCTTCACTTGCTGGCTCTGCCAGCGTGGGTGTGTTGTGTGAGTGTACTGTGTGCACACAGGTGCTTCCTTATGCTGTCCCGCACGCCCGCTGTTTACAGCGGCGGCAGGTCGGTCTCCTTTGCCGGCTCCACAGCATGGCTGGGAGTGCGGCCTTCTCTTCCTTCCAGTCAGGAGAAGGGGCGGGGCCGGACGCTTGACGCGCTGGTTGCGGCCCGTCCCCCTCCTCTGGCACTCTTTTGCGGCCCTCGCTGTCTCTGGTCCCGGGTCGGGGCCACGCGCTTCGCGCGATCCGCGCTAGCCCGCCCTTCCTTCTGAGGCTTTGTCTGGTGCGGACGCCATTTCTCCTCTGGATACTGTGAGTGCCCTGCGGGGCCTGGTTTTTATGTATTCTTTCCAATGCCTCCTTTGCTCGGTCATCTCAAGCGCTGTGGGATGCTCTATTAACCCTGTAGGGGTCTTAGCTCATGGAAGTATATTGTACTATTTTTTTTTGTACTGTACTTTTTTTTTTCCCTGTCTTTAATAAATCCTCCCACTAACGGACGTTAAGGGGCATCCCGGGTAGCTTCATAGCGTAATTCCCATAGGTCATTGCGACTACCATAATCACCATATGGAGGCTTCCCAGGATACCGGGCTCAGGATCCCTTCAGGGCAACCCCGGCAGTGTGTGGTTTGTGGGGTATCCCTTGCGGGGGACAATGTGCTTATATTATAAGTATGTCACACACCCCGCTTCAGATAGTCATTACACTTGGGTTTTACCGACCTGTAGAGGGCGATCTTGCAGAGATGTCATGAAAAAAAGGAAGCCCCTCCCGGTCCATAAATACCTGGTACCTCCCACTCATTCCCCAGTCTTTCATCTCTGCAGACGGCGAGCAAGTCAGAAGATGGATGTCTCCTCCTTGCAGGTAGCCGGGGTAACTCCCGGCCCGCTTGTTAGTCTATTTCTGCCTGGACCCCCCTTTCTTAGTATTCACCTTGCCTCCTAGCCTAGGCTGCTGGTCCGGGCAAGGGTAGACAGCACCTAATGGTGCTTAGGAGCTACGCTCCACCATGAGACCCCATACTAAGGGGTAGGCGGTTTTGCCGGGTTGTGATCCCGGTTCGGGATGCCCCGTCCCTTGCCCGTCCACCTTCCAGCGTGGATTCCCCCTCTCCCAGATTGCCCTTGTTCCTTATAGGGGGGGGGGGGCTGGCAGTGTACGGGTCCCCTTTCTCTCTTAGTGTAATCTTTATTATGTGTGTGTGATTCACTGTGTGCATTTTTAATAGTACTCAGCCGCCGCTGGCTGTGCCGCAGCGCCGGCCGTTGTAGCAGCTTCGGCGGGGGAGCTTCTTCCCCTCAGGTGCGGTTGGTAGGGGGGCGGGGTCGGGCGCTCAGCGCGATCGCCTACGGCCCGCCCCCGTGCTCTTGGCGCCGCTGCGGAGCCCGGCCACTGGCCGGGAGCGGCGTTGTTGTCAGAGGAGGGGGGCGTGGCCGGGTGCGTCGCGCGAACCGCACCGGCCCGCCCTTCTTCTCCCTCTGCTTCTCGGGTTCTCGCCTCTGGCTGGAGAGACACCACCTTCCTCCGTGAGTGGCCCTTGGGGCCCCATTACTTTCAGGCACTGTGAACAGTGCAATATATAAAGCACCTTGTAATTTCATGAGCAGCCATGTCTTTTGACCTGCATATATATATGTATATAATTCTTATGTTATTGCAATATCAGTATGTCTGCATTGTGTGCGTTGGGCATAATTGAGGTGCTGAATAGCCCTGTATTCTGTCTTCCAGGTGGACCCTTGTTGGATCCTAAAGGGTCCTCCCGGTCCTAGGGTCCCTGGTTTAATTTTAGAATTCCCCATAAATCCTCCCACTCGGGACACAGAAGGGGCATCCCGGGTCGCTTATATTGCGTAATTCCCTTGGGTATTGCGACTACCAATAAAATCACCATATGGAGGCTTCCCAGGATACCAGGCTCGGGCTCCCCTCGGGGCAACTCCGGCAGTGTTTGGGGTGTGGGGCATCCCTTACAGGGGATGATGTTTTCCTTTGCATACCATGTGCGCAGCAGACTATTACGCGGCAGTCTGGATCCCAGGTCTGGTTCTGCGCCGCCGGTCCCTTCTCCTACCCCCCCTGCCTGACCCGTACCCTGGGTGATGTTGTCACGAGTGGGGAGTCGCAATCTGAGGTGTGTGCCAGGTTGTCCAATCTTGAAAAATTATTTTCTAGCGCTGTGGCCAGAAAGGTCCCGGCTAAGAGAAAGCACTTGTCCCCAGCCACGCTGGCTTCTGATTTGGAGGAGTTTGATTCACTGGACTGGTCTGATTACCCCCAGCTAGAGGAAGAGGAGCTGATTGAGGAGTCGGATGGTTCTGATGACCAGCAGTTTGTTGGCGCTGATGCCGAGCGGGGTCAGGGGGATTCTTTGGATACCCCTAAGGTCCTGGCTCATATGTTTGAGGTTCTGGCAATCTCTCCTCCTGAAGTGACTCTTCCGCAGAAGGGGGAGTTCTTTGAGGAGGCTAAGCCGCGCTTAGAATTCCCTAATCAAAGGCATTTCTACTGCATTATTCTTAAGGAATGGGAGAGGCCTACTCGGCTTCCGGGTGTCCCTCCGGGTTGGGATAAGAAATATCCCTTTCCGGTGGATGCGGTGAAGCGCTGGTCGTCCCCTCCCGAGGTGGACGTCCCTGTTTTGGGGTTGTCTAGCACCTCTGTCTTGCATTCTCCTGACTGTTCTACTCTCAAGGACGGTGAGGACAAACGCATTGACCAGATGGCTTGTCACGGTTTTGCCAGTGTCGGGTCGGCCTTGCGGCCTGTTTGTGCTTCAGCGCTTTAAATAGTGGCTTCTAGGTTGGTTGCACGGATCTGTTGTCTACCGCCAGGCTTGACCCGGCTAGTGATGAGTTCACCGCCCTTAAGCGGTGCGAATTGTTTTTGTCATTTGTGCTAGCCGCCCTGGATGACACCATGGTGATGTGTAGTAGACTTCGGCCTTGCTGATGGCTATTCGGTGGTCGGTTTGGTTGCGCCAGTGGGCGGCTGATTTTGTGTCCAAAAAGTCACGGCTCTTCCCTTTCTGGGCTTGCGGCTCTTTGGAGAAAAATTGGATTTGGTCGCAAAAGGAGGTAGGTTACCTCAGCGAAAGAAGCAACTTCATTTACCCCTTCCTTTCGTGGGGCCAGAGCTGGACGGGGATCGGCTGTCTTCCCCTCCAGAGGCGATTCCTGGAACAGGGGAAGAGGTCGTGCCCGTCCAGGTCACAGCTGGGGCTCCAAGCCCAAAGCCGCTGCTAAGCCTGCTCAGCAATGAGGGGGCACCCTCACCCTCGCTGGTGGGGGGACGGCTGCGACACTTCTCCCAGGTCTGGGACCAGGAGGTCTCGGACAGATAGATTTGGGAAGTGGTGTCTTCCGGTTACAAACTGGAGTTCGAGATCTGGCCTCCTCCCAGATTCTGCAGGTCTCGCGTGCCCTTGGATCCTCTGGCCGCGCAGGGGCTCCGGGCGGCAGTAAAAGATCTCCTGGACATGGCTGTCATCTGCTCGGTGCCTCCCTCGGGCCAGGGCCTGGGATACTATTCCAATCTGTTTACGGTGCCCAAGAAAGATGGCTCAGTTCGTCCCATCCTGGATCTGAAGTTTCTCAATAGGTTTATCCGTCCCAGGAAGTTCCGCATGGAAACTCTGCGCTCTGCCATAAATTCACTTCGGCAGGAGGACTTCAGGACGTCCATAGACATCAAGGATGCTTATCTGCATGTTGCAATCTTCCCGGCGCATCAGAGATTTCTCAGGTTCGTGGTGGAAGATCGGCATTTTCAGTTTGTGGCCCTTCCGTTTGGCCTTACCTCGGCTCCAAGGGTTTTCACCAAGGAGCTAGCGGGGGTGATGGCCCTCCTCAGAGCCCAGGGTATCCGCATCGTACCTTATCTGGATGATCTTCTTATTATGGCATCCTCTCTCAGCTAGGCGGAGCTAGATACCAGGACTGTGGTAGCCACCCTGGAGAGATTCGGCTGGGTGATCAACTATCCCAAGTCCTGCCTCTCTCCATCCAGGGTGGTGGCGTTCCTGGGAATGTCTCTGGACACTTCTCAGTCCAGGGTGTTCCTCCCCCGGCCCAAGGTTCTTTTGATTCAGGAATTGACTCAGCTTCTCCTATGCATCCCTCGCCCGTCCATCCGGCTGGGGATGAGACTGGTGGGATTGATGGTGGCTTCGTTCGAGGTGGTTCCCTTTGCCCAGTTTCACACAAGGACGCTCCAGCTCCATCTCTTGGCGGCCTGGGACAGGTCCCCGCTGTCATTGGATCAGTCTTTTCTGATGTCCCCCCGGGTTCGGCGTTCCCTTCAGTGGTGTCTGGAACCGAGCAATCTGATGAGGGGCAGACCCTTTCTGACCCCTCGTTGGAAGACAGTCACCACGGATGCCAGCCTGTAAGGTTGAGGGGGATTTTGGAAGGATCTTCAGTTTCAGGGACTGTGGGGGCCTCAGGAGGCTCACGATCCCATGAATGTTCTGAGAGCCATCAGGTTGGTTCTGGCTCACTTGACTCATCAGTTACGGGGCTTACCGGTCGGACAATCGGACGGTGGTCGCCTACATCAATCACCAGGGAGGGACTCGCAGCAGGCGTGCCCTCAGGGAAGTGTCTTTGATCCTGGCTTGGGCAGAAAGCAATGTCCCATGCATCTCGGCGGTGTACATTCCAGGAGTGGAGAACACGGAGGCGGACTCCCTGAGCAGGTGCTCATCTCGCCGGAGGGAATGGTCGCTCAGCCCCAAGGTGTTTCGGTCGCTTTGCCACCGGTGGGGGACTCCGGAGGTGGACCTCTTTGCCTCTCGTCACAATCACAAGCTTCCGGCGTTTGTGTCTCTCTCGCGGGATCCGCTGGCTCTGGCAGCGGATGCCATGTCTCTGAACTGGAGGGATCTGGGGTTTCTGTAGCTGTTCCCTCCGTTTCCCATGATGGGCAAAGTGGTGCGCAAGCTGGCCCTAGAGGGCGCGTCAGCAATCCTGGTGGCTCCAAGATGGCCAAGACAGGTTTGGTTCGCAGACGTGGTAAGGTTGGCAGCGGATCAGTTAGATCTGCCCCTTCTGCCGGATCTGCTCACTCAGGGTCCACTGTTCTACCCCAATTTACCAACGCTGGCTTTGACGGCGTGGCTGCTGAATCCTCCATCTTGAAGGAGGAAGGTCATTCTGATGCTGTCATTCAGACTCTGGTTAGGGCTAGAAAGAAGTCTTCCTCTGCCATCTACTATAGGATTTGGAGGTCTTATATTAATTGGTGTGAGGTCAGGGCCTTGCCTTGCAGGGTGTTTTCTATCCCTAGGGTTTTGGAATTTCTGCAACATGGTCTGGACCTGGGTTTGCAGCTTAGTACGCTGAAAGGGCATGTTTCTGCCCTGGTGGTTTTCTTTCAAAAGTCTTTTGCTCTTCATCCTCTGGTTAAGACCTTTTTCCAGGGGGTTACGCATGTGCGTCCTCCTAGGAAGCCTTTGCTCCCAGTTTGGGATTTGAATTTGGTTCTTTCTGCTTTTCAGGGTCCTCCTTTTGAACCTTTGCAGGATATTGCTCTTTCTACGCTTACTCCAAAGGTTGCGTTTCTGGTTGCCATCACTTCCGTTCGCCGTGTATCGGAGTTGGCGGCTTTGTCCATTAAAGTGGACCAACACCCTCCCGTGATCAGCCCGGGAATCTATAAGATTCCCGGACCGATCAGCCCCCTGACTGCGGGGCACCCCGATCGGGGGTGCCCCGCTGTGTGAAACCCCCCAGAAACCCCTAAATCCCTACCTGATCCTCGATCCAGCGGCGCCCGCCGCCGCCGCCTCCCGCGCGTCCCTCTAGCAGGACGCACACCCGCGCCGGCCGTTCGTGAATGGAATGGCGGGCGCGCGCCCTGTAAGAGTGACGCGTGGGAGGCGGCGGCGGGCGCACTCTCTTGTCCAGCAGCGGTCACGTGGGAGCTGGGAGAGGTGAGTTTTTGGGGCTTTCTGGGGGGTTTCACACAGCAGGGCACCCCCGATCGGAGTACCCCTGGGTGTTGGTCCACTTTAAGGCTCCTTACTTTGAGAGGCATCAGGACAAGATTGTTTTCCGCTTCAAGCCAGATTTCCTTCCTAAGGTGGTTTCTGCCTTCCATCTTAATCAGGACATTGTTCTACCCTCCTTGTGTCCTAAGCCCAGCAATGACAAGGAGAGGGTTTTGCATTCTCTGGATGTGGTTCGCTGTGTGAAGTACTATTTGGTGGCTACTTCTTTTCGTAGGACTGACACCCTTTTTGTGGTGCCCTCCGGGCCTAGGAGAGGTTTGGCTCCTGCCAAGTCTTCCATTAGTAAATGGATTCGCCAGGCCATTGTTGGGGCCTATTCTGCCAAGGGGACGGTTCTCCCTTTTCGTGTTACCGCTCATTCTACTCGTGCCATTGGGGCGTCCTGGGCCTTCCAGCATCAGACCTCTGTTGAGCAAGTTTGTAAAGCTGCTACTTGGTCTTCTGTTCACATTTTTTCCAAGTTTTACAAGGTTGATGTGCGGGTCTCAGCGGATGCTGTTTTTGGCCGCAAAGTTCTGCAAGCTGCAGTGGTTTAAGTTGTGCATTATTGCCTTGTTTTGGATCCCCGCCCTTTGTGGACACTGCTATTGGATGTCCCAAGTGTAATGACTATCTGAAGCGGGGTGTGTGACATACTTAGAATAATACCATTTTGTGATTACTCACCTGTAAAATGGGTCACACACCCCGCCCTTTGGTATTCTGGATCCTTTCTATGGTGAACCTTTTTTTCTGTTACTGGTTGTTTTGGCTCTTCCTGGTCCGTTTACTGCTGTCTTAATACTGGGGAATGAGTGGGAGGTACCAGGTATTTATGGACCGGGAGGGGCTTCCTTTTTTTCATGACATCTCTGCAAGATCGCCCTCTACAGGTCGGTATAACCCAAGTGTAATGACTATCTGAAGCGGGGTGTGTGACATACTTATAATACCCATTTTACAGGTGAGTAATCACAAAATGGTATTTTGTGTACCATGTGCATCTCATCACCTACACCCCCACGCCTGGCCTTGACCCCAAGTGACGTTGTCATGAGTGGGGAGTCGCAATCCGATGTCAGTGCCAGACTGGCCAACACTGAGAAAATGATTGCTAGCTCTGCGGCCAGGAAGGCCCCAGCTAAGAGACGGCATTTGGCGCCCGCTGCGCCGGCTTTTGATTATGACGATTATGACTCTTTGTATTAGCTGATTATTCCCCGTTTGAAGGGGAATTGTTTTCAGTATCTGATGGCTCTGATGATCAGCAGTCCCTGGATGCTGATGCTGGTAAGGAGCGTGGGGATACTGTTGATACTCCCAGCCTCCTGACCCATATTTTTGAAGTGCTTGCTATTTCCCCCCCTGCGGAGACCCCTCCGCAAAGGGGGGAATTTTTTTGGGACCGTCAAATCTCGTTTGGAGTTCCCGAATCAAAAACATTTTAACAATCTGATCCTTAAAGAATGGGAAAAACCCAGCCGGCATCCTGGTATCCCTCAGGGGTGGGATAGGAAGTATCCCTTTCCTGTGGATGCGGTTAAGCATTGGTTGTCACCCCCAGAGGTCGACGATCCGGTTCTGGGATTGTCCAATACATTGTACGGTTGTGCACTCCCCAGATTCCACTACCTTGATGGATAGTGAGGACCGACATCTCAACCAAATGGCTTCACATGCCTTTGCCTGTGTGGGTTCGGCCTTACGCCCGGTTTGTGCCTCGGCCGTGGCTACTAGAGCCTTAATCAGGGGTATGCTGGATGGTCCCCAACTGAATCCTTCCAGTGAGGAATTTACAGCATTGACACATTGTGAGGTTTATTGCATTTGTCTTATCAGCTTTGGATGCCACGATCCGTATGTGTAGCAGGACCTCGGCATTGCTTGTGACTATTTGCCGATCAGTCCGGTTGCGCCAATGGGGGGCTGATATTGCTGCGAAGAAGGCGCTCCCAGGGCTACCTTTCGTGGGTATGCGCCTGTTTGGTGATAAACTAGACTCAGTGGCGAAAGGAGGTAGGTTGCCTCAGCGCAAAAAATACCGTTTTGTGATTACTCACCTTTAACCCTTTAAATGCCAAGCACGTAGTTTCTACGTGGTTGCTTCTCCTACCGTTAAGTGCCAAGCATGTAGAAACTACGTGCCTGGCATTTCCCCCAAACAGTTAAAAAATAGAAAAAAAAAAATCACTTACCTCCGGTATCCCTGTGAAGCCTGGGGTCCCCTCTTCCTTGGGGGGGCATCCGATCGCCCCCCCGTCGTCCTCCGTCTTCGGGGGGGGGGCCCGAAACCAGCCGCCCCCCCCCCCCCGTTTCCAGCGCTGATCGCCGCTGTAAAAAAAAAAAAAAAATAAAACTGTCATTTACTCACCTCCGCGCCCGAGCCTTCTGTCCGGCTCTCCTCTTCACCAGGGGGGGGTCCGATCCCCCCCCCTGGGCTGCGCAGTCTTCAGGTGAGGACCCTCTTCCGGGTCCTCACCTCTTGTAATGGCGGCGATGGCCGCCGCCGCTTAGCCCCGCCCATTGTGGGAGGAGCGGGATGACGTCATCCCGCTCCTCCTATACCCCCTCCGAGCTCCGGCATCTGTCAGATGCCGGTGGTGATCGGAGCAGAGCGGGTGTCAGGTGAGGAGGCTCCGATCGGAGCCCCCTCGCCTGTCACCCGCCCTGCGCCGATCACCACCGGCATCTGTCAGTGAAGTGACAGCGACGAGGGACAGCGGCGAGGGACGTCGGATCGGAGGCGAGTATAGTGTAAAAAAGAAAAATAAAGATTTTTTTTTCTGTGTGTCAGTGTCATTTTTTTTACTATTAACCCCTTGTGAACTGGTAAGGGGTCCATGACCCCTATACCAGTTCACAAGGCTGGGGAGATGGCAAGCCACCTGCGCTAGCGGGTGGCTTGCCATTAACCCCTGGCACCCCCATTACCTGCCTCCCCAAAGGCCAGGGGGGGGCAGAAGAGCCCGGGCCCACATGGGCTATGTGGGCTCGTAGGCTGCAGGGTGGGGGGGCCACATAAGCTGGCCCCCCCACTCTGTGCCTACAAGCCCCCATAGCTGGTCCCGGGCTGGTTACTGTGGGTAAGGGGGACCCCACGTCAATTTTTTTTTTGATTTTTAAGGGTTTTTAACCCTTAAAAATCAAAAAAAAATGGGGTCCGCCCCCCCTGGGAGGGGGGACCCTATGTCATTTTTTTTTTTTATTAACCCTTTGTAATCTGTCATCCAGCAGCTATAAAAGGCTTCTAGCAAGTGAGCAGAAGCCAGTGATCGCCGAGGGACAGAGTGCTCCAGGATGGATGGGAGGTGAGTACAGTGTAAAAAAAAAAAAAAAATTAATAAAATATTTTTTTCTTTATGTGTGTCTGTGTCATTATTTACTTTTAACCCCTTGTGAACTGGTAAGGGGTCCATGACCCCTATACCAGTTCACAAGGCTGGGGGGATGGCAAGCCACCTGCGCTAGCGGGTGGCTTGCCATTAACCCCCGGCACCCCCATTACCTGCCTCCCCAAAGGCCAGGGGGGGGCAGAAGAGCCCGGGCCCACATGGGCTATGTGGGCTCGTAGGCTGCAGGGTGGGGGGGCCACAAAAGCTGGCCCCCCCACTCTGTGCCTACAAGCCCCCATAGCTGGTCCCGGGCTGGTTACTTTGGGTAAGGGGGACCCCACGTCAATTTTTTTTTTGATTTTTAAGGGTTTTTAACCCTTAAAAATCAAAAAAAAAATGGGGTCTCCCTCCCCTGGGAGGGGGGACCCTATGTCATTTTTTTTCCCGATTTAACCCTTTGTAGTGTGGATGGTTTTTGTATTTTTTTTGTGAATGTTATAAAATACTTGTTTCAGTTAGGGGGGTCTCCTGGGCAGGAACGGGGGGCTACCGATAAATATGTGGTACCGTTCTAATCGGTAGAAATGGGGCTTTCACATGCAATATGATTTTCCTTAATAAAATACATTTTTTATTTAAAATAAAGGAGTCAATTTTCTAAAAAAAAATTTTTATTTATTTATTTTTTTTTTCACTTAATAATATTGTAAAAAAAAAAAATTACAAACAAGACATTTCATGTTAAAGTCTAAACTCTGCTGCAAAAAATATATATATAATTTTTCTGAAAGTTACAGCAAAAATGGCGCAAAACATGTCGCAAAACATGACGCAAAATGGGGAAAATGGCCTGTCAACAGAGGGTGACAAAATCTCAAGTAGGCTGCCAATTAAAAGGGTTAATAGTACCTATGCATGTTGGGTATTGTTCTGTTCGGGGGACCTTGCGCTTTCAGACTTAGCTTGTTTTTTCTGGTTTGCATATTTATATTTTAGGAAAAGGTGTTTTTTATTCAGCTTTTTTATAAATTTTTTAGGGAAACCCTGCGCAACCAAAGAATTCTTTGAGGAATTAATTCCAGAAAGATGAGCCCACTACAACAAGCTGGGTACCCTTAAAAAGCTTAACGTGTGTACTTTCAGGGAATATATGGTTTATGGGGGATATTCCAAATGTAAAGGGTTGTTTTGGTTGAAAAATCGCAAGGTGCGCACTTTGTCTGCAGAGCTGAAATTTTCAAGTAAAATTACCGTTATGCGCATGCTTTACTTTGGGGTGTTTGGCAACTCTTCCCTTGACAGAACCTATGCATGTTGGGTGTTGTTCTGTTCGGGGGATGTTGCGTTTTCAGATTAAACTTGTTTTTTCTTGTTTGTATATAGTTTTTTTAGGAAAATGTGGCTTTGATTCTGCTTTTTTATCCTTTTTTTAGGGAAACTCTTTGCAACCAAAGATTACGTTGAGGGATTACTTCCAGAAAACTATGGCCACATCCACAAGCTTTGTACGCCTAGAAAGCCTGAGGTGTGTACTTCCAGAGAATATATAGTTTGTTGGGGGTATTTTAAATGTAAAGGGTTGTTTTTCTGGAAAAACCGCAAGGTGCGCATATTGCATAGCATAGTTGTATTTTATCTGAAAATCTCCTAAAGTGCTGTTTCAGTTTGGGGGAGTCTCCTGGGCAGGAAAGGGTGTCTACCAATACATATGTGGTACCGCTGTAACCGGGAGAAATTGGGATTTCACACGCACTAAGATTTTATTGACAAACTTACATTTTTTATTCCAAAAAAAACTACAATATGTAAAAATGTAAAAAATTTTTTTTTTTTTTTTTTGCACATATTTCACCCAAAAATATTAAGAACACACCTAACAAATGACAAACAAGACATTTCATGTTAAAGCCCAGACTCTGCTGAAAAAAACAATATATCATTTTCCTGGGAAATCCCTGGAAATCCCTTCAAAAATCACATTTGAACATGGGGAGCGCAAAATAGTGCAAAATGGTCTGGCAACAGAGTGTGACAAAAACTCCAGGTAGGCTGGCACTTAAAGGGTTAAAACGGATATTATAAGTGTGACATACACTCCGCTTCAATTCTTCAGTAGAGGGCGAACTTCTGCAGAGATGAATGCAAAAAAGGAGCTCCTCCCAGTCCATAAATACCTGGGACCTTCCACCAATTCCCCAGTGGAAGATAGCAGTAAGGGGACCAGGAAGAACCAAATATAACAATACTAACAACCAAGAAACAATGGTTCACCATATAAAGGATCCAGAATACCAAAAAAGGGTGGGTGAAGCGGAGTGTATGTCACACTTATAATATCCGTTTTAAAGGTGAGTAATCACAAAACGGTATTATTCCAAGTGTGACATACACTCCGCTTCAAGCCTTCATGACATTTGGGACATCCAATAGCAGTGCCCGTCATGGGTGGGAACCATAAACCGTAAAGAATGCACCAACTTAAATCACTGCAGCTTGCAGAACCTTGCAGCCAAAAACGGCATCCGCTGAAGCCCGCACATCAACCTTGTAAAACTTGGAAAAAGTATGAACGGAAAAAGCAGCCTTACAAACTTGTTCAACAGAAGCCTGGTGCTGAAAAGCCCAGGACGCACCAACAGCACGAGTAGAATGTGCAGTGACCCTAAAAGGGGGAGTCTTCCCCTTAGCAGAATAGGCCCCAA
This sequence comes from Gastrophryne carolinensis, assembly GCA_027917425.1. NCBI lineage: Eukaryota > Metazoa > Chordata > Amphibia > Anura > Microhylidae > Gastrophryne > Gastrophryne carolinensis. Next base: position 168,860,926 of record CM051238.1, on the reverse strand, counting down.
CAATGGCCTGATGAATCCATTTGCTAATGGTAGACTTGGCGGGCGCCAAACCTTTCCTGGGCCCGCAGGGCACCACGAAAAAGGCATCCGTCTTGTGCAAAGAAGAAGTAGTCACCAAATAGTACTTAACACAGCGAACCACATCCAAATTGTGCAGAACCCTCTCCTTGTCATTGCTAGGCTTAGGACACAAGGAAGGGAGAACAATATCCTGGTTGAGATGGAAAGCAGAAACCACCTTAGGAAGGAAATCTGGCTTAAAGCGAAAGACCACCTTGTCCTGGTGTCTTTCAAAGTAAGGGGCCTGAATCGACAGAGCCGCCAACTCAATACGCCGAACAGAGGTAATAGCCACCAAGAAGGCAACCTTTTGAGTGAAAACAGAAAGAGCAATATCCTGTAACGGCTCAAAAGGAGGACCCTGGACAGCCGAAAGAACCAAATTCAAATCCCAAACAGGAACCATAGCCTTCCGAGGGCGTCAAACATGAGTGACCCCCTGGAAAAAATTGTTAACCAGCGGGTGTAAGGCAAAAGATCTTTGGAAGAAAACAGACAGAGCAGAGACCTGCCCTTTCAAGGTACTAAGCTGGAACCCAAGATCCAGACCGTGCTGAAGAAACTCCAAAATCCTAGGGATCGAAAACACCCTGCAAGGCAAGGCCCTAGCCTCACAACAGTCACCAGGACCGCCAAGCCCTATAGTAAATGCCAGAAGAGGAACGCTTCCTAGCTCTAATCAAGGTCTGAACCACAGCCTCAGACAAACCTTCCTCCTTCAAAATGAAGGTTTCAGCAGCCAGGCCGTCAAAGCCAGCATTTGTAAATTGGGGTAACGTAGTTGACCCTGAGATAACAGACCCGGAAACACGGGAAGCCGATACTGATCTACCACCAGCCTTACAACGTCTGCGTACCAAACCCTTCTTGGCCACCTTGGAGCCACCAGAATTGCTGGTGCCCCCTCCAGAGCCAGTTTGCATACTACCTTGCCCAGCGTGGCATATTCATACGGAAAAGAAGGATTTATTGAAAATAATCAAATAATGTAATAGTAGAGATCATCATAGAGATCAGGTGGGGGATAGATGGTTGTTTGTGTATGTGTATATATATATATATATATATATATATATATATATATATATATATATATATATATATATATATATATATATGTACTCTGTCTCGGTATCTTTATATAGAATTCCAAACAGTTTCAAAATATATTTTGGATGATTATTGTCCAAGATTTGTTGAAGGGATTCTTTGTCCAATAACCCCCCCTAGTGGCCGATATAGGATGTGACTGATTAAGAGTCTCCTTAACCACACCCCAGACACGCCCCTAACACACCCCTGGGTGTTATTTGTTATGGGAGGGGAAAAGGTCTGGGGTCTTGCATATAAACTAGGGGCTCATTCCATATGGGACCTGACACAGCTAATCTGAACTCATCTGAACAACACATCTGGGACAACACACCTGATCTGACCTCTGACCAGCATAGCTAATCTACAGACCTGACCCAGGACACCAAAGCAGCCATTTTGAATAATAGTTTTGGTAACGTATTAATTTATTTTAAATCTTTCGAAATTTATAGGGTTCTATATATTTAAGCTATTGTATTAATGCCCTTTTGGAAGTCTCATATCTGATACTAAGGCCTTTGTCAGATGCGACACTATTTAAAAGAGGATATATTATTTCTGATAGCTTAAACCAAGCCAAGCCAGATTTCTATCTCCAATTGGTTATAGGCTTTAGGAGCTTTATATGTCCTGGGATAATTATATTGATTCATAATTCTTTATTTCAAGTAATATCATACTATAGGATTATACCTTATTAGTCATTTTAGGATTAAAAGTAATGGTCTACTAAGAGTAAGCCATCTAGTGGCCAAATATAAAAATTGTGATTAATGATTTTTTTTGGTTGTTGATTTTATAGTATATAATAAATTTATTTATCTTTTAACCAGAGGTTGTATTGTTGCATAATTTTGGTTTTGTGCATGGATCTCTTCTAAAACTTATCAAGTGTTTTATGTCCACTTGTTTAAGATTTCCTTGAGTTATTAATTTTTTTGTTTAAAATTCTTTATTTATATTTTTTCAAAGCAAAAGACATACAACGAATGTACAATCACAGGTAAGAAGAACATAGAGCAAAGGCCAATACAATCAAAGTAAAGGAGTTGACATATAACTCAAGCAATAAAGATTGTTATAAAGGCAACTCAAATGCTCAAGTCTACGATAAATGTTAAAACTGTAACCGGGGGGGGGGGGGGGGGAAGGGGGCGGACTGGGAACTGGAAAAGGGAACCTATCGAGCATTCCTCTGAGCGTCGCCCAGTATTGCAGCACAGTCCGCTGACTCCGAAAAACACATCCAGTTGTACCAGGTCTCTGCGAAACTCTCATGCCTATTATCCCTCGAGAGAATCACACTTTCGTATCTCATAAGCTCATTTACTTTCAAAATCCACATTGCCACCGTAGGCGTCTCGGGGGATTTCCATTTAAGAGGGATGCAGGACTTAGCCGCATTAAATAGGTGGCACATCAGAGATTTTTTGTATATTTTCAGGGGAGCCTTGGTCATGTGCAAGAGACAGGAGGCCGGGTCGTCCGGCACCATCTCCCCCGTCACTCTGCCCGCGATCTCTCTGACTGAACCCCAAAAATTACTTATAGCCGAGCAGGACCAGAAGATATGTATCATGTCGCCTCTATCACCGTTACAGCGCCAGCAGATGTCAGAGGACTCTGACGACCACTTACTAATTACAGTCGGGGCCCTATACCACCTAGAAAGGATCTTGAAGTTACACTCCTGGATACGTGTACATCTAGAGGTTTTGTGCGGCATACTTAAAAAGTTTCCTGCACTGGTCTGGGGCCAGGGAAAACCCCAGATCTTCCTCCCACTTACCCAAGAAAGCGGGTCTCTCGCCCTCAGGAGGAGTAATGAGCAACTTGTATGTGTAAGACAGGGCGTGCTTGACCACCTCTGAACTGGAACAAAGGTTCTCAAAGGGGTAACCTTCCTCATGCCCCCCTCAAAATTTTTAAGAGACCGGAGGAAGCTGACCAGCTGGACATTCTGCCAGTCCGACCACCCCGGGAGGCCCCTTGTCTGGGCCAGCTCCCGTAAATCCAACCAATCGTCTCCCTCCCAGAGGTGACATGCTCTGTAGGCTCCTGCCTTTATCCACGCTTTCGGGGTAGGGCCTTCTCTGCCCGGGGGGAATCGTGGGTTGCCCAGAATAGGGACCATTGGGGAGGGGTCGGGGGAGATCTCTGGGTGGTTAAAGTGTCGCTGGGCAACTCTAATGGTAACTCCCACCGTAGGGTGTTTCAGGGCAATTGGGATATCCGGGGTGTTTACCCAGGCGATACCTGCAATAGGAGTATCCGTAGATCCCTGTTCCAACTCTACCCACTGTTTATGTCCCCCATGCAGACACCAGTCAACAATCCTGCCGAGGTGTACTGCTGCATGATAGGTGACTGGGTCTGGAAAGCCCAGCCCACCATTTTCTTTGGATCGCGTCAAGAGCTTCGTATTCAATATAGGCTTCTTACCATTACAGACAAACTTAGTGAAGAGCCCCCTGACCTTCCGTAGGAAACTCTGTGGGATCTTGACCGGGAGGGCCTGCAACAGGTACAGCAACCGGGGGAGCAAATTCATTTTGGCAGCGTTACACCGCCCGAACCAAGATAACCAACCCTTCGACCACCTCCTTGTTTCCTCTTCAAACTTCTTCAGTAGAGGCGGAAAGTTAAGGTCAAAGATTTTGGCCAGGTTGCTACCCATCTTAGTCCCTAAGTATGTGATACTATCCACGGCCCATTTGAACGGAAAGGAGTCACGAATCGTATCAAATCTCTTGGCAGGGATGTTTACGTTCAAAGCTTCGGATTTTTGGTAGTTAATCTTGTATCCGGACAGATCTCCGTAGAGTTTTAGCTCGGACACAAGATTGGGAATAGAAACTTCAGGGCAAGACAAGCTGAAAATTAAATCGTCTGCATATGCTGCAACTTTATACTGTTTTGAATTACTCGTAAGGCCTGTAATATCCGGATTTCTACGGACTCTACATAGAAAGGGCTCCAGGGTCAGTATGAAGATGAGGGGTGACAACGGGCATCCCTGCTGCGTCCCATTCGTTATCCCAAAAGGACTGCAGCTGATGGAGCCCCATAGACACTACCTATCCATCCCAGTGCGTTCGGGCCTAGACCAATATGTCTGAGTGATGGCTAGCATGAAATCCCAATTCACCCGGTCGAAGGCTTTTTCAGCGTCCGTTGCCAGTAAAAGAGTTGGGGTCCCCTTTTGTTGAGCTAGGTGTATCAAGTTCAGCACCATAATGGTGTTATCCCTGGCCTCCCTGTGCGGCATGAAACCTGCCTGATCCAGGCCCACGACGTGGTGTAGGTGAGGAGCTAGTCTTGAGGCCAAAATTTTTGCAAATAATTTCAGGTCAGAATTCAGTAGGGATATCGGCCTATAGCTCGAGCATTGAGCCGGGTCCTTACCCTCTTTCGGGATGACTGCTATGTGCGCTCTCAGAGTATCTGGGGGGAGGGCCGTCCCCTCCTTGACCGAGTTAAGGGCAGCCAAGAGCTTCGGAGCAAGGAGAGGGAAGAATTTCTTGTAATACAAAATGCTAAAACCGTCGGGGCCTGGGGCCTTACCTCCCGCCGTCCGGAGTACTGCTTTATGCAGCTCGGTCAAGGTCAGAGGCTCCTCTAGGTCCTCAAGAATTTCCCTGAGTAGTCTAGGGAGTCCAGATTCCAATATATATTGCTCTATGGGCCCTCTTCCCCCCTGGCCTCTATCCTTAGGGAGGTTATAGAGTTGTTCATAAAATTTTCGGAAAGCCTCCCCAATTTCATTAAATAGATGCGTGATTTGACCCCCCGAGGTGACTATTTTGGGGATATATACGTTTTAGCCTGTTCCTCCCTCAGGGCTCTTGCCAGCAATCTACCGCATTTATCCCCCGACTCATAGTAGATTCTACGGCAGTTGCTAAGCTGGGCTTTGATTTTGTCACAACATAGCGTTTTGAGCTTCTCTCTTAGGGAGATTAGTGTGGGCAAACATTCTAACGCTAGGGATTTTTTATGTTTCCTCTCGACTCTCCCAATTTCTGCTATTAAATCCTGCATTTGCTTAGCTTTCTCTTTTTTAATTCTGGACCCAATCTTTATAAAAATGCCTCTAATTACACATTTGTGCGCTTCCCATAAAGTCCCCGGGCCAACATCCGGGGAGGAATTGAGTTGGAAATAGTTTTTGATCTCTGCCTGAATTTCCTCTAAGATGTTTTGGTCCTCGAGCAGGGACGTATTTAGCCTCCAAGACCAGCTCCTCGGGATTGGGGCAGGGCAGGTAACCGTCAAGGTGATAGGGGCATGGTCCGAGACCGTAATATGGCCAATAGTGGCGTCCGAGATCCGGCACAGGGAGGCCTGGGGCACCAGGAACCAGTCAATCCTGGAGTATGACCCATGGGGGTTGGAATAAAACGAGTAATCTCTCTCGTTGGGATGCAAAATTCTCCAGGGATCGATCAATTTATAGAGAGAAAGCATTTTCTTCAATTTTTTCAGTCTCCTGTATGGCTCTTGTGGGCTTCCCCCTGAAGTGTCCAGAAGAGGGTCAGGGGCGAAGTTGAAGTCACCACCCATGACCAGTTCCCCCTCTTTAAAGGCGGACAGGGCGCTAAGTACCGATTCCAAGAAGGCAACTTGGTTGGAGTTAGGAAGGTACACATTGGCAAACGTATAGCTACAGGAAGCGATCTTCCCTTTCAGAAAGATCCACCTCCCCTCCTCATCTGTTTTGAAATCCTCCAGTTCCCACGGGAGGGACGCGCTTAGGAGTACACAGACTCAGCGCGATCTGGAGTCCGTGGAGTAGCTATGGTATGCCCTTGTGTAGTACCTGTTGCCTAGAGAGTGCGATTTCCCTACCTTGAAGTGAGTTTCTTGGAGAAAGGCCACCTGAGCTCTCAGACCTCTAAGGTTCCTGAGGATGAGGGATCTCTTTTCAGGATTGTTAAGCCCCTTAGCATTGAGGGAGACAATCTGTATCTTCGTCATACTAGGGATCTCGCAGGGCCGCCTGTTTGGCCCAGAAAACAGCGAAAAATACCCAGGGGACCACCCAAAAAAGAGGGGAGGAGGAGGGGGTTTAGGGAAAGTCTGCCTCTACTGTGGGGGGGGGGGTCGAGCTAAGGAGGGGGGGGATTAAACTGGGAAGGGGAAAGGGGTTGTGCGGAGGCACTCGCCTGCGCAGAGGAAGGAACAACAACTAAGTTTCCCCACAAAACGGGGTGAGTGCAGTCAACGTAGGGCACGTATGCCCAGAAGACTGGCCTATTGGGGGGTGCTGCGTCCGGCAGGAACTGGGAGGCTCAATGAGGGACCAAATCTAGGCTCTCCCTGGTCATGCTGACACTACACACTCAACCACTAGGCGGTCAGGGGGAGGAGACCCTGTCCGCGCAACCCAGGGGGTCCACCGACAGGGCCTCGGTCGCCAACACAAAAAAAAAAAAGAAGAGTTCAACAAATGTAACAGAATCAGTGTAGAACTCAGGGTAACAAAGCCCTGTAAACAAGCTAGAACAAAACCGAGAGTAAACATATCACATTATCAAGTATACGTGAGAGAGTCGCTCAAAGAGGACTCAATGAGCAAGTCCGCCCTCCGCAGGTGGGCCCCGGCCTCTTCCACGCCCAGACGGGTAGGCCAAGGCAGGGCGGGGTCCAGGCCGTTCGCTTATTCTGTCGTTGTTGCACGAGGTGCCCGCTGAGTTCTCCAGTCGGGGCGGTGCGCCGCTACCCACCGGTGGCCCCCTGGATGGGCCCCTCAGGCGCTCAAGGTCCCGAAAGCCCCTAATTCCCCGTTTCCTCCCTCTGGGCGGGCCCACCGGCGGCAGACCTCCTCCAAGGGCGAGCCAGTCAGGGATGTCAACAGGGTCACACCACAAGAATGCAAAAAGATCTCCGAGCTCTTGGTGATTTTTTAAAATGAAGACCCCACCATTGTTCCTTACAATTAGGTGAAACGGGAAGCCCCACCTATACGTCGCTCCCGTGTTGGTGATGGTGTCAAGGAGGGGTCTCAGCATTTTGCGCATCTGAAGGGTCCGTTTGGATAAGTCCTGCAAAATCTTGATCGGTGTCCCTTTAAAACTAAGGGGGCCCTTGTTCCATGCCTTCCTCAGAATTTCCTCTTTCAGGGAGAAAAGGTGGACCCTGCAGACTATGTCCTTGGGGAACGCCGGATCCTTGCTCTTGGGGCCTAAGGCCCTATGCGCTCAGTCTAATTCGACGGGAGTGGAGAGCTCTCTGTCCAATACTTCATTGAAGATGGCGGTGACCACAGCCTTTATATCTTCTGCGCCTTGCGATTCCGGGATCCCTCTAATCCGCAGGTTGTTTCTTCTATTCCGATTCTCAAGATCATCGAGATGTAAGTTGCAGGCATTTATCATTGCTTCTTGAGAATCACATCTAGCCTCCAGGGCCTGCAAGCGGTCAGCGTAAGAGGGTCCCTTCGCCTCCAAGGCCTGTACTCTGGTTTCAACTTCGGACACCTCTCGGCGCACTGTAGGGGGATGCCCCTCAAAAGCGAGATAGTCTCTAGGTGGATCTGATTCTCCGTGGGCCGCTCCTCGGGCGGGATCTCCACCTGGATATCCATTCTCCATTCGTCCGGCACTGCCGGAGCATGTGCCTTGGGTGAAGCCACAGGCGTCATTAATGCAGGGCTGCCAGCATGGTCGAGAGTCGGAGCGGGGAGAGTCGGAGCGGGGAGATAGGCGAACCCGGCCCCGCATCTCTATTTTCCTGTGACCCAAGGTAACCCGCCTCACCGGTCTCTGCCTCTCCGGTCTTTGTGGTAGCATGGTGGACCGGGACTCCAGGGCCCGCTCCAGGGGACCCAGAGGGGGGAGCGGGGCTTTCTTCAGTCGCTGCCCCTCATTGGGCACATAAGCAAATCTGCCAAGGCCAGCAGCAGGGCCCAGACCAGGTCCTGAGGGGCGCATCCTCCCGAGCAGGGCATCATAGGTGTGATGGGCAGCCCCTGATTGTCCAATTTGCAGCCTCTTGTCAGCTGGGGTAGCACCTCTTTTGTCAGAGGGGGAGGGGCTCTGGACATCCATTTGCACCGCAGATAAAAGTGGGTCAGATAAAGCAGGTGGCATCTGTGCGTTCTCCTCCTGGGTGGCATGACTGGAGCTGGGGGCCGTGCTCCCCCCTCCCAGGGCCCGCTCCCCACTCCCGCTTTCAAGGCTGTGCTTGTGTTCCTTTATTGGGTACTGCCCCTTTAAGGCGCCGTATGCAGACACCGACCCATCTCCCTCGACGGGAGTAGCGCCCGCCATCTTGCTGCTCCTTTCTTCTCCCCCACCAGCGCTGCACGACGGTTCCTCCTCCTGTGCCGAGGAACCTACACCGCCGGCGGTCTCGGGCAGACCCGCAGCACTCCCAGTCTCCGCATCGGCATCACCTCCTCTCTCTCGGCCATCGCTCTGCGATCCGGAGCAGGCCGGCGGGCGGGCACAGGGCGCCATCTTGGTAAACCCATCGGGTGCCACTGCACTCCTCTCCCGGCTGGCAGCGCTGGCTGCTGTTTCCTTCGGCGGTCCCGCCGCATCTTCGCCCCCATCGCGCAGCAACAGCTCACCTTCCCCGCTGGAGTCTTCAAGCGATGAGGAAGATGCCGGATCCTCTCTCCTTTCACCGCGCCACCTCCGCCGCCGCCATTTTGGTTATCTCGGCGACCTCTCTGTGTCTCATTTTTGCTGAGTCCCCGCGGCTCGTCGGCGTCCCTCCACCGTTCCTGAGCCTTCTCGGTCGCTTCTGCTTCTTAGGCATGCTGCTTCCCAGATTCTGACCGCCAGGTAAGTGGGGAAAAAAGGAACGGGAGAGCAGGAGATCCGCTACACACGTCCTTCCCAAACCATGTCGGGACACGCCCCCATCTCCTTGAGTTATTTTAATTCATTATATATTTAATTGGTTAATAATTGATTATCATTTGGTGGTTGATTGTTGATTAATTAAATAGTATATAAAGCTCTGCTTTATATATCTCGACAATGGAGAAGGGAGGAAACAGGTACAGAAACCCCAGATCCTTCCAAGCAAGGGACAAGGCATCCACTACCAGAGCTAGAGGGTCCTGAGATAGAGACACAAAGGCCAGGAGTTTGTGATTGTGCCGTGAGGCAAAGAGATCCACCTCCGGAGTGCCCCACTTGCGACAAAGAACCCGAAAAACCCCGGGGTTAAGGGACCACTCTCTTTGGCGAGAGAACCCCCTGCTCAGGGAGTCCGCCTCCGTATTTTCCACTCCCGGAATGTAGATTGCCGAAATGCAAGGAACATTGCTCTCCGCCCAATGCAGGATCAGAGAGACTTCCCTGAGGGCACTCCTGCTGTGAGTCCCTCCTTGGTGATTGATGTAGGCTACCACCGTCCGACTGTCTGAACGAATCTAAACCGGAAGACCCTGTAAGTGCGACGTCAGCCATGACAGGACAAGCCGGATGGCTCTAAGCTCCAAGACATTGATGGGGGTGTGAGCCTCCTGAGGACCCCACACCCTGCTGAACTGATGACTTTTCCAGAAACCTCCCCAGCCCGACAGGCTGGCATCCGTGGTAACCGTCTCCCAGCGAGAAACCAGAAAGGATCTGCTCCTCAACAGGTTGCTCGACTCCAGCCACCACCAAAGGGACTGCCAAACCCCGGGAGACATCTTGAACGGTTGATCCAATGACAGCGGACACCTGTCCCAATGCGTCGATAGATGAAGTTGAAGAGATCTCATGTGAAACTGTGCAAACGGGGCCGCCTCGAAGGAGGCCACCATCAATCCCACCAGTTTCATCCCGTCGGATAGAGGGGCAAGGATTGGCCAGAAGAAGGAGGATCAGATCCTCGGTCTGGGGTAGAAACACTCTGGCCTGAATGGTATCCAGATTCATGCCCAGGAATGAAATCACCCGTGATGGCGAGAGAGAGGACTTGGGGCAGTTGATCACCCACCCAAACCTCTCCAGGGTCGACACCACCTGGTGGGTGTCCAGCTCCGCCTGACGGAGGGAAGAAGCTGAAATCAATAGGTCGTCCAGATACGGCACAATGCGAATTCCCTGAGCTCTGAATAGGGCCATTATGCCCGCCAGAACCTTGGTGAAGACCCTCGGCGCTGAGGTCAACCCGAAGGGAAGGGCTACAAACTGAAAATGCTGATCGTCCACCTCGAACCTGAGGAATCTCTGATGCGCTGGAAAAATTGGAACATGCAAATATGCATCCTTAATTTCTATGGATGTCATGAAATCCCCTTGACGAAGGGAACTGATGGCCGAGCGCAGAGTCTCCATACGGAACTTCTTGATTCTGATGAATCTGTTGAGGACCTTGAGGTCCAGAATGGGTCTTACAGAACCTTCCTTCTTGGGAACCGTGAAAAGATTGGAGTAGAAACCCCTGCCTCTCTCCGACGGAGGCACCAGGCATACAACTCCCATGTCCAGAAGGTTTTTTACTGCTAACAGGAACCCCTGTGCCGCCAGAGGGTCCAAGGGCACCCGAGACCTTAAAAATCTTGGAGGAGGCCAGCACTCAAACTCCAGTTTGTACTCGGAGGAGACCACTTCCAAGATCCAATTGTCTGTGACCTCCCGAGCCCAGACCTGGAAGAGCCGCAGCCGTCCCACCAACTGAGCGGGTGAGGGCGCCCCTTCATTGCTGAGCTGGTTTACCCGCAGGCTTGGGTTTGGAACCCCAGGCAGAAGCGGGACGGGCCCGACCTCTGCCTCTGTTCCAGGAAGAGCCCCTGACACCCGAGAAGGCCAAACCTCTACCAGCTTTGGCACCTCGAAAGGAAGGATTGAAAGAGCCTGCCCCCCCGAAAGGAACGGTGCTGTTTCTTCTGCTGAGGTAACTTACCTCCCTTTGCCACAGCATCCAACTTATCTCCAAACAGCCACGTACCCAAGAAGGGAAGAGCTGTGAGCGATTTCTTGGCCGCAAAATCCGCCGTCCACAGACTGAGCCATACCGAGCGGCGCATGGCCACCAATAAGGCTGAAGTCCTACTACACATAATAGTGTCTTCCATAGCAGCCAAGACAAAATCCATGAACAATTCAAATCTTTTAAGCGTAGTGAACTCAGCGCTGGCCGGATCAAGGTGAGCGTCATTTAACCAGTCCCTAATCAGAGACCTAGCACCCACCGCCACTAGCACAGATGCACAAACAGGCCGCAAAGCCGAACCAACACTGGCAAAGGCATGGCATGCCATCTGATCAAGGCGCCTATCCTCACCATCATTTAGGGAAGTGGCGTCTGGCGTGTGAAGCACGGAGGAGTTGGTCAACCCCAAAACTGGCGCATCGACCTCGGGAGGAGAAGCCCAGCGCTTAACCGCTTCCACCGGGAAAGGATACTTCTTATCCCATCCCTGAGGAACACCCGGAAGCCGACTACGTTTCTCCCATTCCCTAAGGATCAATGCATCAAAGTGACCTTGGGTAGGGAACTCCAAACGAGGCTTGTGGGCCCCAAAAAATTCCCCCTTCTTGAGAGGAGGCGCCTCAGGCGGCGCAATATCCAAAACCTCCAAGAGATGTGACAAAACCGTGGCCGTGTCAACAGCATCCCCCAGCGCCTGCCCAACATCAGCCTCGCCAAACCGTACATCTTCAGCCTCTGACTCCTCATACAATTCCCCCTCCTCCAACGGGAATAATCTGACATATCAAATGAATCATCATCAATATCCCAAGTCGCCTGGACCGACAACAAAGGTCTCTTTTTAGCCTGGGCCTTCTTGCCCTCAGCGCTAACCATAAATTTCTCGATGCTGGCCAACCTAGCACAAACATTGGAATGCGACTCCCCGCTAGCACCAATGTCACTTGGGGTATGGATAAGGTGGGGTGGGGGAAGGCGATGAAGGGGGGCGCCGACCCAGAAGGCTGGGCACCTGACTGCCGCGATATGGCCTTTTGTGCACATGGTATACAAATGAGCACATTCTCACCCGTAAGGGATGCCCCACAACCCACACATGGCCGGGATTGTCCCGGAGGGAGCCCAAGCCCGGTATCCTGCGGAGCCTTCATATGATGATTTTTGTGGTGAGTCGCAAGACCGCAGGGAATTTAAGCAATAAGCAACCCGGGATGCCCCTTAAAAGTCCCAGTGGGAAGATTTGTGGTGATCTATATTAAGGCTAGGGACCCCAGGACTAGGAGGATCCCCTTATGCACAATCTGAAACACACAGCACAGCATCTAAGTCAAAATTGCCTATATATCCATACACACATGCGAGAAAAAACAGGAGGCCCCCCTGCTAAAGAGGGGCCCCTGCATAAGATAAGGAAGTGGCCAACAGGCCCTTACCAGCCAGGAGCACACAGGATCAGCCGCAGCAGCACCAAGATGGGCCCCGGAGAAGAGCCTCATGAGAAGAGGGGGAAGAGGAGGGGGGCGGGCCAGCGCAGAACGCGCATCGCCAGGCCACGCCCCCCTCCCAGCAACGCGGATCCCAGCCACGGGCTGGCCCGCAGCATCGCGCCAAACGAGGGGGCGGGCTACCTCGGCTGCGCCGAGAGCCCGGCCCCGCCCCCTCCCCAAACAAAGCCTGAGGGGGAGAAGCTCCCCAGGCTGAATGAAGGAGACCAGTACAGTTATGGCCCTAAGTACAAGCAAACACCTGTCAGCACCAACACAAGTAAAAACACTCACACACACAGTGTCATACACGCATAAAAACAAACAGGGTATAAAGGCCAATCAGCCCCCCCCCCCCCCCCCAGAGGGAAGTAAGGGACCCGGAAGGAGGGAATCCCAGCCAGAATCTGGCCATAGGAATGAAAGAGACAGGGCATCACAGGGATCACCAAACCTGGGCAACCGCCTACCCCTTGTAATGGGGTCTCACGGTGGAGCAATGCTCCTTGCACACCCATAAGGTGCTACCTACCCTCACCAGGACCCGCAGCCAAGGCTGGGAGGCTCGAATAGGGATAATTTAGGAAAGGTCCTGGCAGCAATAGGAGCAAGAAATGGCCGGGCGCGAGCCCGGCTTACCTGCAAGTAAGAGAAGTCTTCATCTTCTGTCTTGCTCGCCTTCCTGCAGAGAAGAAACTGGGGAATTGGTGAGAGGTCCCAGGTATTTATGTACTGTGAGGAGCTCCTTTTTTGCATTCATTGCATTCAGAAGTTCGCCCTCTACTGGAGAATAACCCAAATGTCATGAAGAATTGAAGCAGAGTGTATGTCACACTTGGAATAGCAGTGCCAGCCCTTTCGGGGTTCGGGCTCTTTCAATCCTTCCTTTCATGGCTCTCGAGCGAGCAGGGGAATCTCTTACCCCGCGTTCAGATGAGATTCCTGGGGTAGGGGCAGAGGACCCGCCCGACCCGGGACCGCCTGGGGTTCCAAACCCAAGACTGCTGCCAAGCCCACTCAGCGATGAGGGGGCGCCCTCACCCTCACTGGTGGGGGGACGGCTGCAGACAACTGGATCCTGGAGGTGGTCTCTTCTGGGTACAAGCTGGAGTTCGCATACCGGCTTCCTCTCAGTTTCCTCGGACCCCCGAGCCACGCAGGGACTTTTCTTGGTGGTGCAAAACCTTCGGGATATGTTTGTTCGGTTCCCCCCATAGAGAGAGGTCAGGTTTACTACTCCAACCTCTTTACTGTGCCCAAAAAGGATGGCTCCATAAGACCCATTTTGGACTTAAAGATTCTCAACCGGTCCATCAGAACCAAGAAATTTTGCATGGAGACTCTGCACTCTGCTGTCAACTCCCTTCGTCCAGGGGACTTTATGACTTCAATAGACATCAAGGATGCTTACCTTCATGTGCCGGTCTTCCCGGGACACCAATGGTTTCTCAGATTCGCGGTAGGCGACCAACACTACCAGTTTGTGGCTCCCCTTCGGGCTGACCTCGGTGCCTAGGGTGTTCACCAAGGTGTTGGTGGGAGTAATGGCCCTTCTCAGAGCCCAGGGCATTCGCATTGTGCCTTATCTGGATGACCTTCTCATCACGGCATCCTCTCTCAGCCAGGCGGAGCTGGACACCGGGACGGTGGTGAAAATACTGGAGAGTTTCGGCTGGGTGATCAACTACCCCAAGTCTTCTCTCCCCATCAAGGGTGGTTTCGTTTCTGGGCATGAATCTGGATACCATTCAGACCAGGGTTTTCCTACCCCAGTCAAAGGTGGAGGTTGTACAGGCTCTAAATAGTCTCCTTTTGTCCAACCCTCGTCCGTACATCAGGCAAGGGATGAGACTGGTGGGATTGATGGTGGCTTGTTTCGAGGCAGTTCCTTTTGCTCAGTTTCACATGAGATCTTTTCAACTCCATCTTTTTACGGCTTGGGACAGATGTCCTCTGTCCTTGGATCAGTCGTTTGTGCTGTCTTCTCTGGTCCAGCGGTCCCTCCAGTGGTGGCTGGACCCGAAGAACCTTCTGGGGGCAGATCCTTTCTGGCGCCCCAATGGGGAACGGTCACCACAGATGCCAGCCTGTCAGGCTGGGGGGGTTTCTGGAAGGAACACCAGTTCCAGGATCTGTGGGGTCCTCAGGAGGCTCACATCCCCATCAACATTCTGGAGCTGAGGGCGGTCCAGTTGGTGCCGTCGCACCTGATGCATCATCTCCAGGGATTATCGGTTCAGGTTCGATCAGACAATCGGACTGCAGTTGCTTACATCAATCACCAAGGAGGGACTCGCAGCAGGAGTGCCCTCCGGGAAGTATCTCTGATTCTTGCATGGGCTGAGAGCAATGTTCCATGCATCTCGGCGGTGTACATTCCAGGGGTGGAGAACCTGGAAGCGGACTCTCTGAGCAGGGGGGCCTCTCGCCGAGGGGAATGGTTCCTCGGCAACAAGGTATTTCTATCCATCTGTCGCAGGTGGCGGATTCCGGAAGTAGATCTCTTTGCCTCCCGTCACAACCACAAGCTCCCTGTGTTTGTGTCTCTGTCCCAGGATCCTCTGGCTCTGGCAGTGGATGCCATGTCTCTGGCCTGACGGGATCTGGGTCTCCTGTATCTGCTTCCCCCCTTTTCCATGGTAGGCAAGGTGGTACGCAAGCTGGTTCACGAGGGTGTGCCAGCAATCATGGTGGCTTCAAGGTGGCCAAGACAGGTGTGGTTCGCAGACATCGTGCGGCTGGCGGTCGATCAGCACAGGTTGCCTCTTTTTCCAGATCTGATCACTCATGGTCAGCTCTGTTACCCCATTTTACAAACGCTGGCTTTGACGGCGTGGCTGCTGAAACCTCTATCCTAAAAGAAGAAGGTTGTCTGATGCTGTGGTCCAGACGCTTGTTAGGGCTAGGAAGCAGTCTTCCTCTAAGATCTACTACAGGACCTGGTGGTCCTACATTTATTGGTGTGAGGCTAGGGCCTTGCCTTGTAGGGTGTTTTCCATTCCTAGTATTCTGGAGTTTCTTCAACACGGTCTGGACATGGGTTTTCAGCTTAGCACTCTGAAAGGGCAGGTTTCCGCTCTGGCGGTTTTCTTTCAGACGTCTTTTGCCCTTCATCCTTTGGGCAAGACCTTTGTCCAGGGGGTCACTCATGTGCGGCCCCCTCGCAAGCCCATGCTACCTGTTTGAGACTTGAATTTGGTGTTGTCTGCCCTTCAGGGTCCTCCGTTTGAGCCAGTGCAGGATGCTGCACTTCCCATTCTCACTTTAAAGATTGCCTTTTTGGTGGCGATCACCTCTGTTCAACATTTTTCTGAGTTGGTGGCTCTGTCTATTCAGGCCCCTTACTTTGAGAGACACCAGGACAAGGTGGTCTTTTGCTTTAAGCCAGATTTCCTGCCAAAAGTTGTTTTTGCCTTTCACCTCAATCAGGACGTTGTAATTCCTTCTTCGTGTCCTAAGCCTAGCAATGACAAGGAGAGTGCCTTGCTCTCTCTGGACGTTGTCAGATGTGTAAAGTACTATTCGGTGGCTACCTCACCTTTCCGTAAGGCGGACGCCTGGTTTGTGGTGCCTTCTGGACCCAAGAGAGGTTTGGCGCCCGTCAAGTCTACCATTAGTAAATGGATTCGTCGGGCCATTGTTAGGGCCTACGCTGCCAAGGGGAGGGATCCCCCTTTTCAGCTCACTGCTCATTCTACTTGTGCTGTTGGGGCTTCCTGGGCCTTTCAGCACCAGGCTTCTGTTGAACAAGTTTGTAAGGCTGCTACTTGGTCTTCTGTTCATACTTTTTCCAAGTTTTGTAAGGTTGATGTGCGGGCCTCAGCGGATGCTGTTTTTGGCAGCAAGGTTCTGCAAGCTGCAGTGGTTTAAATTGTGCATTATTGCCTGTTGGGATCCCCACCCATGTTGGACACTGCTACTGGATGTCCCGAATGTTATTAATCATTCCGAAGCAGGGTGTGTGACATACTTGGAATAATAATTTTGTGATTACTCACCTGTAAAATGGGTATTATATGTCACACACCCTGCTTCGTCCCACCCCGAGTTGTATCTTGGATTCTCTATATGGTGAATCTTGTATTTGTTTAAAAGATTTTTATTGGCTCTTCCTGGTCCCCTTACTGCTTTATTATACTGGGGGATGTGTGGGAGGTCCCAGGTATTTATGGACCAGGAGGGGCTTCTTTTTTTCTAGTCATTTCTGCAGAAGTTCGCCCTCTACTGGACATAACCTGAATGCTATTAATCATTCCGAAGCAGGGTGTGTGACATACTTATAATACCCATTTTACAGGTGAGTAATCACAAAATTGTATTTTCAGGCTCTGTGTCTCCACTGGGATCAGCCGGACATGGATCTGTTTGCTTCCAGCACAATCACAAGCTTCCAAGGTTCGTCTCCCTCTCAAGAGATCCTCTGACCATTACAACAGATGCTCTGGCGATTCCCTGGGACGGAGTTCAAATTTCTGTATGCATTCTCTCCGCTTCTGCTCCTGGGCAGAGTGCTGCGCAAGATAGCCTAGGAAGGGGTACCGGCCATCCTGGTGGCTCCTTGCTGGCCGAGAAGGAGTTGATTTGCAGACATAGTCCAGATGTCAATAGATCACTACATCATGCCCGACGACCCAGGACTTCTCACACAGGGGCTGCTGCGGTACCCCAATTTACGAATGCTGGCTTTGATGACCTGGCTATTGAGACCTCAATCCTGACGGAAAAGGGGCTGTGCAGACAATGATTCCGGCACGGAAGAAATCTTCCATGATATACTACAGAGTTTGGCGAAGAGCCTTCCTTGCCGGATATTTGCTATTTTTAGGATTCTGGAGTTTTTACAGCACGGCTTAGACTTGGGTCTCTAGCCGAGTACCCTCAAGGGTCAGGTCTTGCCTTAGCCATTTTTTTCCAGAGATCCATTGCCAGCCATAGGTTGTATAAGACCTTTTTCCAGGGAGTTACCCATGTCCGGCCACCGCGTAAGTCAGTACTAAATTCAAGTCCCACACCGGTAATAATATCTGCTCTTCAGGGTCCTTCCTTTGAGCTATTGTGCGATGCTGCTTTGTCTATGTTGACGCTCAAAGTGGTCTTTCTGGTAGCTATCACCTCGGTGCGTCGTGTATCAGAGCGGGCTGTGCTTTGTATGAAACCACCCTTTGAGCTGCATAGGGGGTAAGGTGGTTTTTCGCTTTAAACCTGATTTTTTGCCTAAGGTCGTTTCTCCCTTTCACCTTGAAGTGGACCAACACCCAGGATTTTGACTATCCTGGGTTTTGGTCCACTTCGGCGGGGCACCCCAATCGGGGGTGTCCCGCTCTCTGAAACCCCCCAGAAACCCCCAAAAACTCACCTCTCCTCGCTCCCACGTGACCGCGCCGTCCAATCCGACGTCCAAGCGGGTGACAGCGGCGTCCAAGACAGTGCGTCCGCCGCCGCGCGTCACTCTTGGCGTGCGCGCGCCCGCCATTCACAGACGGCTGGCGTGGGCGCGCACGTCTAGAGGGGCGCGCGGGAGGCGGCGGCGGATCAGGTAAGGAGTTAGGGTTTTTTTGGGGGGGTTTCACCCCGCGGGACATCCCGATCTCGGATGTCCCGCGGTGAGTGAGGTGATCGGCTCGGGAATCCGATCACCCCTGGGTGTTGGTCCACTTTAATGAGGAAATTGTCTTGCACCGGCTAATTCCAAAGAACGGACCCTCCATGCTTTGGATGTGGTCAGAGGCATAAACCTGGCTGGATTTGCTCTTTGTCCTACCGGAGGGTTCTAGGAAAAGGATGCCACCAGCCAAGTCCACTCTCAGTAAGTGGATCAGACAGGCGGTGGTGCAAGCATATTCTGCCAGGGGGAAGGAACCCCCTTTTCAGATCACAGCTCATTCTACCAGAGCTATTGGTGCCTCTTGGGAATTTCAGCACCAGGCATCGGTGAAACAAGTTTGTAAGGCCACAACTTGGTCTTCTGTTCATACTTTTACAAAGTTTTACAAGGTAGATGTCAGGGCCTCGGCTGACACTTAGGCTGAAAGGTGCTTCAGGCGGTAGTGAAATGAACTACATGCTGTTCCGCACTGGGGATCCCGCCCATATGGACACTGCTTTTGGATGTCCCAGTCATAAGGATATTGGGGCGGCCTGGACTGGATGTAGGGAAAAATACAATTATGTGAAACTCACCTGTAGAATTGTTTTGGATACGTCCAGTCCAGGCAGTCCCACCCCGCCCTTGTGTTCATTATGTCCTGTATGCCTGTTATGGTGATCAACCATTTTTTGTTCATGGACACTGGCTTTATAGTTTTTTTTTTTTGCTTTGATTGAGTACAAGCTGAAGCTATGTGAAGTAACAGTTTTAGGCCTCCCGGCGTGCCCTCTTTAGTTGAATACTGCTTTTAAACCACTGGGGAATGATAGACGGACAGCTGCCTTTATAGGGGGCCGGGAGGAGCTAAATTTTTGATCTTGCAGTCAAGCGCCCCCTAGGGGTGAACACCCAGTCTTAAGGATATTGGGACGGCCTGGACTGGATGTATCCAAAAACAATTCTACAGGTGAGTTTCACAGAATTGTATTTTTCTCCCCTGCCAGCGTGCAGGACGGAGGGAACCAGAAGCCACCGGAGGGTGCAGTGGCAGCAGCAACGGCGGCTCATGGAGTATCAGGCAGCCTGCAAACAGGAAGTGTCTTCTGTGTCGCTCCGCATTCTGGGATTACTGTCCTACTGTCCTGACCCCAGCTCTGCTCTTCTCTCCTCAGTATGTGTGATGCTTCTGAGGCAAGATGGCAGCGCCTGTATCCTAGTCTTGAATAGAATTGCAGCCTGGTCAAGGAAAGAATATATGACTAAAAAGTTAAAATATATTAATTTTAGATGCTGGGGAATAAGGGTTTGGGATTTTCATTAAGTCTTGTTGAAGGTCGGGTTTAAAAAGGAGGTTAAGTTTGAATGGGAAGAGAAAAAAAAATGTCATGCCCAACTCATTAAAAAGGAAATTCCTGTTCAATAAGCAAGACATGGAACCGTGGAGCAAGTGTTCTAGACTCGGGGCCCCACTGGCTCAAATGCCTACAGTGCCGCAATTAAGTTTTGATGACATGGGTGCAGTACGCGAGCATATCTTAAAAAGAGCATGGGACACTACGGCTTTTACGCTCAGACCCGCTCTAGCATCTGATTGTATTCTCATAAGCATGGCTGTATGGATTAATAATCTCAAGTGTCACATGAAGAATAAAGTGCCCTCTGAGGACTTAGTAACTTTTCTGACACTTATCAGAGCGGTTTCTTTCCTTGGCAATGAGGAGATCAGAGGAGATCATTAGAGCTTCAGCTAAAGTATCAGCCTTAATTTCATTCACCAGAAGGGCCCTCTGGTTAAAATCTTGGTCTGGAGGCCAATCTTTGTGGCATTCCATTTCATGGTAATCTCCTCTTTGGAGAAGATTTAGATGTTTTTCTGGCTAGGTCAAATTAAGTAGGGAAAAGGTTTCCCATGAGAGCAGAATTTTAACCCCCCACAGTAATAGTAACAGAGGTAGAACTGCATAACTCAGCCTACAGAATAACCCTGCTAACAACCCTCCTAAGAAACATTGGCCTAAGCCCCAAAAGAGGTTTAGTCTTCTTAGCAAACCTTTAGAGGGACCTAAGCTGCAATCCTGACAACTAACTCCTAGTAGGGGAAAGACTGTCCGGGTTCGTAGCCGCCTGGAGTACAGTCACCCAAAATCAATTTGTGCTACAACCACTAGAGAAGGGTTATCAATTAGAATTTTCTTCCCTGCCCCAGTCATCATTTTTAGTGACCAAGCTTCCAAGGGACCCCAAGAAGAGAGAAGCATTCCCTCTTGTTCTGCAGAAACGTCTACAGAAAAATGTGATAGAAACAATACCTTCACTACCCCTGAGAGGGGGGTTCTGCTCTAACGTTTTTCTGGAAAGTATCGAATGATTTTGAATCTAAAGTGATTGAACAGGCTCATTTGATACAAAATTCAGAATGGAGTCTTATAAGAGAATGCCCTGATGGTGAACCATTCTGAACGCACACCACAAATATCTGAGATTTGTAGTTCATTTAAACCAAGAAATCCTTCAGTACCAGTACAGGGCACTCATCTCAATTAAAGTGACTGAAACTCTTCTGAGCAAAAATTTACTACTAGGTGAATCCACAAAAAGAAAAACATTTCTATGCATTTTCATAAAGTTAACAAGTTGAAGAAAAAAAAAAAAAAGAGATAGTAACAGTCCTTGAATTCCTGCAGGAAGGTTTCATGAAGGGGCTAGCTGTAAGACTTATCTCAGAGGATTTTCACAAAGATTCTGGCAGAACTGATGGCTTTTCTCAGACAACAGGGAATCATGGGGATCCCCTATTTAGACAACCCTCTCCTATTAAAGAAGTCAAGGTCAATTCTCCTATTAGATCTAGAAAAACCCTGTCCCCACTAAAGAGCTTGGGATGGGTAATCTAGAAAAATCCACCCTAACGCCCAGTCAGCAATGCAGGTATATGGGGTTCACCATAAACAGCACTCAAAACTGCAAGAAAAAGTGGACAGGATCAGAGCAGAAGCTCAAAGATTAATTGCAGCCCCCCCAAGTCTCCATAAGGGAGATCATGAAAATCCTGGTTCTCATGACCAAATTCCTGCAGTACTATGGGCTCAGCTACACACAAGAACATTGCAGAGATTTCCTAGAACAGTGGGACAAGCAACAAAGCTCACAGTCCAGTTACTTCCGCATATCCCGCGTATCCCAGAGGATCTCAGGTGGTGGCTAGACCCAAAAGGTGCTAAGGAAAAGAATGAGGCCAAACCAACCCAGTAGTGATCACAACAGATGCAAGAAGTTGGGGAGCCCACTAAGGAAGTCACCAGGTGCAAGGGAAAGTGGCCAAAGGCCTTGAAAGCCAAGTCCTCGAATTTCAGAGAACTTATAGCGGTCAAGTTGGCACTGGAAAATTTTTAGCCATTCATAGCAGGCAGGGATGTTCAGATAAGGTCAGACAATGCCTCCATGGCAGCTTATCTAAACCACCAGGGCAGGACCAGATCCTCAACTCAAGCAAGTCCGGTCAGTATCAGCAATTCACCTGAAGGGGACCCTCAATACTCTAGCAGACTATTTAAGATAAGTCAGAATTCAGCAGAAGGAGTGGCATCTGAACCAAGAAGTTTTTCTAAAGATCATGAGTACTTGGGGTCTCCCACAGATAGAACTGTCTGCCAATGCCAGCAATACAAACTGCAAAACATTTTATTCACCGACAAGGGGAGAGGGTGCTTTAGCATTGGATGTCCTAACTCATCCATGGAGTTTTTATCTTGCCTAGGCCTTTACTCCTTTCAGAATTCTGTCACAAGTGATCCGAAAGATAGCACAAGAGGTCAGTTTTCTCCTCATAGCTCCATTTTTGCCGACAAGAGTGTGGTTCACAGAATTAAAAAGAGTGGTAAAGAACGGTCCCTGGCGACATCCAGACATTCTGAATATCATTCATCATGAAATTCTTCCATCCAAATCCGTCAAGACTTCTGCTGACAGCGTGGATCTTGAAGGGACCATCCTAAGAAGTAAGGGCTGTTCAATTAAATTGACTGAATCTCTTCTAACCAGTTGAAAATGGAATACTAGGCAAATCCACTAAAAGAAGAAAAACTTTTCCATACCTTTTCTTAAAGTTAACAAGTTGAAGAAAAAAAAAAAAAAGATAGCCACAGTCCTCGAATTCCTGCAGGAAGGTTTCGAGAATGGGCTAGCTGTACTTTAAAACTCAGACTTCTGCATTATTAGTTTTTCTCCTCGAACAGAGACTGAGACAGAATTAACTAATCAATCATTTTTTCAAGTCAGTTATTAGCAAAAGACCTGCAACATTTAAGGGTTTTCCTACCTGGGACTTGTCAATTGTGTTAAAAGGCTTATTGGAGATGCCCTTTGAACCTCTAGATGAAGTTCCACAGAAATGGTAGTCGCTAAATTTTTGCTTTCTGCTAGCCATTACTTCAGGCAAGGGAGTAAGCGATACTCCCAGACAAAATGATTCTTAAGCCTAATCCTTTGTTTCTGCCAAAAATAGCAACTTTTGCTAACAGGTCGAAAGAGATAATTCTTCAGACACTACCGAATGGTGTAGGCAAGGAAAAAGATCTTTCGCTGCTAGATGTTAGAAGAGCCCTGATCATTTATTTGTAAAGATCCAGAGACTAGCATAGAGCAGAACAAATTTAATATCTTTCAGTGGAAAAGAATAATGATTTAGCAGCCTCCAAGTCTATTACAGTCAGATGGAAAAAGAAAAATATTGCACATATTATATTCTACTAGGGTGGTTTCTCCCCCAGTGGTGTCTGCCCATTCTTCACAAGCAATGTCAGCATCTTAGGCAGGGAGGACTGGTGCTTCTTTCAATGAGATATGTAAAGCAGCAATGTAGCCTTTACCCCACACCTTCCTTAAAGTGGACCAACACCCAGGATTTTGACTATCCTGGGTTTTGGTCCACTTCAGGAGGGCACCCCGCTGTGTAAAACCCCCCAGAAACCCCCAAACTCACCTCACCACGCTCCCACGGCGGACAAGGCAGGGCGTCCGCCGCCGCCTCCCGCGCGCCGGCCATTCACAAACGGCCAGCGCAGGCGCGCGCACGGCTAGAGGAGCGCGCGGGGGGTGGCGGCGGCCGCTGCCGATCAGGTGAGTTCTTTTGGGGTTTTGGGGGGGGGGCGGATGTCCCGCGGTGAGGGGGGTGATCGGCCCGGGAATCTTATAGATTCCCGGGCCGATCACCCATGGGTGACGGTCCACTTTAAACATTATTTGAATCCCTGAGCAACCAAAGCTTTAACTCATGGATTACTTCCAGAAAACTGCCTCCACATCAACAAGCCTGATACACCTAGAATGCTTGTGGTGTGTAGTTTTGGGGGGTATTTTAAATGTAAAGGGTTGTTTTTCTTAAACTGCAAGGTGCGCATAGCAGTTGTATTTTAAAAATCTCCTAAAGCACTGTTTCAGATTGGGGGGGGGGGGGGAAGACTCCTGGGTAGGAAAGAGTGTTTACCAATACGTATGTGGTACCGCTGTAACTGGGAGAAATTGGGCTTTTCCATGCAATAAGATTTTCTTGAAAAATGTACATTTTTTTTATTACAAAAAAAACACTACATAGTTATTTTTAAGTGTATTCTCAATATTTTGGGGTGAAAAATGTGCAAAATATGTTTGCAAACAAAACATTTCACATCAAAGCCCAGAAAAAAAACTATATACTTTTCCTGGGAAATCCCTTCAAAAATCAAAGTGGAACATGTATAATGAAAGTCTAGGTAGGCTGGCATTTAAAGGGTTAAATATTAACACCGTTTAGAACCCTGCCTCTCTGTCCAAGCCCATGTTTTTAATTAAAATGAATAGATTTTAATAATTGGTGGGACATGACAGACTTCTGGGTAAATTTCACTCTTTGGTTTAGGCAACCGCACAGAATCTAATTCACCTACAAACAAATCTAAAAAGCAAATGAATCATGAGTTTTCAATCTAAACTAGCTACATTGGCCTGTACCACCAGTTAACTTTATAGCAGATTTAGGAATCACAAAAAGATTGACCTTCTAAAACCATGCCAAGAGAGGGAGCCTTTTACTACTTGCCCAGGGGTAAGAAGGCCAAAAAACACAATTACCTGCAACCAGAGGGGTTTGGAAGTGCCCCCTGGAGGAGAACTGCACCTGTACCAAAAGGAATAGGGGTTGGTGACTGGCAGTTCGAGCCCTGGGTTAACAGATCCTATGCCTGGTGCGTTGTGTTGGTAATCTTGGGGATGGGCTTTTTTATGTAATTGTAAAATGGAATAAAAGGTTGAATTAACCCTTGCTGTGCTGAGTGTTTATGCTAGCATATAATGAAATTTTACAATGTTTACTTTGCTGAATCACCTAAACAAGTGAACATTTTTACACAGGCAATCCTGTGGATCTACTCAAAGCATCAGAGGAGGCCCAGCTCATATTGGAAATTCACTGGATGGATGAGGTGTAAAGATGTCCACCTGGACACTGACTGAGGCTCTCCTCTGGGGATGCAGCTCAAAAAACCTTCAGAGCGCTCAGTGTTGTATATGCAGCAGACAGGCAACTCTTATTTGCTGCTCCTGAAACAGTAAAGTATCAGGGCTGGGGAGAATCGGGCTTAGGTGGGTGGTAAGCTGTGTATATTTTTCAAGTATATTCTGGACCAATTTAAGAGGAACAAGATTTATATGCAAAGAGAAGCGAATGCCTCCCGTGCACCAGTGACAACAATGCATTACCAGCAAGGGTAAGATTCTCATTGACAACAGACAAGATTTGAACATGGCAAAAGCCTGTTCAAACTCAATTTGTCACATTTCTGGTGTTCTGCCTTATTGTTTTCTTCTTTTGGAATGTAAAATAAACGTGTGTTACGATTGTTGTACCCCCATACCTGTAATTCTCTTATCAGGATGTTGTTTGCTTTTCTTGCTGTGGCTCTATAGTATAGCTTACTCCAAATCCACCCCCCTACTACCACAAAGCAAAGCTTGGGGAGGGGAGAAATCAGGCATAATGACTCCAAGTGAGACATCCAACACAAGATTATGATCCTCTCATCTGAAGAAGCTGAAAGAGCATGGTCTCTGCCAAACAGATTGTTAGCAAGCCTTTGCTCTGTACACGAAACACCACTTTGGTATACCTTGCTAGTGTGAACACATTGTTGCTAGAGAAAAGTAAAGCAAACAAACAAGATAAATCAGATAAGCTCAGTGCTTTGGAGATTTTGGCACACAAAAATGGACACTTAAAAAATGAATGTGGAACTAACCTTTAAATGAGGAACGATGGGATGCCCCGCTGTGTGTATATCTCCAGGTCGCCCGATACACTACTTGTAGTTTCGATGGCACAGACGCGTGCCAATCTGTAGCTAGACATAGCTAGAGGTGAACCGTGATGCAGCCGCAGGGATTCAGGAAAAGGTGGGTAACGGGGCCTTGGGGGGGGGGGGGGGGGGTTACACAGAGGGGCATCCCAAATTGGAAAGTGAAACTTGAATGGTCCTGGCCTTATAGACTACACGTCCTGCTCCAGACATAGTCATAACGTGTGGGTAACCTCCGCCTTCAGCGCCGTGCACTGCAGAACATGAAGAAAACAAGCTCCTCCCGGCCCTACATATACCGGAGGTCCTCCCACAAATCCCCAGCATTGAAAAGCAGTGAGAAGAGAAGCTGGGAGAAACAACCACTCAGAACTGGCAATAATATCAAGTGAAAAACAATCACCATACAGGGGATCCAGAACAAGTGAAACCAGGGTGGGGTGGAGCAGGACGTGCTGTATGCATATAATATCAACTCTACAGGTGAGTACTTCACAGAGTTGTATTATTCTAAGCATACAGCACGTCCTGCTCCAGACATAGTCATAACGTGTGGGACATCCAATAGCAGTGTCCATAAGTAGGGTGGGATCCCCAAGAGAAGGGCACAGCCAGCAGTAAAGCGCTGTCGCCCCCAACCATGCTACCAGGGCAACGAGAGCAATGCTCTAACCTCAACCTTTGAACCCTGTAAAGGGAGAACTGAACCCAAGTAGCGGACTAGCCAACTTGCTCACCAGAACTTCGTGCTAAGAGTCACGAGACCAATCACAAGTGGTGAGAGAACAGAAAACAGTACAGAAGAAGAATCCTCCCATAACAGAATAGGCCAGAATGGTGACCTGACCATGCTACTGCAAGAAATGCAGCCATGGAAACATCAAAACTTTCCCTGACAGGGAATATGAAACCTGGTCTCAGTCAGGACCAGCAGGAACGCTAACAACAACACTTCCACAGAAGCCGAAGGTATACTTCTCGGTACAGCAGGTCAAAACTAGCCAAGCAAGACCCATCCAAGGGCACCTCCCCCGTGGAGGTAATTAGAGCCGGTACTTCATAATAGGACACCGAACCCCTTAAAAGGCAAAATCCCTCCAGGGACAAAAGGCCATTCAGAAAGATCTCCAACTCTGTAGAGAGATGCAAGTCCCTTATCTCATAATACGCAGGACAACATCCCAGGGACCAGAGAATCTGGGATAAAGAAGGTAAGGACCCTCGCCTGGAAGCAGACTTAGCGTAAGGCGGCACCCTCACCTCATGGGATACAGATATAAATAAGAATGTACATAAATGGAATGATAATAGCAGCCACAGAGCCATGCGTATGGCACACTTCTGGCTGGAGCAATCGCCCCAGAGGGGTGATATGATGAAGGAATGGTTCAGACAAGAACCTGAATAAGAACCAAGGGAACCCTTAGCAGGGCATTGGGATAAGAAATCCCCCAAAGGGAAAAACAGGAATTCCCCAAAGAATGCAACCGAGCAGACCCTGAAGAAGCTCAACACAAGAGATTGGATCAGGCTTTGCAGTAGGTGAACAGGGCAAGCCCTGAACCTTCCACAGGACTTAGTTGGTAGCCAATACCAACATTGCTGATAGGACCCTAAACCCCAGGAACGGAGATCGTCCAACAAGGGAAAAGAGCTTAGACCCAGCAGGCCAGTATGGGTACACAACATACCCTAACATAGCGTGGCAGAAGGAAGAAAGACGAAGAGAAGGAAGTAAGTCCTAACTCTCCAAGGAACAAGACACCCCGAGATCTGTCATCTCCAACAGGGTAAGCACAAAAACCTGCCGAACGCCAAGGTATAGCCTAAGATAAGAAAAGAAACCTGACCATGTAAAATGGAGCTCGTGAGGGACACACAGGCCTACTGTTCTTAGCAGAACATCCGCGGACCATACCCCACTGGGCCATCCAGGCCTACAGCATAGCGGTGCTGCTCGCCATAGGAGAACTTGCGCAAACCCCCACCCAGTAGGGCATAGGGGATAAGACATTTCAATATAATGTCTAACCACTGAACCCAACTAGGGCAGACCAATCTGGGCCAATAATAAGGGTAGAACCCTGCGATCGAGACGGGATCCAACAGGACCGTACCTGTATGGACTCAATGGGCAATAGAGAACCTCCAGCAGAGGAGGGATATTACAAGAAAAGGGCAAGGAATATTAATTCCCCCATAGCCGGAATCAGAGCTCCCCTGGAATAGAGCTAGACCCAGGAATTCCACGGGGAACAAGGAACATGCCACTGTCCTACAATGGTCCAAGGGTCCCCAATTGGGCAGGTGCTGAAAGGGAGTAGTCCGGGCAAACTAGAACCCACCGAAGCTCATTGTGACAAAAAGAACCCATAGGTAACTGGATCCCTCAAGGTCCCTACCTAGGAACCACCGGGGGTTTCAGAAGACAAGCCCCCTTTGTCAACCTGCCAGATTTGGTACCATGGTAACCAACAACAGGGAGAAACAGAGAGGTAGGGAAGATCCCTAACGGTTTCCTCGAGTAACCAGCGGAAGCGGTTCTTGCTTAACGCTATGATATGAAGGTGGAGGGGTATCCCTGCTCCAAGGGGGCCGAGACGGCCGCCCCTGATTGGGTGGACTGTCCTGTTTTCCAAATAGGTCCAGACGGGCCCCAAACAGGCGATGCCCTCTAAAGGGGAGCCCCGTCAGGGTCCTTTTAGAGTCATCGTCTGCCCCCCACTGACGCAGCCAGAGCAGGCGACGTATAGCTACCACTTGGGCAGAAGTCCTCGCACACATTTTGATGGTGTCATCCAGAGCTAAAAGGATAAATTTAACAAAAATATCACAGCTGGAGAGTGTGTAAAATACCTCCCAGGGTAAATCTTCAGGTTGATGCTCCAGCATCTTATGAGAGCCTTAGCGGCCACTGCTGTGATGGCCGCGGCACAGACAGGGCATAGCGCCGTACCTGCACAGGCGTGGGAAGCCAGCCTATCAATGCGCCGATCCTCGGCGTCCCGCAAGGAGCTGTAAGCCGGAGCTGTAAGGAAGGGGGGGTTAGGAACCCCAATAATTGGTGCGTATACCACTGGGGACGAAGACCAAATATCAACCATCTCGGGGGGAAAAGGGTATTTCCAAACCCAATTCTCTGGGGGCCTTTGAAGTGCAGTGGCGCATTCCCACTCTTTAAGGACAAGAGCATGGAAGCGAGCCTGCTCGAGAAATTCCAAGCGCGCAGGCGCAGTATGGAAGCGCCCCCCTCTCGGCCTGGAGACCGCACAGGGAGGCAAAATGGACAGGGCATTAAAGATCCTGAGTAACATACCACCAATATCAAGCTGGTCCCAGTCATCTTGACCAGCATCATCCTGACACCTCGGCCTCTCGTCAGAGAAACCTAGGTCAGAGAACAGGTCCCCATCTTCCAACGTGGTGCTAGCACGTGTAGAGAAGGACTCCTCAGAGTCCATAGCACAGGCCGAAGCCGCGGGAGTCCAAGGCCGTTGTCTATCAGGACCCACCCGGCCGCACAACCCTTCAACAATCTGGACAAGCGTGGGCCGTCTAGGAGAGGTGTCTATTTGCAATTCCCCACTTGTACAAGACTCAACAGGAGTGAGATTTAGGGAAGAGGAAAGGGGAGAGAAGGAGCGAGGTGCAACCACAGGCGCCGCTCGCAATTCCAGCGTCTGTTCAGAACATGACACGCAGACCCGTGTCCCATCAGCCCCAGCATGGGGGAGACCACACACTACACAAAGCCAGTCCTGTCCCAGAGGGACACCGGTAACACAATCCTGAGATGCCTCCATATGGTGATTGTTTAAACACATTATGTCAATAGGGATTTATGCAAAAGGCAACCCTGGATGCTCCAACAACCCGCTGATTAATGTGGGAGATTTTAGGAAGGCCCGCTAATATCCTTATACGTATAAGTATAAATATGTATATGTATATATAAATATATATATCGATATGAGGCAGGGAGAAGCCACCAGGAACTCAGCGTCTGAAAGACATAATGGGAAAGAGATGTCAGGGCCATGCGCAGCTGGACAGACAAAAAACAGAGGGATTCGCCCGTGAGGGCACTTACAGCTCAAGTGGAGGAGGAGACAGTCACCACGCGCGAGCGCAAAGCTTAACAAAAATGGCGCCCAGCGAACCTCGAAGGGCGGGCTAAATGCTCTGCCATGACGCGGAGTGCGCCGAACTAAGGCCCCGCCCACGAGCGCCAAGCTCTGAGGTAAAAATAAAGGCAAGGATACAACCACAAGCCTAAGGTTCAATAGAATGGTTACAGATAATAAGTACGGGCACCGCAGCATCAAGACTATGTGGCAAGTAATGTAAAAACACACGGCGCATCTGAAATAAGGAGCAAGCAGTGCGGCTCTGACATCTGAGTTAATAAAAAGCAGAATAAAGGCCACAATCGTGACACACCGGTACACTGGGACCCCACACACATACCCCCCCACCCCTTTCTTTTCCCCCTAAGTAGTTGGAGAAATGAGGGAGAATGGCGACCCGTTAATAGGGTCCAGCACTACGCGGGGTACGGTGCAATAATGCGGGAGGGGCATCCACTAGAGGCTCACCATCGGCCTAAACCGCCTATCCTATGGTGGGGGATTGCGGTGGAGCTTGGCTCCGTTAAGCACACACACTGCTGCCTACCTTCACCCGACCAACGCAGCCCAGGCTGGGAGGCATATTCTGATCACAAGAAGAACGGGTGGAAATAGTCCCGCAGGGCCTCGGGCTGTAAGCCCCACTCGCCTGCGAGAGCATGATACTTCATGTCTTCGCAGTTCGAGCACTGCAGAGAAATCTGGGGATTTGTGGGAGGTCCTCCGGTATATGTAGGGCCGGGAGGAGCTTGTTTTCTTCATGTTCTGCAGTGCACGGCGCTGAAGGCGGAGGTTACCCACACGTTATGACTATGTCTGGAGCAGGACGTGCTGTATGCTTAGAATAACCCAGGATTTGGTCTTTGCCCTCGGGGTATCCCAATTTAGGATGCCCAGGAAAACTCCCATTTCTCCAGGAGCATGCCCTGACTCATCGAAGCCTAGTATCACCACTACCCTCTAACAGTGTGCGTGCCCACGCTAGCCACTGACAAATTCCTGGCACATCCTGCTAAAGGTATAGCAAACAGCGGCTCGCGCATGCGTCTGATTCCTGAAACGGGATGGTGTGAAGCATGTCCACTAAAAAGATCTACCTTCTCCATGATCCAGGCGGCCCCAACAATGGGTTTTGGTACACTTTAAATCCTAAAATATCCATCGTACTGGACATGGCTGGATTTTGGATCGCTGAAGTTGCCTCCATGAATAGTGTCAAGATCTTCATGAATTATATATAATTAAATATAAGGTAGAAGGAAGCCATTGCCCCAGCAGAGAATTTTACCTGCCCTTTGCACCACACTGGGAATGTGCTCCTTAAGGTGTTACACTGGATTCTGGCACAGGGGGTCTGAAAGCAAGACTATATATGAAGTTTGGACATAAAATGTCAGCAAACATTTATCAATATTTAATCTGAAGTTATATACAGGATATCCAAGCTAAGGTTGATAACACATGCATCCTGGGCCAATTTAGGACGGCCAAGTTATCCCTTCTTAATCAGAATTCATTTTCCGTGATGAATCCTATGCACACAGCTGAAAGCAACAAAGGAATTATTTTTAACTTTGCGGGAAGTCTATTGGCCGAGTCTCAAGACTGCAACAGACTGCAATCTGCTGTCAAAATAAAGGACTGGTCCAGGCAAAGCACCGGCTATTTTCCCCTTTTGTCCCACAAAGCTCTGCTGCCCAGACCCGCTGCTGTTCTACTTGCAGAATGCAAGCAACAAACGTTGGTCTCTCTGGTCCAAGATGGTGGTTGTGGGACAGTCTACTTCCCACCCGCAGCAAGCTCACTACATTAATTGCAAATCATATGGGTTATGAATGGTGTAACAGGGGTGGAAAAATACAATTCTGTGAAATACTCACCTGTAGAATTGGTATTATAAGTATACAGTACCTGCTCCCGATATAATACTTACACTTGGGTTATCCTCCGCCAGATGGCGCTGTACTGCAGAAGCATGCGAAAACAGGCTCCTCTCGGCCCTTCAAATACCCAGGGACCTCCCACAAATCCCCAGCATTGAAAAGCAGTGAACAAGAAGCCGGGAGAATTAAAAAAACACCCAGAACAACTGGTAACAACAACAAGAGAACAATCACCATACAGGAGATCCAGAATAATGCAACAACAGGGTGGGGTGGAGCAGGACGTACTGTATACTTATAATACCAATTCTACAGATGAGTATTTCACAGAATTGTATTATTCTTAGTATACAGTACGTCCTGCTCCCAATACTTACACTTGGGACATCCAATAGCAGTGTCCATAAAGTAGGGTGGGATCCCCCAACAACCAAAGGTGACAACAGGCAGTTCAAACTACTACCGCTTGCAAAACCTTACGGCCAAAAGCAGTATCTGCTGAGGCCCTAACATCAACCTTGTAAAACTTCGAAAAGGTATGAACAGAAGACCAAAAGCCAAACCAAACCTGTTCAACCAAGGCCTGGTGCTGGAAGGCCCAAGAGGCCCCGATAGCACGAGTAGAATGAGCAGTAAGGCGGAAGGGAGGACTCTTCCCCTTGGCAGAATAGGCCTGAATCACAGCCTGACGAATCCATTTGCTAATATTAGACTTGGCCGGAGCCAAACCCTTCCTAGGACCAGAGGGGACCACAAAAAGAGCATCAGTCTTCCTGAAGGCTGCAGTGACTACCAGGTAATACTTCAGACACCTGACCACATCCAAGGAATGCAGAACCCTTTCCTTAGCGTTACTAGGATTAGGACACAATGAAGGAAGGACAATATCCTGATTCAAGTGAAAGGCAGACACCACCTTCGGCAGAAAGTCTAGCTTAAAGCGGAACACCACCTTGTCCTGGGGTCTCTCGTAGTATGGGGGCTGAATAGACAACACCGCCAGCTCCGAAACACGCCTGACCGAAGTGATAGCCACCAGAAAAACCACCTTGAGGGCAAGTACAGCCAAGGCAGCGTCCTGAATAGGCTCAAAGTGAGCACCCTGCAAGGCAGACAAAACCAGGTTCAAGTCCCAAACAGGAACCGTAGGCTTACGTGGGGGACGCACGTGGGTGACCCCCTGAAAGAAGGTCTTAACCAGGTGATGCTGAGCAAAGGATTTCTGAAAGAAAACTGACAGGGCCGAAACCTGACCCTTCAGAGTACTGAGCTTTAAAGTGGACCAACACCCAGGGGGGATCGGCCCGGGAATCTATAAGATTCCCGGACCGATCAGATCCCTCCCCGCGGGGCATCCGAAATCGGGATGTCCCGCGGGGAGGAACCCCCCAGGAGGCCCACAATCCTTACCTTACCAGCGATCCAACGGCGCATGCGCGAGACGCGGCCGCGTCTCTCGCTTCCCTCTAGCAGGGCGTGCTCCCGCGCCGGCCGTTTTGTGAATGGCCGGCGCAGGCGCGCTCCCTGTTAGAGGGAAGCGAGAGACGCAGCCAATGACAGCGCTCTGGTATGCGCGTCCAAGCGGCTTTGGACGCGCATACCAGAGCGGCTCTGAGCGCTGTCATTGGCCGGACGAGGTCACGTGGGAGCGGGGAGAGGTGAGTTTTTGCGGCGATCGGGGGGGTTTCACACAGCGGGGCACCCCCGATCGGGGTGCCCCACCTAAGTGGACCAACACCCAGGATAGTCAAAATCCTGGGTGTTTAAGCCCCGAATCAAGAGGAATACTCTCTACTGTAAAAAAAGAGGATGGCGGGCTGGCTTTCCCATCTCTCCATAAATACTACTTGGCAGCCCAAACTGCACCACTCACCCTTCTCCATGCCCCAAGATACAAGCCGATTTGGGTGCTGAATGACATCGCTAGCTGTAGCCCGGTTACACCTGCTTCGCTTTTATGGATCCCCAAATCCTCCAGACCAAAGACCTTGCCTAGCATACTCAATTTCTCTCTGAACATATGGGACACAATTAAACACCTCTTTGCCTCTCCCCACTTGCCGGCCTCTCCCTTGTTCGGCAACCCCATGTTCCCTCCTGGTCTGTCCCACCAGACGGGATTTAAATGGTGGAAACATAAACAATTTACGATGTTATATGATTTTTGCACCCCTGGCGGGATGAAATCCCAGCAGCAGTTGGCCTTGGGGGAAGATTTTCCGCCTGCGGAAACTTTTAGATTATTACAACTGCAACATTATATCCAAAGTCATCTAAAAAAATCGTCCCCCCCCTATAGAACCACTGAGTTTGAACTCAGATGTATCGGTAACCAGTTTGCGGGCAACCTCATATCAAGCCTTTACGCATCTCTGATAGCCCCCCCCCCCAAAGTAAAGCATGCATATATGCTTGGATGGGAGGTGGAATTGGGGGCGGAGAGAGATTGGGAGGCCTGGAGGGCGATTTTGCGGAACACAAGCAAAGTCTCGTATAATGCCCTGACCCAAGAGAATGCCTATAAAGTATTATTCAGGTGGTATTATACCCCTGAGCGCATCAACAGGTTTTCTCCCTCCTCCTCCCCCCTCTGTTTCAGGGGCTGCCGGGACACTGGTACGATGCTTCATGTTTGGTGGGATTGCCCGCTCATCCAGGAGATCTGGAACAAAATATATAGGCTTCTGGGGGGTATCTTGGAATCAACACTCACTAAGGACCCATGGGAAGCACTTCTTTCACTTAAAACTAACACATATACTAAGTCCCAATGGAGACTGGCCCAGCATGTCTTCTCGACTGTCAGACTCACTATAGCGAGGAATTGGAAACTCCGCACCTTACCCTGGACGGAAATACAAAACAGAATTTCGAACATCATGTGTAATGAAAAGATCACTGCGATACATAAGGACCAATACGACCAGTTTCTTGAAGTATGGAACCCATGGCTGGACCATATAAGCATATCCAAAGGCCAGACCGACCCTATATTCCCAATTTAGACCACTTTTACCTAACCCGCCTGAGCCTCTTTAGCAGTTTGACCTTTTTAAATCTCTAGACCAACTTACCTCTTTATACCCTCCCTCTCCCCCACATCCCCACCCTACTACCCTACTGTTTGTCTGTCGTACCCTTAAAAATGTTTGCACATCCTATCACTATCGCCTTAAGGCCCATCTGTTAAATTATTAGATGCCACCATGATAGTATTTTATGAGTATTCAGTTAATCATAGAGTTTTTTTTCTTTCTTATCTCTATACGGACGGTCACTTACTTACTTTCTGTGGCTGTGCCAGACCTTATACCGTTTAGAAAAATTTTCTTCGCTGAATCCACATAGATGTTTTTTAAAGTTTAGATAATATCACTGGTGAAAACCACGTTTTGGAACACCTGCACGGATATGTAATGTTTACTTTATTCCTGTGTTCCTATAACCTTGTCTATGCCTATCTTGTATGTGCTACTATTCTGCAAACCACCAATAAAAATTTTGTAAAAGAAAAATCCTGGGTGTTGGTCCACTTTAAACTCAACTCTAATCCGTGTTGTAAAAATTCCAGAATCCTAGGGATGAAGAACTCCCTGCAGGGAAGAGACCTGGACTCACACCAGTCTATGTAGGAACGCCATACCCTATAATAGATGGCAGAAGAAGTTTTCTTCCTAGCCTGAACCATGGTATCCACCACTGAGGCAGACAAGCCTTTCACCATCAATATGGAGGTTTCAGCAGCCAAGCCGTCAAAACCAAAGTTTGTAAATTGGGATGGGGTAAGGAGCCCTGAGTGAGTAGATCTGGCGCCTCTGGCAGGACGTACTGATCTACTGCCATTTGTACCACGTCTACGAACCACACCCTTCTGTGCAGAACCCTGCCCAGCAGGGAAAACGGGGGAAATACATACAGGAGGCGAAATTTCCAAGACAACGACAGAGCGTCCGTGGCCACAGCCAGAGGATCCTGAGACAGGGAGACAAAGGCCGGGAGCTTGCGATTGTGACGAGATGCAAACAGATCCACATCCGGTAGACCCCAACGGTGACACAGGGACTGGAGCACCCTGTTGCAGAGGGACCACTCCCTTGCCGGGAAGTTCCCCTGCTC
This sequence comes from Gastrophryne carolinensis, assembly GCA_027917425.1. Lineage (NCBI taxonomy): Eukaryota > Metazoa > Chordata > Amphibia > Anura > Microhylidae > Gastrophryne > Gastrophryne carolinensis. The sequence continues at coordinate 168,825,367 of CM051238.1, read as the reverse complement.
AGAGAGTCTGCTAGGAGATTTTCCACCCCCGGGATGTAAACAGCCGAAATGCATTGAACACTGGCCTCCGCCCATGTCAGAATCCTCGACACTTCCTGGAGGGCACCCTTGCTCCAAGTCCCTCCCTGATGATTGATGTAGGCAACTGCCGTCCTGTTGTCAGAGCGCACCTGAACAGACAGCCCCTGCAGGTGATCGGTCGACTGCTCCAGAACCAACCTGACCGCCCGTAGTTCCAGAATGTTGATGGGTAAATGGGCCTCCTGAGGGCCCCACCTGCCCTGGAACCTCATGGACTTCAAGAATCCCCCCCAACCTGACAGACTGGCATCCATGGTGACCGTCTCCCAGGAGGGGGCTAGAAAGGACCTGCCCTTTGGCAAATTCTTGTGGTCCAGCCACCACGAGAGGGATCTTATGACCAAACGGGGGAAGTACACAAAACCTGTCCAGAGACTGCAGAGGCCTTGAATGGAACTGAGCAAAGGGCACCGCCTAGAAGCTCGCCACCATCAGACCCACCAGCTGCATCCCCTGTCTGAGTGAAAGCTGGGGCCACGAGAGCAGGGATCGCACCTGCACAGTCAGGGCTTCCACCTTCTGTTGGGGAAGGAATATTCGTGACTGAACCGTATCCAGAATCATCCCCAGGAATGGGGTCACCAACGAAGGGGACAGAGAAGACCTGGGGTGATTGATCACCCAGCCGAACGACTCCAAGATGGACACCACCCGCTGAGTGTCCAGCTCTGCCTGCTGTAGGGGCCACGAGGCGATGAGGATGTCGTCTAGGTAGGGCAGCACTCGAATGCCCCCTGACCTTAACAAGGACATCACTCCCACCAGTACCTTGGTGAACACTCTGGGAGCTGAAGTGAGGCCAAATGGTAGGGCCACAAACTGATAATGTTGATAATGATAATGTTGATCCTTCAACGTGAATCTGAGAAACCTTTGATGTCCCAGAAACACAGGGATGTGAAGGTTAGCATCCTTGATGTCCACAGTTGTCATAAAATCCCCCGGGCGCAGAGAGCCAACGGCCGAGCGCAGAGTTTCCATGTGAAAGCGCTTGTGCTTGACAAATTTGTTGAGGATCTTTAAATCCTTTAAATGAGCCTGACTGACCCATCTCTTTTGGCTGTGAACAGGTTGGAGTAGAACCCTTCTCCCAATTCTCTCAATGGAACCTGGCAAATAACTCCCAGATCCAGAAGGTCTTGCACTGCTTGCATCAGGACCTGAGCCGATGCCGGGTCCTGGGGAATCCGGGACTGACAAATCTTGAGGGGGGGCGTACAGCAAACTATTTTGTAGCCAGAGGTAACTACCTCCTGAATCCACCGGTCCGAGACTTGGTGCCTCCAGACATGCGCGAAGTGCTGTAGCCGTCCCCCGACCCTGTCGGGCGAGGGCGCCCCATCATGCCTGAGGGGTCTTAGGAGGGGCTTTGGGCTTGGTTCCCCAGGAGGAGCCGGGGCGCCGCACCTTGCTCCTATGCCAGGATTTTGCACGAGCCCCCTTTCCCCTGCTTAGCACCTCTGTAGCGGGCTGAAAGGGGGCCCTGGATCCGAAAGGGCCGAGGCTGTCGCCTGCGCTGTGGTAACTTACCTCCTTTAGCAAAGAGGTCTAGGCGGTCCCCAAACAGGCGCAGACCCTTAAAGGGAAGCCCAGTAAGGGCTTTCTTAGCGGCATTGTCTGCCGCCCACTGGCGCAGCCATACCGCGCGGCGTATAGCCACCGCCAAGGCGGAAGATCTGGCACACAGCCTAACAGCATCATCTGACGCTGACAGGATAAAGTTCACAAACGCGTCACAATTAGACAGTGCATTAACAGCATCAGTAGGCAGCTTGTCTGGGCTGTCAAGAACATTCCTGATCATGGCCCTGAGCGCCACAGCATTAATGGCCAAGGCGCAAACCGGGCGCAGCGCCACCCCACCAAATGCAAAGGCAGAAGCGTAGTGGTGTCAGGGGGAGTGCATAATAGAGGTGTTAGACAGCCCTAAAACCGGGGCATCGACCTCAGGGGGTGATGACCAGCACTTGACCATATCAGCAGGGAATGGATACTTCCTGTCCAAACCCTTAGGGATCCCGGGAAGTCTACTGGGATGTTCCCATTCCTTCAACACTAGGTTATTGAAATGGGTTTGCTCCAATCCAGCCTTAGCAGTATTAAATAGCTCACCCCTTTGGCCTGGGAGCCGCAACAGGGGGAGGGATGGACAGAACTTCAAAAATCTGAAGCAGTAGTTTGTCAGTATCATCCGGGGTCCAGTGGTCCGAACCGGAATCGTCATGACCCCTTGTCTTCTCATCAGAAGATTCTGAGTCAGAGAATAGCTCCCCTTCGTCCGAAGGGGTATGACCATAAAAATGTGAAAACTCCTCAGACTCCATAGGGAAGGGAGCCGAATCAGGGATTATGTGCCGCTTCTTTGGACTACGGGGGGAACGAGGGAGGATGGCGACCCTTTGTATAGGGCCCACCGCTACACGGGGCATGGGGAATAGCGCGGGAGGGGCATCCTTTAGAGGCTCACCATAAGCCTAAACCGCCTAACCTTTGGTGGGGGACTGCGGTGGAGCATGGCTCCATAAGCACACAAGGTGCTGCCTACCTTCACCCGACCGACGCAGCCCAAGGTGGGAGGCACATCACAGGGAGGACGGGTGGGAGTAGTCCAACAGGGCCGCAGGCTTTTATAGCCCCGCTCACCTGCGAGAGAGTGATACTTCATGTCTGGGTATTTGAAGGGCCGGGAGGAGCCTGTTGTCGCATGCTTCTGCAGTACAGCGTCATCTGGCAGAGGATAACCCAAGTGTAAGTATTATATCGGGAGCAGGACGTACTGTATACTAAAGAATACCGGATATAAACAAAGGTGGCTCGTTCTCCCCTTCCAGCAAGTTTCACACCAGTGAGTATAGGCTGGAGAGCTGCAAGTATAGCAGTTTAATTTTCCCTGGACAATCCCTTCCAGTTGGCCCCTGTTCTATGTAATATAAGCTTTCAGAGAAAACCCATACCCTGAAGAAGGGAATTATCCCCCCAAAGCATGGAAGACAAGGTTATATCCACTTTGGAAGAAATGTATTTGAAAGTATATTTATGTTGTGCCAAAAGGATATCCTCAAGGTGCTGCGCGGATTAAAGTGGACCAACACCCGGGGGGGATCGGCCCGGAAATCTATAAGATTCCCAGACCGATCAGATCAGATGTCCCGCGGGGAGGAACCCCCCAGGAGGCCCACAAACCTTACCTCAGCCCCGTTCCATTGGCGCATGCGCGAGCCGCGGCCGCATCTCGCGCTTCCCTCTAGCAGGGCGCGCACCCGCGCCAGCCGTTTGTGAATGGCCGGTGCAGGCGCGCTCCCTGTTAGAGGGAAGCGCGAGACGCGGCCTCCAGTGCTCAGAGCCAGCTGAACTGGTATGCGCGTCCAGGCGGCCTTGGACGCGCATACCACAGCGGCTCTGAGCGCTGTGATTGGCTGGCGCGGTCACGTGGGAGAGGTGAGTTTTTTTGGGCTTTCTGGGGGGTTTCAGACAGCGGGGCACCCCCGATCGGGGTGCCCCACCGAAGTGGACCAAAACCCAGGATAGTCAAAATCCTGGGTGTTGGTCCACTTTAAGGAGCACTATCGTGAAAAATGGCCCAATGATATACATCCATAAAAATTTGCTGGGTGGTGGGAGGAGGGGCCACTTATACACCCAGCATCAAGAAATGCCCTGCCAGGCTTGTTTTTTTATTTTAATGGATGAAAGGGGGATATCTGTCACCCCTGGAAGTTATTCCTACTAGGAGAAAAAAAACTATAAGCTTGGTGGGAGTTTTATTCAGTTTGGGTTTATAAGTTACCCCTCCTCTCTTTAGCTGATGAGTTTATATGGATTTTTAATATTACACAATTTCAAGATGGTGCTCCTTTAAGTCCCCCCCCCCCCCCTTTGTTAGAGAATGTGTTTTATGGAAGCAGTTTTCACTACCTGCAATCTGTTAATATCGGAAATGTACCCCAAGTCTGTACATCGAGGAGAGAGTCCTGTACACACAGAATGCTGCTGTTATGGACGCTTCTGAGGTGAGGAAGCTCGCTCAACCTTACACATGCCCGTGTGTTTGGGGTGTACAGGAGTCACATCCTTGGTGTACAGTTGCCAAGCTTCCATAAAACACATTTTTTAAGAAAACAAAACATTAAATCAGCTCAGCACCTTGAAGACATCATTTTGGCACATAAAAATATAAACTTTCAAAAATGCCATCGAAAGTTGACTTTAAAGTGGACTAAAACCCACGCTGATCGGCCTGGGAATCTATAAGATCTATTACCTTCCCCCAGGCATCCAAAATCGGGATGCCCTGCTGTGGGAACCCCCCCCCCCGGTTGCCCCATTCACTTACCCTGCTTCCCAGTCTAACGGCACATGCGCAAGCTGCGGACGCATCCCCGCTATCCCTTTAGCAAGGTGCGTGCCCGTGGCAGGCATTTGTGAACAGCCAGCGCGGGCATGCTCCATTAGAAGGAAAGGGGGGATGCAGCCGCCAGCACGCTTGGAGACGCTGGCCTTAGACGAAGGCTTAGATTACGCTCCAATCTGGGGGCCACAAGGGAAAGGACTAAAACCCAGGATAGTCAAAATCCTGGGGTTTGATCCACTTTAAAGCAAGTGCCGATCTCTTAGCGGCTTCCTAAATATAACAAGACAACATATTTAAAAAGGACTAGAAGCCCAACAGCAATATTACATCAGCAAGCAGCTCATCTGATACCTGCCCCATGTGCCTCCCTCATCCATACGAAAGGTATTTACATATAATCGGATTTTGAAATGGCCCATTTTACAATTTTCTTAAGGGAGATGGGGGAAAATTAGTGTGTGTCTAGACAGGGACTTTAGGTCCATGCCATATACAATTTAAAAGGTTATCACTGCAATTAAAAGGGGAAAAATTATACTTACCTGGTTTCCATACATAGCTAGGGAATCCTGTCCACACGTGTAGATTTTTGCTGGACTAGTTGTGACATCTTTTAACAAAGTGGCTCCTGCTGCTTTGATTTTAGGCCACTGCGATAGGAGGAAATTTTTTTTTTTTTTTTTACAGAGGTAGCCAGCCACCTTCATTAACAGAGTCACGATATTGCCTTCAAAAAGATTGCCAAATAAGTAACATCCAACATGAAAAAAAAAAAACCTTCCTGACTCAAGTTTATTTTAAACCATAAAATGAGGCACAAAGGACAAATAAGCACATTACAGGAAATGCATACTAATAAATTAAATTGAACAGAAATAAAAAATATATAGTGAACGGAAACTATGGATCTGCATGTGCCCATAGTATCTAAAGTAACCTACAGTCAGCACTTAACTGAAACTTGCCGCATACTTACTACAATAGGAGCCCAGGTGCTCCCTTGTTTTGCATTATTGTGGCATATATAAAGCTCAAGAACTCCAAGTAACAGTTCTCAGTCTATGCTGCTTTTATACATTTCTGATATTCTCTAAATTAAGGACATGGAAAACCAAAGCCGCTACAAGACGGCATAGCAGCTATTCATGTACTTGCTTATGGAGCATGACTAAGGGTTAACACTGGGTCAAGCTGTGAAACCGCTCACCTGTTTCCATACAAAATTGGATAAAGCTTTAGACGACCGTTCACATAACGATGTATAGACCAGGTTTGCTGACCGACCTGCAAGACTGTCCAGAAAAGTAAAGCAAGTACTGGAGGTCTTCTCCTGACAAAACACTAGTATATATACACACACACACACTACATCATGAGTGCAAAGAGTAGAATGATTGGTCAAGTTCTTAGTGGCAGAGCAGAGTGTTATACTCCCAATAAACAGAACTATTTTAAAGCGTTTCTTAGTGGAATGTGCATGCCTTAGAAGCCAGTGGGGGTGAGAATGTTCATGTCACGTGGTTTTAGATTGTGGACCTTGGATGTTTTCTTATTTGCAGTATCCAGGGGTGGCATGTCAATCTTGGGTGGTTTCAGAGTAATGGGGTCATCCGCTATTCTGTTAGCCTGGGAACGCATCAGCTCCATAGGAGTGGGTTTCTGAGCACCCTTGTAAGACTGAACAGTGAAGCCACCTGTGGGGAGCATACAGTTAGGAGACAGCAGCTACAACAGTGTGCAATGGCCTTATGTTTCATTCAGCTACAACTGCATGCAGTAGCCATGTTCTCTACAGGCTTCCGTGCTTGCCTACAAAACATACTGGAAGGTAAAAGGGTTAAAAAATGCACAACAGGCAGCGGGAGGCAAGGCACCATTTTATCAGCATCTACAATTGCCCTGGTTTTGCATGACAATTAGCTTCTCAGTCAGCATTCCCCTTATTCTACGTATACAGCACGTCCTGCTCCTGTGAGCGTGTATGTTTGTAGGTGTATTCTTCAGCCATCATTGGCCGACATGGTCACGTGGGCGCCTCCACGCTCTTCGGGGGGGGGGGGGGGGGGGGCATGCGGATGACGCGTTCCGCATCACTGTCTCCGCCGTCCACCCCTCGAGGTATGTGCAGGCGCCATTTTGCCTTCTCGTGCTGCGTGGCTGGCTTCTACCTACCGCGGTCCGTAAGTGCCCCTGCGGGCAGGCTTATCTTTTTATATAATTGTGTATGCATACCGCTTACGGGGCTTTCTGTTTATGTCTTGCAGGCGGGTCAAACTTAATTGTGGTTTCTCCCGGCCTATCCCCTCTATTTAGTTACTAAATACTGCCTTTACCCCCCACTTCCCTAGCGGGCTATTGGGACATCCCGGGTGACTTTATAGTGTAAATCGCTATTGGCCGGTGGCCGCGATAATCACCATATGGAGGCTTCTCAGGATAATGTGCTTGGGGTTCCTTCGGGACAAGCCCGGCTGTGTGTGGCGTGTGGGGTGTCCCCTACTAGTGATGACAATGTGCGGGTTTGTGTACCCTGTGCCCAGCCTGCGCTTGCGCTGCAATCTGGGTTGCCTGTGGCTGGGCCTGCGCCCCGTGTGGCTTCGCCCACTCCCCCACGCTTACATCTGACTCCCAGTGAGGTGCATACCAATGGGGAGTCTCAGCCTGATTTGTCTACCAGGGTGGCTAGTATTGAGAAGCTGATTGCTGGCTCTACGGCGCGTAAGGCCTCAGCTAAAAGGCGGCATCTGGCGTTAACTTGTTTCCTATGGAGGCTGAGGAATTTTTTGACCAGGCTGGCTATACCCCCCTGGAAGAAGGGGAATTGTTTTCTGATTCAGAATCATCTGATGAGCAGCCTAAGGATTATGTCGATTCTGGCTCTGACCCATGGGCTCCAGATGATACTGACAGGCTTTTGGCTCACATTTTTGAAGTGCTTTCTATCTCTCCTCCTGCCGCGGCTCCTCGGCAGCAGGGGGAGTTGTTTTACACGGCTAAGCCACGTTAATAATCTTGTGTTCAAGGCGTGGGAGCAACCAAGCAGGCTCCCTGGGGTGCCTAAGAATTGGGATAAGAGGTACCCTTTTCCTGCTGAAGTAGTTAAGCGTTGGTCGTCCCCTCAAGAGGTGGATGCTCCAATTCTGGGGTTGTCCAACACTTCTGTCATGCATTCCCCTGACTCTACTACACTGAGGGATGGTGAGGACCGGCGCATTGATCAGCTGGCTTCCCATGCCTTTGCCTGTGCGGGGTCTGCGCTGCGTCCGGTTTGTGCCTCTGCCATTACAGCTGTGGCTATTAGGACTCTGCTCAAGAGTGTTTTAGATGGGGCTCCTGATGAGGCAGCTAGTGCAGAGTATAGTGCCCTTCTGCGTAGTGAGGAATTTGTTGCATATGTCCTCTCTGCCTTGGATGATACCATTAGAATGTGTGGCAAGGCTTCTGCCTTGGAGGTGGCTATACGCCGCTCTGTTTGGCTGCGCCAGTGGGCAGCTGACAACGCTGCCAAGAAGGCTCTCACTGGGTTCCCCTTTAAAGGGCTGCTTCTATTTGGGGATCGCCTGGACCTGTTTGCTAAGGGAGGCAGGTTACCCCAGCGCAAGAGACAGTCTCGGCCCTTTTGGGGTTCAGGTTCCTTTCTTCCCTCCTACCGTGGGTCCAGAATGGGAAGGGGAGCATCATTTGCAGGGGCCCGGGGAGATTTCTGGGGCAGGGGCAGAGGACGTGGCCGCCCTGGACCCTCCTGGGGTTCCAAATCTAAGTCTTCCTCCCCCCCAAGCCCCCTCAGGCATGAAGGGGTGCCCTCACCCATCCGGGTGGGGGGGGGGGGGGGGGGCGGCTTCGGCTCTTTGCTCACGTCTGGAGGCGTCATGCCTCAGACTGGTGGATTCAGGAGGTAGTGTCCTCCGGTTACAAGATAGAGTTGGCAGCCTGGCCACCCCCAAGATTCATCAGATCCCGGATGCCTCACGACCCCCTGTCAGCTCAGGGCCTGTTGCTTGCTGTGCTGAATCTACTGGAGCTGGGGGTCATCTGCCAAGTGCCCTTAGGGGAAAGGGGCAAGGGCTACTATTCAACCTTTTCACCGTTCCCAAAAGAGATGGGTCTGTCAGACCCATCCTGGACATCCTCTCAACAAGTTTGTCAGACCCAGGAGGTTTCGCATGGAGACTCTGCGCTCAGCTGTAAGTTCACTACGCCCAGGGGACTTCATGACCTCTGTGGACATCAAGGATGCTTACCTCCATATTCCAGTCTTTCCAGGTCATCAGAAATTCCTCAGGTTCGCTCTGGAGGATCAGCATTACCAGTTTGTGGCATTGCCCTTTGGTCTTACTTCGGCTCCCAGGGTATTCACCAAGGTGCTGGCGGGCATTATGGCTCTGCTGAGAGCTCAGGACATTCACATTCTTCCCTATTCGGACGACATTCTTATCCCTTCTCCGTCTTTCCAACAGGCAGAGCTGGATACTCAGCGGGTGGTGACCACACAGGAGTCATTCAGCTGGGTGATAAACCACTCCAAATCTTCCCTGTCTCCCTCTTTGGTAACGTGTCCAGGCTTAGATACAGGAGAAGTGGTTTCATTCATCAGGAACAATGTGGCAATGGGCATTACCTGCGTATCTGCTTAGGAGAGGTGTTAGGCGTGCTGCAAGGTGTGGACTGAGTGGATGAAGTCCGCCTTTCTTCTGTGGATTCGCCTGTCTGCATCTTTAACTTCTGCCAGTGGAAAAAGATTGGCCAGTTAAGGTAGTCCAATTGCTTCAAATGCCATCATATGTCCAGGTGGACAAACCCCATGCCAAGCTGGTACAAGTTTTCAGCACTAAACTCAAAATAAATAGTTTAGATCTACAGTTTAGACAGCAAAAAGGCAGCCTGAGACCCGATTAGCTCAGCTCCTTCTGTCCTGCCCTCATCCTTCCATCAGGCAGGGAATGCAGCTGGTGGGCCTGATGGTGTCCTGCTTCGAAGCGGTTCCTTATGCTCAGTTCCACATGAGGCCTCTTCAACTCCACCTCTTGTCTGTATGGGACAGGGACCCTGTGTCCCTGGGATCAGGTTTTGGTTCTGTCCCCCCTAGCCAGGCGGTCCCTCTCATGGTGGCTGGACTTAAGGAACCTGTTAGTGGGCAGATCCTTTCTGGCTCCTTGCTGGGAGACAGTCACTACGGATGCCAGTCTGACAGTTTGGTGGGGCTTCTGGAGCTCCCTAACATTCCAGGGGCAGTGGGGCCCTCAGGAGGCCCACACCCCTATCAACATGCTGGAACTGAGGGTGATCAGGCTGGTTCTAGCCAGCTTGACCCCGCACCTTCGGGGTCGGGCTGTTCAGGTATGCTCATGCAACCAGATGGCAGTTGCCATCAGGGAGGGACCCGGAGCAAGAGGGCCCTCAAGGAAGTGTCTCTGATCCTGTCTTGGGCAGAGGACAATGTTCCCTGCATCTCAGCTGTGTACATTCCGGGGGTGGAGAATCTGGAGGCAGACTCTCTGAGCAGGGGGACTTCTCGCCTGGGGGAATGGTCCCTCAGCAACAGGGTGTTTCGCTCTCTGTATCACAGTTGGGGTCAGCCAGATGTGGATCTGTTTGCGTCCCGTCACAATCACAAGCTTCCAGTCTTTGTGTCTGTCCCAGGACCCTCTGGCCTTAGCCATGGATGCTCTGACAATGCCCTGGCAGGGCTGTATGTCTTTCCTCCGTTTCCCCTGTTGGGCAGGGTTCTGCGAAAGATTGCTCAGAAAGGGGTGCCAGCAATCCTGGTGGCCCCCTGTTGGCCAAGAAGAGTGTGGTTCGCAGACATCGTGCAGCTGGCGGTAGATCAGTACGCCCTGCCCAAGGATCCAGACCTGCTCACTCAGGGGTGGCTACGCTACCCCAATTCACAAACGCTGGCTTTAACGGCCTGGCTGCTGAAACCTCTGGGGCTGCCTGCCTCTGTTAACACCATGATCAGGGCTAGGAAAAAGTCCTCTTCTTCCATCTATTGTAGGTACGCCAAACCCTATATTTGACTGGTGTGAAGCTAAATCTCTTCCCTGTCGTGGGTTTTCTATTCCTAGGATTCTGGAATTTCTCCAACATGGTTTGGATCTGGGGCTTCAACTCAGCACTCTGAAGGGTCATGTGTCTGCCTTGGCTGTTTTCTTTCAGAGATCTTCTGCTCAGCATCATCTGGTCAGGATTTTTTTCCAGGGGTTACTCATGTGCGCCCCCCACATAAGCCTATGTTACCAGTCTGGGACTTGAACTTGGTCCTATCTGCCTTGCAGGGGTCTCCTTTTGAGCCTGTGCATGAGGCTGCTTTGTCCATTCTTACGCTTAAGGTAGTCTTTTTGGTGGCTATCACTTCTGTTAGGCGTGTTTCTGAGTTGGGGGCGCTCTCCATCAAGCCCCCTTACTTTGAGAGACACCAGGACAAGGTGGTGTTTCACTTTAAACCAGATTTTCTGCCTAAAGTTGTGTCTGCTTTTCATCTCAATCAGGACATTGTTCTACCTTCTCTGTGCCCTAATCCTAGTAACCCTAAGGAGAGGGCTCTACATTCCTTGGATGTGGTCAGGAATCTGAAGTTCTATTTGGTGGCTACTGAGCCCTTCAGGAAGACTGATGCTCTTTTTGTGGTCCCTTCGGGTCCTAAGAAGGGTCTGGCTCCAGCTAAGTCTACCATCAGCAAGTGGATCCGTCAGGCTGTTATTCAGGCCTATTCTGCTAAAGGGAGGGGTCCTCCCTTCCGCCTTACTGCTCATTCCACTCGTGCTATTGGTGTCTCTTGGGCTTTTCAGCACCAGGCTTCTGTTGAACAAGTTTGCAAGGCCGCTACTTGGTCTTCTGTTCATACCTTTTCTAAGTTTTACAAGGTTGATGTTAGGGCCTCAGCTGATGCTGTTTTTGGCCACAAAGTTCTGCAGCCGGCAGTGGTTTAATCTGCATGTTGTTGCTTTTGGGGATCCCACCCTACCTTACGGACACTGCTATTGGATGTCTCAAACGTAAGGAATTACTCTCTGGAGCAGGACGTGCTGTATACTTAGAATAATACAATTCTGTGATTACTCACCTGTAGAATTGGTATTATGCGTATACAGCACGTCCTGCTCCACCCCCACCCTTGTGTTCATTGTTCTTAGTGCCTCTGTATCGTGATTGTTATCATGGTTAAAATTGTTTGATTATGGTTATTATTTTCCCGGCCTCTTGCTAACTGCTTGTCAATACTGGGGAGGTCCCTGGAATATAAGGGGCTGGGAGGAGCCACTTTTTGCTGTCTCTGCAGTCCAGCGCCATCTTGTGGATGTATAACCCAAACTTAAGGAATTACTCTCTGGAGCAGGACGTGCTGTATACGTATAATACCAATTCTACAGGTGAGTAATCACAGAATTGTATTTTTGCACCAAAGACACTAGTTTGTGGCTGTTAATACTGACCTGGATCAGTGGTCGACTTCTGCACTGCACGAGGGCCAAGGATGCCCCAGTCTGTACTCTGGAAATCCCCACCTGAAAGGGAGCCTGTGGAACTCTGACTGAACCATGACCTGCTGAAAAACACAAAGCCAAGCCCTTTATACCATCAAACAGTATTGCTGCCAATCTGGTAGCAGCAGTAACCACCAATGTGAATCTAGTCATGACACATATATGGCCACCACATTTGACTCGAGACTTCCCTTTATTTCCTAGAGGTGAATTCTACTTTGCGTTTTTAGAACCAGCAATACAACCATAAAAATAGGAATCAAAAGAAAATCTGCATTAGTTTGTGTTAAAGGATATGATTATAGATGTCTCCTGGATGAACACTCAAATAGTATGTGAGTGAGTTTCTGCCATCTGTCTATGTCCCATGACTACAACAGACTATATTGACACCTAGCACACCTATATTCACACCTAGCTGCCAACTACCTCAATAGCTGGGGTGTTCGCTGGGCTGCAACACATTTCCCCTTGAAAAGGAATTCTTGAATTTCTAATTAGGTTGGACTCCGAATCAGACACTCAAATATATATTAGACGCAGCCACTGGATATTTAAGGAAGAGCTGTGTAACTCCTGAAATATGTCAGTTATGACTATATTAAGGATATATTCAGGATTATATATATATATTCAGGATTATAAGACCTTTCATTTGATATCAAACATGGTCTACATATATTGTCCAGATCCTGATAATTCACATAGTACCATACTCCGTATGATATGGATTTGATGTTTAGGTTAATTTAACTAAGTAGTTAACGGGAGGGTCATGAATTTCTTGGTTACAAATTGATAACGTGACTATTGTGGGAGTTATACCACCTTATAGAATATTTATCTAATCTCAGAGGTGGGTTGCAGTCAGGGCAATGACACACCCAGGAGCCTGGGCATGCTGGCCACACCCCCTATTAGTAGATTAGTGAGGTTGCTTGGAGGGCTAGAGAGTGTATGGACGGGACCCCTAACTGAATGCAACCATAATGGCTAAGTATCTCTCCATTATCTCTCTCTCTCTCTCTCTCTCATTATAACATTTATTGTACTGTAAACTTATTTTATCTTAAAATGTAACAAATGCCTGTAATATCTAAGGTTATCTGGGGAAACTTCATGAACATATTGGGTTAGTGATTTACTGTGCTGGTAAATTAAACCCGTTTTCATTTATACATCTTACAGTGTGTGGTGGATAATTTCTCACACAATAGATTGTATGTACAAAGTATTTGAGGGAAGATATTTCTTCTTTGGGACATTTCAGTGGATGTATGAGGAGAGCCTCAGTGACCATTGGTTTTTATCAGATAAGTGGCCGCTGGGGTGATAGGATTATTAGTATTTGCGATATTCATATTAATCTCTAGTAGAAATATTGGAGATTAATGTGCAGCAAATATTAACTTAAATCATATTTTCCTTCATCAGTTTGTATGGTCAAGTCTAGTATGGTTAATAGGATATCAAGGGTAAATGTCCAGGCTTAGATACAGGAGAAGTGGTTTCATTCATCAGGACCAATGTGGCAATGGGCATTACCTGCGTATCTGCTTAGGAGAGGTGTTAGGCGTGCTGCAAGGTGTGGTCTGAGTGGATGAAGTCTGCCTTTCTTCTGTGGATTCGCCTGTCTGCATCTTTAACTTCTGCCAGTGGGAAAAGATTGGCCAGTTAAGGTAGTCCAATTACTTCAAATGCCATCATATGTCCAGGTGGACAAACCCCATGCCAAGCTGGTACAAGTTTTCAGCACTAAACTCAAAATAAATAGTTTAGATCTACAGTTTAGACAGCAAAAAGGCAGCCTGAGACCCGATTATGCACAGCAGCAATGTGAAGGGCATGAAGTTATGTATGCCCCTATACGAACATCTTGTAAAAACAAATACTGGGCTCGACCACAGGAACACCATGCTCATATGACAACTTTATCTGGGCCTAAAGGAGGGTCTATACAGGTACAAAATAAGGCTGCTAAACAAGAAAAAAAAAAAAAAGTTGTCCTTCAAAGCCAAATATGGGAAACCCTTTGTTTTGCATTGGGAAAACGTAGCTCATTTGCCCCTTGTCCATGTCTCTGGGAGGATGTAGCCGAATGTAACCATTTGTGGAGGTCCAGCCCTCTGCTTGAGATATGACATGCATTTCTCATCACATAAGCCTGATATAAAATTACAGATATACAGTCACAAAAAAAAAAAAAATAAAAAAAAAAAATAAAAAAAAGTTGGGTTTCGAAAGTACAATTGTGTTGCTCAAAAAAAAGAAAACAGTCCTCTTCCAGCCACTGCTGCTAAATAGTAAGGGATGCGATTAATCACCTTTTAAATTAGCTTTAGCAAAACAATTAGCAAAAGTTCTAGGAATTTCATATCACCACAAGAACACCCTGAGGCTCAAGCTTAAACAGAAAAACCTAAATGCATAATGGAGAGGTGTGACTAGAGCCTTAGTGGAGATTTACATTAGATGAAAGCCTCTTTGCCAAACTCATTATGTATTTCTCCATTTCCCAGCTTCCAATACCCCTTTTACTTCTCTACCATGCAGCTACCTTCTAAGATAACACCACCACAATGACAGGCAATAGGTTGCATGGAGAAGATGGAAGAGGAACAACAAGCAAAGCAAAGCACAAGTCCACATTTACTCCACAGCACCAGCACATGGAAATCTAGAAGGCAAGGAGTATGGAAGGATGCACAGGGGGCAAGGCTCATATCTTACATGCAGGGCCTCCGCCACGCGATGGTATTTGGTCTCTTCAGCTGTGAGGCCCTTGTGTGGAGTATAGCCAGCATCCCTGAGACCAGCCTGCTGCTCGAAGCGCTGAATGCTCTCTTGTGTATGTTCTGAAATGGGAGACATTTGCACACACAGCTTTCAAGCGGGTGCCACAGACTTACTGGAGCCTTACTCCTCCATAGCCATTCCAGTCATCGCAGTTAACACAATAGACACATAATGGACACAATACTCAAGATGCCGTTAAAGCACAATAGATGTTAGGATGTTAACACAACTAGTCCCCTCTGGGCTTCCAGCTCAACTAGATCTAAAATGTTATGTTTTAGACAAAGGCCTCAATTCAGCAAAAATATATATATTTTTTTTACACTTGTGGTTTAAAGAGGAACACCACACAGGAATTTCACTTTCCCATGTGTTGTTCCTCTGTGCGGCAGCATCCTGAATTGAAATGCCCCACTTTGTGGTCGCTATATTTCATTCACCTGCCTTTCGCTCCCACAGCACAGACTAACGAGACCAGCCGCATCCCCCCACCTTGCAGAAAGGCCTGGTGCACACATGGCTAGAGGTAAGCGGGGAGCACTGGCGATGGGAAGGGGTTCACACAGCAGGGTATCCCAATTCAGGATGCTCCAAGGAGTGGAACTCAGACGGGCCTGGAGACTTTTAGACTCCATTGCCCCTGATGTTCCTCTTGTAGAAGAAGAAAAAAACTGTATGAGAGATTCGTCGATTTGGTAGCAAATTATCAGTCAGTTTTTGCACCTGATAGCCTCCAGCCATGGCAGGACACCAGCGCCTCAGAACTGGGCAGAAGCTCTGCCAGAGGAGAACCTAACCCCGCTGCCCCACAGGGGATGCGGGTAACCAGGAGGAGGTATTGTCAAACCTTCTGCTCAAATGCCAGGTAGCTTGGCAGCCCTAAGCTTTAAAAAGGGACATTCCAGGCAAAGGGTTAAATTAGCCTTCTTTCAGCTTGCACCCTGCTGGCTGTCAGGGGACTCATCTTTCATTCCCCAGCACTTTGCACTCCCTGATAAACCCTAGAGAACTTGCTCCCTTCTGCTGACTCATTTTTAGGGTCCCCGGAATAAATTGACATCTAAAGGGACCCTCACGTTGAAACATACACAGATTAGTCATCTGCCACTTTGACGGCTGAGCAAGGGGGGGGGGGGGGGGATGTCCTTTTAAATGGGTTTAGGGGGTACCCCACCTTTAATCATTTTAAGACCACATTTAGCTGAAAAAAATTGCACTTGATGGTTGACCCACACAAGGAACAAGTGTATCAAATGAGTGAATTTCTCTTACAGACAATTTTGATCAACCTTTTCTAAATTAAGGCCTTAGTGAGAAAGAAAAATATAACCTCTTACTCTATCTGGGAGATTAGTTATGAACATTTACCCTCAGTTTATATCCCAAAACATTCATATCTGCTAGGTTATGGTGTCTGCTGTTCCAAGGGACATCCCAAATAATATCCTGATGTAGCAAATCCCGAGATCAGACAATACTGTAAATGGACATTTCTTCCATGTTCCTGTGCAACATACAGAACAAGTGTACAAAAAGGGGAGTGAGCCAAGAAAGCACTGCTCAGCCTAGACCAGCAAAATCAAGATGCTCCCTTTGAAAGTTAGTGCACAAGGATATTCAATTTCAGGCCACATCAAAGAGACCCCAAAAAAGTGAGGATTTAAGCAAGAATTTACTTACCTGGACCCCACAGCCATCACGACCCCAGCACTTCTGGCAGTAGCTATACAGAATGGCATCCCCTGCACTGACCAGCCCAGTGATTTGAATGGATGAACATCCATGAGCATCACTGTGCAGAACTGACACATGGGGGACACATGGGTCCAAACATCAGACCCAGGAGATCTTTCTACCAAGGTCTGACTGCATATATTGTTTAGACAATTCCTCACGTTTTTTCTTAAATTAATTAGTAATAAATGTTATCATCTGATTAGGACTGTACTAGGTAAATGACAAAACAAGAGCAACTCTATACATCATTCAAGGGCAGCTGATAACAGCTAAGAACACCTTGAAATAAAGCTGAAAAACAAAACACTAAGTTTCTGACTAAAAGTAACCTACAAACAAAAAGAAATGTTTGTGCATTTTTTTAGAAAAAGGCCAGAAACATATCTCAAACCCCTCATTGTCCACCAAACTTCATCATGCGGTTTCAGATATACCCTGTGAACATGCCCAGCGAGCATCCACTGCAGAATGCATATAAGTGGTGTACATGGTGCTCCAGAGGAAGACAGGGTACGTGAGATCAGCACAGGAGTAGATGCTGCAGTTTCCACACTGATTAAGGACTCATGGGATCGAGCCTGTGGGGAGGGAGTTTTTTTGTCTACAGGGACTTTAGGTGCTTTAAAACGCCAAATATTTTAATGCCTTTAAAAGTAGACCATGAGTAGAATTTGCTTGAGTGGCCCCAAGGGCATCACCCAGACACTGGGTATCCTGATTTGGGAACCCTGCCGACTGGAAACTCCAGTGCTGGATGCAGTTCTTGCATAACCACCAGCAGTCAGTTGGGTTCAGCAGGTGAGTATGGCATGCCATTCAGGTAAGTATCCCAAATCATGATGCCAGTGGTAAGTATAATCCAGCTCAATATGCTCCTAATCAAAATAGTAAGACCATACCTATAAAAAGTGAAAAAAAACTCACTAATAGGTTAATTAGAGGATAAAAAAAATAAATAGTAATAAGGCAACAAGCAGCTCATCAGAAGCCTGTCCCATGTGCCTTTAATGCAGGGGTGCACAACATTTTTTGGTATAATGGTACTATTGACTTTCATTGTTTTTCTATCTAATGATTCAACAACAGTGAAATTCTAGCGCCCTTTTCTCATAAAGGGAATGTTTTACTACCATTAGAATTCTTTTCAACTCTTTTTGAATCAAGGCCATTGTCTTATTGTTTTACTTCAAGGGGCCGCAATGAAATGTAAGCAGGCAAAATGCAAGCTGGTTACCGCAGGAAGGCTGTATCCTTAAATGCGCAGAGGGAAGGTGGGAAATGGTAAGAAGGTAAAGCAGGTTGGAAGACGTAGGCATAGGTTAGATGAAAGAGGTAAGTGAGCAGAGGCAAGTTTGGCAAAGGCGAGGCTGTACAAGGCGAGTTGGGAGGATGTGGGCAGGCATAAGGTATGCAGAGGTGGGTGGAGGCAAATAAAGTATAGGCCCACAGGTTCTAAATCCCTGCTCTAATCCATTTCCTGCAGTATGCTGTAGAATCACACTCCTAATGTTCACACAGGGTAACCCCCGTTTGTCCCTGTGCTCCCAGCCTAAGCAAGCTCAGCAGACATGATCACTTCCAAGACTTGCTACAGCATCAACAGTGCACTTCAGGAAATGGGGGAGACATATGGGACAAGCTTCAGGTTACTTCCTTGCTACCTTATTACCTTTAAAGGACAGATAACATTTCTTCATACCTACAACTAGTAAACAACTAATAATTACTTCCTCCTGTAACAAGGGTGTACTTACATTTCCGGAACTTGTCAGTGATAAGCATGATGATTTGCATAAACTGCAGCAAAACTACTAAAAGTAATGAAGGAAAGATAACCACTGTGTGCGTTTGTGCAATATCTAAGTAAAGCCGACCTTCTGATGCAATATAATGCAGCCATTACATAGTACCAGCTAATGTAGCATAACAACGTTCGGTCCTTACTTGTCAAGAGGGAGTTCATGATGACAGAAGTTGCTTTAGCCTTCACCACAGGGGCCTTCTCAGTGGAAGAGGATTGGGGCAGAGCAGGCGGGGGCATGCCAATATCCCCATCCTCAACCTGCTCAAGACAGAAAGTGTTCAGAAAGAATGCAGGAGTGATATGATGGGGAGGGGAGGTAAAATAAATCAGTTACTGTTACACACCTTAGTTTTACTACAGAGCTTATATATGAAAAAAAAAATCCCTATTAGTCTTATCGGTAACAGTATTTCCTTCCAGATGGCCACTTGAGAGAAGGCCCCTCCCCCTGGAGAGAACACTAACCGGGGCAAGTTTAAACCCACACACCTTCCTCCCATCCCTCAGTATATTAACAAGTAACCAAGAGAAACCGAAGAACTATACAGGGAGGGTAGCTAGGGCTGTCCTGAAGGACTCATAGAAATACAGTTACTGGTAAGACTAACGGGAGATTGTCTCTCTTTGTCCTTCAGGACGGCCACTTGAGAGGATAAACAAGTTATCTAGGTTAGGGGTGGGACACCAAATGAAGAAGTACCAATAATGCCTAAGCAAGGTATGGCGTCGGAAGACCAAGTGGCTGCCTTTTCTGCCCAGGAGGTGGATACTGCCTGGTTAAGTGTGCTGTAACATAAGGAGCTGGAGTGTCCATACATGTGTAAGATAAGGAGATGGCCTGCCTAATCCACCTGGCTATTGAGGAGGCTAAACATCTATTCTTGCCACTAAAGGAAACGCCACTAAAGGAAACACAACCTGGGTTCTTTCAGGTATGTGTGTGCTCTAAATACAAAATGTGGGATATTCTGACATCTAGAAACTGTGCGTTCTCCTCCACATCCTCTCAGTTGCATTGAAAGGATGGGAGAACTATTTCTTGTGACCTGTGGAAGGTAGAGGCAATCTTGGGTAGGTAAAGTGGATCAGGCTTGAGAATTGCCTTATCCTACCGGATAAATTTATACAAAAAGGCTCTCAAAAGGAGAGGGCCTGCAAGTCACTGACCCTGCGTGCTTAAAGTGGACCAACACCCAGGATTTTGACTATCCTGGGTTTTGGTCCACTTCAGGGGGGCACCCCGATTAGGGGTGTAAAACCCCCCAAAACTCACCTCACCACGCTCCCTACTTAGACACGGACAAGACAGCGCGTCCGCCGCCGCCTCCCGCGCCGGCCATTCACAAACGCCGCCGATCAGGTCAGTTTTTTGGGGCTTTTGGGGGGGGGGGGGGTCCCTCACCGCGGGACATCCCGATCTCGGGTGTCCCGCGGTGAGGGAGGTGATCGGCCCGGGAATCTTATAGATTCCCGGGCCGATCACCCCTGGGTGTTGGTCCACTTTAATAACAAGGGTTAGATCCCACATAGGACATCTGGAAGGTAATGGCTATGAATCAAGTAATCAGGCTATACTTTCTTAGAGCTTTATTTAGTAAAACCAAAATTGCGATGCCTGGGTCTTAAGAGTACTTACTGCCTGGCCCAGTTCAAAACCTTCCTGCAGAAATTCCAGGACAGACGACAACTTCTTCCTGTTCAAGCTGTTAACTTCACTGAATGAACTGAACGTCTTCCAAGTTTTTAGGTAAATACTTCTAGTGACACTTTCCTGCTTCTTGTAAAGGCTTCAATCACCCTTGAAGAAAGCCCCCTTTTCAGGAGTGCCCTCTCAGGTTCCAGGCTGTTAAACCATACCTTCACCATAATTTATTGAAAAGCCCAAACCCTTAAAAAAACGATTTCCAGCATCTAAAATATATTTTAAGTTTTTAGTCGCTTACTTATTAATTCTTTCCCCCAGTGGGCTGCAACTCTGTTCAGGACTTTAGGAGATGGGCGCCGCCATCTTAACTCAGAAGCATCAGACTTACTGAGGAGAATGGGATAAGTACAGGGGGCGGGTTATAGCTGTGCTTTGCTCAGACAGAGCAGAGTTGGGGTCAGGAGAAGGTCAGCAATCCCAGAATGCAGAGCAGCACAGTCAGAAGGCACTTCCTGTTTGCAGGCTGCCTGTTGTTCCATGAGCCGCCATCTTCGATGTTTAAAGGCTCATAACATACAGTAGATGCAGGTAGGATGATTTTTAATGTGGACAATCTGTATGTACAGGGTGTGGGAAACATACAAGATAGACTCTTATTCAGATATAAGAAGGTTTTGCACTTTGTATTCTGGGCTGTCGCAAAGAGATCTATCTGAGGAATTCCCCACCTCTGGGCTATTTGACAAAATACCTCCTGATCTAGCACCCATTTCGGGAAGTCTGCCACCACATTTAGGGATCCTTTCAGATGTAATTCTGCTAGAGATCGCAACTGGTGTTGTAGTGGAGAAAAGGCAGGAATACGTCCGCTCCTGAACAGCTGCGGACCTGGTTCCTTCCCTGTCAATTTACATATGTTACTGTTGTGGTATTGACTGATCATACCTGAACATTCCTTCCAGTCAGTAGATGACAGAAACTGAAGAGGGCCTGTTCTACTGCTTTTAGGTCTCTGACATTCAAGGATCTTGTCTGAACAACTTTTGACCAGTGCTCCTGAACCTGTAGGTCATCTAGGTGGGCACGCCAACACCAGGCACTAGCGTCTGTGGTGACTGGGCAGGTCTGTCTCCAAGGCATGTCCTCTTAAAGGAACCACGGTTTCATTTACCAGAGCATACTGTTTGATAGACTCTGGAATTATTACCCAGTAGTATAAAGACTCTCCATCGTGATTCTAGGTCTGCAGCAGGAAGGACTAGAGGGGTCTGGAGTGGAGTGCCCATGTCACAGCTGAGATTGTCATGAAGCCCAGTATCCTTATGATCTTCTGCAGCAAAGCGGATTGCTGCTGGATTAGCCAAATTTTGCAACCAAACTTTGTTGCTTGTCTGGCTGTAGAAACAGAGGAACCTGCATTTATTGTAGACTAGATTGGATTTATTAGGTTTACTATCCAACCTAATCAGTGCAGTAGCTCTTGGGTCATGGAAAGACTCTGAAGAAGAGAGGCCTCTAGCATTCTCCAGGCCTCCACTTCAGGTTTTGCATCCCCGACCTCTGCCCTGGAAGCTCGAAGTGTCTAGAGTCCCTGCTATGCCTCCACCGGCATCGCCAGAACTACCTCAGAAGGGAAAGGGCCCTACCACCAGCAGTGCACAGAAATACAGCCCGGAAAACTGGAATCCTGGCAGCAAACCCTTTACTGGAGCCCTGGAGCACAGTCCGGACCACCTCCATCTGTGCACACCAGGATCCTCAGAACCCTCTGCAGCAGCAAACAAGTGGGAAAGAGGAGGGGGGGGGGTTCAGCAGACCCCTTGGGCCGCAGGAAGACTATCCTGCATAAGTAAAGCCCAGGGTTGGCGAACCCCACCCCGGGGTCTACTGTGGGTAAAAAAAATTAAAAAAACAAACAAACTAGACGAAGTCCATAGTCCCAAGCCTTTTTCCTTGGGAGAGGAAACACAAAATACTGACAGCTGGGAGGAAGGGGTGTGGCATTTAAACTTGTCCCGGTTTGTGTTTACTGTCTAGGGGAAGGAGACTTTTCTCAAGTGGCTGTCCAGAAGGACAAAGGGAGAAAAATAGTTGGATAATGGTCCAAAGGCGTTTTACGGCGGTAACTTCCACGACCTAAAAGAGGAGCAACACCCTCCCAAGTTTATAAGACTCTTGGGTGGGGGGGATGCACTACCCTTCCAGATCTTCCGTTTGACTCCCCAGTCTAACACGGAGGTGCGGCCACATCCCAGACAAGAGAGCAACAAGACTCAAGAAATGCTATTCTCTGGCCTGCAAGGAGCTTATTCTAGCTCTGCCAATTAAGGGATCACTGACATTTATGCCTTAAGTGGTATCTGACTCACAAATAAACAAATACAAGATTCAAGCTCGCCAAAGGCCGCCACATAGCTTTGGTCCCCGATAGTACTTTTTACTGGGGAATCTAAAAATCACAAAAGCCCATAGACATGAAAAGCTCTTTCCCCAAAAACTAGAGAGAAAGGATGGAGCTCCATAAGGAACCAAAAGTATGGTGGCCCCCATGAAACAACTACATTAAAGAGGACCGACTGCTTCCTTGGGGGGTTTTTAGACTCTAGGGAGGCAGATTCTCCAACCCTGGGACAACCCTGAATTGCCTAGTGTACTTACCTCGCCAGAAATCAGTGGCATCCCCGACTTCCCTCCAGCTGATGCAGGTAACCACACCAGGCTGGTGGATGGAAAATGCAGCTTGGTAAAGCTGAAAGGAGCACTGGCCACCAGTGAGCCTGTGCATGCATTTTGAGGGGGAGTAAATAAAGGTGTTTGGGAGGGGTTAAAACAGCAGGGCATCCCAAATAGGGATTCCCCAGTGCGGAGACACAGCATGGAATTGTGAAAATCCGGGGTGTTGTTCCTCTTTAAGAGTTGCTGTATCAGATCACAAATGTAATTAAAAAAAATGGCAAGTGTGTATTTTTTTTTTTCTATTAGAGGTAAAGCCATTCTCTAAAACATGGTCACCTTGGGGGCCACATTCAACACCTCCCCATTGTCGCTTGTCACAGTACTGGAACTGTATTGTGCTTGGAAACAGGGTGTAGAATTTAAATATTTAGAAATAAATTCATGATATATATTTCAAAAAAGTAGTAGACCCTGGAGCTCAATTCTAGTGACAGTATCCTATGTTGCCTGCAGATACATTTAATGCCCGACATAGCAATTAATAAGACATGTGGGTGGCTCTCTGCAGCATACCTTGGACAGCTTCTGGTATTTACTTTCTCGGATAACAGGGTTTCTCCACAGAGTGTTAGTGCACATGTCAGATGGAGGCGGAGTCATCGGCGAGGTGTCTTCCAGAGCATCGTCATAACTGAAAGCACGACGGTGCATCCCGACAGGCAGAGACATTTTTCCTAGAAGCCCACTTGAGCTGTGCTCAATGGCTAAGGACAAAGAGCCCACTGCTTACTATATAGTACAACTTTTCATCAACTAGAAAACAGCAGAAATTTTAAAGACATCAAAGTATTCGTAGCCCTACACAAGTACCAGCATCTAAACAGTCCTAGGCAGGTCGATCTGTTGAGCAGTGATGGGAACTCAACATCCCCGCTTCTGTGAAAGGGTCAAAATAAATTATTGCGATCATCGTGTGCAACTGGATAGTCAAACCCCTCAGTCTTTTCCGTCCCAAAGTCATATTACAGGCATCAATCCTTACCTACCTGGCAGGGATGGCCCTCTTGCTCTGGCAGCACCATCACCATATTGTGCTGGAAGCTTAGCCAGCAAGCTTTCATTCATTACTTAGTGACATCTATGTCACTGGCCAAAGAAGAGAGCCACTCACCATGGCAGGTAAGTAGAATAGTCATTTTGGCATATGTGTGGCGATGGAGAGGAGCATACCTACAATTTTCTGGTGAAAAGGGAAGGCAATTTTAAATATAAATATAACACTCATCAGTACACTAGCATCCAATTTCTAAGAAACATAACGATAGCATAGTTAGTAAATTTAGGTAAAGCAGACCTCTAATCAAAAGACAGCGGCAAGCGTAGGTCTGTTTTAAACAAGGGTTTAAATTGGAACCCTAATGTAATGCCAATTAATCTGTACAATCTGATTATATATGAGCTGTGAATTAAAATACAAAAAAAAAAAAAAAAAAAAAAAATTCCCCAAATATAGAGCCATGGATGAGCACGTTGTTGCACGTTCACAGCATTAACACACTTTGCCTGGGGGATGTATAATTGCAAGTAGGACAAGATCTCAGAATTTAAGTAGCAAGATCCTGGGATATTCTGGACCACTGTGAAAGTCAGCAACAGAGCAGGAGATGAAGCCATGGAAAAAAAAAAAAAATCATGGGGGGGGGGGGGTATAAAATAATTAGATCTTTTAGATTCCAGGCCAGCCGCTGGTGGGTTTTGCTCCACTTTGAAGGAGCCAGTAGATCTTTAAAAGGACACCACACTGCAAAATTGCATGAGCCAATTCAGTTCAAGAGGTAATGCACTAATAATACAGCAAGAGAAATATCTTCGTCATTTTTAGGAGGTATATATAAATGAGCATAGAGTGTGTGAGGTGCATTGTTTTAGGCCTGTATTAATAGGAAAGGCAGCAGGTTTCTCCACAAGCCAGAGGTGGGCCTCTTTTGCCCACTGGGAATAATGAGCTAAAAAAACAACACCTACATCCCACTTCTAGTGCATAAAGCACTGCAGGCCTGGCAGAAACTACTCCTTAAACCAAACCAAAGGACTTTGCGATGTGAGACGCCTGTGGTGTTAAAGTAAAGCGATGGTTAAATATGGCATCTCGTTCCAGCATGGTAACCCACACATTTTTCTGTTGCCAATGCCAGGCTCTGCCTGTGTTCCTGCAATCTCAAACAAAGCACACCTCTCACAATTATACATCAGGGCGTCCCTCTATACCCTGTCTGAGATTGCAGACAAACCAGTCAATCACAGACAAGAGCATGGCATAAGGATTCCCTTAGATAAAAGTGTGAGAGGTGCAGTGAAAACAATCACCACAATCACACAGACAGGGTATGATAGCTCTGGCGGCATGCAGCTCTGTGCAGAAAATTCTGTACTTTACAACGCTGGTAAAAGATGCCATATTTTATCCTCTCTATACTTTGAGCACCACAGGGCATCCCAAATCAGGAAGCCCCCCAGGAACCCTGCATGTCAGAACAAAAGCCTTTATTAAAACCAAACAGCTATTGTTTTATTGACCATGACCTTCACATGCTACGCTGTGCAGCGTCTTCCAGAGACAGGAGAATCAGGAGAAAGTGTTAATTTACCAGGTACATCAGGTTGCCTCGATGCCATTATACAGGCCAGTGCTGTTGCCTTTTTCTAGGACAGTCCAGAAACTATAGGCTGTTACCTGGGGAAAACAAATATATCGCTTGAGCAAACTGCATATGACACTGACTAAAAACAAGGCTATTAACGCATCCAGCAAAGAGGTAACCAGGGTGACTGACTACTACATTTTTTTGTCTGGGTGTGGGAGGGGGGTTAGGTTGGGATTTGAGTCAGCAAGATGCAATGAGCTGTGGGAACATTGCTTATTGATTGGTAGACTACCCGCTGCTGTGCTGTCCCCAGGTTATCTTACCAGGCCACCGTGCTCCAGAGATTATGAAGAGTCAGCAGTGCTGCAACGGAACATAGTGCAAAGGAAGCAGAAACACTGAAGAGCGCTCGGGAGTGGTCCATGCAGGGCTGCCTGGGAAACAGGAGGGAGGAGGAAAAAAAAACTTATTAAATCCTGATAAGCTTATGGAGGACTACAGTCTAAGCATTTTAGGAGCACATACTAATTAAATTGACTGGAGGGCTCTCACCCTGGTAGCATGGGGGTATAATGATTTAGACCATATTGTGTCAAATGTAAGGCCCAGATGTGGCCCTCCAAGCCTTTTAATGTGGCCCTTTGATAGGTGCCAGACAGTGGTGACTAGCCCAGTAACTCCAAGGCTTCTTGCTCCAGCAGCATGTCCTCACGCCTAGTGAAGGGCTGGTACCCTGCAGTGTCTGCAACTGTTCTAACTACCTGGGTAACCAGCTGTCACCACACAAGGGGGGGGGGGGCTAACACACCCAAATTAATGCCATAGCAGAGGGTACTACACCTGCTGCAGGGGTTCTTGCTAGCTATTTTAGTGTTGTCATGGAAAAAATAATTCTATGGCTATCCTGGGCAAAAAAATATTAGGCTTTCTGCATGGGGTGTGGGCAGTCAAATCAGGATGCTCCCAGGCTGACAGGACCTGCTCAACAGACAAGAGGCAAAAGGGGCGTGGGGGGCAGCACCCACCCGCCGCCACAGACAAGAGGCGCGGGGGGGGGGGCAGCACCCACCCGCCGCCACAGACAAGAGGCGCGGGGGGGGGGCAGCACCCACCCGCCGCCACAGACAAGAGGCGCGGGGGGGGGCAGCACCCACCCGCCGCCACAGACAAGAGGCGCGGGGGGGGGCAGCACCCACCCGCCGCCACAGACAAGAGGCACGGGGGGGGGCAGCACCCACCCGCCGCCACAGACAAGAGGCGCGGGGGGGGGCAGCACCCACCCGCCGCCACAGACAAGAGGCGCGGGGGGGGGCAGCACCCACCCGCCGCCACAGACAAGAGGCGCGGGGGGGGGCAGCACCCACCCGCCGCCACAGACAAGAGGCGCGGGGGGGGGGGCAGCACCCACCCGCCGCCACAGACAAGAGGCGCGGGGGGGGCAGCACCCACCCGCCGCCACAGACAAGAGGCGTGGGGGGCAGCACCCACCCGCCGCCACAGACAAGAGATTGGGGGGCAGCACTCGCCTGCTTTATATATATAAGAGGCACGGGGGGGCAGCACTCACCCGCTCCATATATAAGAGGCACAGGGGGGGCAGCACTCACCTGCTTCACATATAAGGAGCAAGGTGGGGGGGGCAGCACTCACCCGCTCCATATATAAGAGGCACAGGGGGGGCAGCAGTCACCCGCTCCACATATAAGTGGCAGGGGGGGGGCAGCACTCATCTGCTTCATATATAAGAGGCAAAGGGGGGGCAGCACTCACCTGCTCCATATATAAGAGAGGGGGGCAGCACTCACCTGCTCCATATATAAGAGGCAGAGAGGGGGGGCAGCACTCACCTGCTCCATATATAAGAGGCAGAGAGGGGGGCAGCACTCACCTGCTCCATATATAAGAGGCAGAGAGGGGGGGGCAGCACTCACCTGCTCCATATATAAGAGGCAAGGGGGGGGCAGCACTCACCTGCTCCATATATAAGAGGCAGAGAGGGGGGCAGCACACACCTGCTCCATATATAAGAGGCAGAGAGGGGGGGGGCAGCACTCACCTGCTCCATATATAAGAGGCAGAGAGGGGGGCAGCACTCACCTGCTCCATATATAAGAGGCAAGGGGGGGGCAGCACTCACCTGCTCCATATATAAGAGGCAGAGAGGGGGGCAGCACTCACCTGCTCCATATATAAGAGGCAGAGAGGGGGGGGCAGCACTCACCTGCTCCATATATAAGAGGCAGAGAGGGGGGCAGCACTCACCTGCTCCATATATAAGAGGCAGAGAGGGGGGCAGCACTCACCTGCTCCATATATAAGAGGCAAGGGGGGGGCAGCACTCACCTGCTCCATATATAAGAGGCAGAGAGGGGGGGGGGGGCAGCACTCACCTGCTCCATATATAAGAGGCAGAGAGGGGGGCAGCACTCACCTGCTCCATATATAAGAGGCAGAGAGGGGGGCAGCACTCACCTGCTCCATATATAAGAGGCAGAGAGGGGGGCAGCACTCACCTGCTCCATATATAAGAGGCAGAGAGGGGGGCAGCACACACCTGCTCCATATATAAGAGGCAGAGAGGGGGGGCAGCACTCACCTGCTCCATATATAAGAGGCAGAGAGGGGGGCAGCACTCACCTGCTCCATATATAAGAGGCAGAGAGGGGGGGCAGCACTCACCTGCTCCATATATAAGAGGCAGAGAGGGGGGCAGCACTCACCTGCTCCATATATAAGAGGCAGAGAGGGGGGGGGGCAGCACTCACCTGCTCCATATATAAGAGGCAGAGAGGGGGGCAGCACTCACCTGCTCCATATATAAGAGGCAGAGAGGGGGGGGGGCAGCACTCACCTGCTCCATATATAAGAGGCAGAGAGGGGGGGCAGCACTCACCTGCTCCATATATAAGAGGCAGAGAGGGGGGCAGCACTCACCTGCTCCATATATAAGAGGCAGAGAGGGGGGGGGGCAGCACTCACCTGCTCCATATATAAGAGGCAGAGAGGGGGGCAGCACTCACCTGCTCCATATATAAGAGGCAGAGAGGGGGGGGGCAGCACTCACCTGCTCCATATATAAGAGGCAGAGAGGGGGGGGCAGCACTCACCTGCTCCATATATAAGAGGCAGAGAGGGGGGGGCAGCACTCACCTGCTCCATATATAAGAGGCAGAGAGGGGGGCAGCACTCACCTGCTCCATATATAAGAGGCAGAGAGGGGGGCAGCACTCACCTGCTCCATATATAAGAGGCAGAGAGGGGGGCAGCACTCACCTGCTCCATATATAAGAGGCAGAGAGGGGGGGGCAGCACTCACCTGCTCCATATATAAGAGGCAGAGAGGGGGGCAGCACTCACCTGCTCCATATATAAGAGGCAGAGAGGGGGGCAGCACTCACCTGCTCCATATATAAGAGGCAGAGAGGGGGGCAGCACTCACCTGCTCCATATATAAGAGGCAGAGAAGGGGGGCAGCACTCACCTGCTCCATATATAAGAGGCAGAGAGGGGGGCAGCACTCACCCGCTCCATATATAAGAGGCAGAGAGGGGGGCAGCACTCACCTGCTCCATATATAAGAGGCAGAGAGGGGGGCAGCACTCACCTGCTCCATATATAAGAGGCAGAGAGCGGGGCAGCACTCACCTGCTCCATATATAAGAGGCAGAGAGGGGGGCAGTATTCACCCGCTCCATATATAAGAGGCAGAGAGCGGGGCAGCACTCACCTGCTCCATATATAAGAGGCAGAGAGGGGGGCAGCACTCACCTGCTCCATATATAAGAGGCAGAGAGCGGGGCAGCACTCACCTGCTCCATATATAAGAGGCAGAGAGGGGGGCAGTATTCACCCGCTCCATATATAAGAGGCAGAGAGCGGGGCAGCACTCACCTGCTCCATATATAAGAGGCAGAGAGGGGGGCAGCACTCACCTGCTCCATATATAAGAGGCAGAGAGCGGGGCAGCACTCACCTGCTCCATATATAAGAGGCAGAGAGGGGGGCAGCACTCACCTGCTCCATATATAAGAGGCAGAGAGCGGGGCAGCACTCACCTGCTCCATATATAAGAGGCAGAGAGGGGGGCAGCACTCACCCGCTCCATATATAAGAGGCAGAGAGGGGGGCAGCACTCACCTGCTCCATATATAAGAGGCAGAGAGGGGGGCAGCACTCACCTGCTCCATATATAAGAGGCAGAGAGCGGGGCAGCACTCACCTGCTCCATATATAAGAGGCAAAGGGGGGGCAGCACTCACCTGCTCCATATATAAGAGGCAAAGGGGGGGCAGCACTCACCTGCTCCATATATAAGAGGCAGAGAGGGGGGCAGCACTCACCTGCTCCATATATAAGAGGCAAAGGGGGGGCAGCACTCACCTGCTCCATATATAAGAGGCAGAGAGGGGGGCAGCACTCACCTGCTCCATATATAAGTGGCAGAGAGCGGGGCAGCACTCACCTGCTCCATATATAAGAGGCAAAGGGGGGGGGCAGCACTCACCTGCTCCATATATAAGAGGCAGAGAGGGGGGCAGCACTCACCTGCTCCATATATAAGAGGCAGAGAGGGGGGCAGCACTCACCTGCTCCATATATAAGAGGCAGAGAGGGGGGCAGCACTCACCTGCTCCATATATAAGAGGCAGAGAGGGGGGCAGCACTCACCTGCTCCATATATAAGAGGCAGAGAAGGGGGGCAGCACTCACCTGCTCCATATATAAGAGGCAGAGAGGGGGGCAGCACTCACCCGCTCCATATATAAGAGGCAGAGAGGGGGGCAGCACTCACCTGCTCCATATATAAGAGGCAAGGGGGGGGCAGCACTCACCTGCTCCATATATAAGAGGCAGAGAGGGGGGCAGCACTCACCTGCTCCATATATAAGAGGCAGAGAGGGGGGCAGCACTCACCTGCTCCATATATAAGAGGCAGAGAGGGGGGCAGCACTCACCTGCTCCATATATAAGAGGCAGAGAGGGGGGCAGCACTCACCTGCTCCATATATAAGAGGCAGAGAGGGGGGCAGCACTCACCTGCTCCATATATAAGAGAGGGGGGCAGCACTCACCTGCTCCATATATAAGAGGCAAGGGGGGGGCAGCACTCACCTGCTCCATATATAAGAGGCAGAGAGCGGGGCAGCACTCACCTGCTCCATATATAAGAGGCAGAGAGCGGGGCAGCACTCACCTGCTCCATATATAAGAGGCAGAGAGGGGGGCAGCACTCACCTGCTCCATATATAAGAGGCAGAGAGGGGGGCAGCACTCACCTGCTCCATATATAAGAGGCAGAGAGGGGGGCAGCACTCACCTGCTCCATATATAAGAGGCAGAGAGGGGGGCAGCACTCACCTGCTCCATATATAAGAGGCAGAGAGGGGGGCAGCACTCACCTGCTCCATATATAAGAGGCAGAGAGGGGGGCAGCACTCACCTGCTCCATATATAAGAGGCAGAGAGGGGGGCAGCACTCACCTGCTCCATATATAAGAGGCAGAGAGGGGGGCAGCACTCACCTGCTCCATATATAAGAGGCAGAGAGGGGGGCAGCACTCACCTGCTCCATATATAAGAGGCAGAGAGGGGGGCAGCACTCACCTGCTCCATATATAAGAGGCAGAGAGGGGGGCAGCACTCACCTGCTCCATATATAAGAGGCAGAGAGGGGGGCAGCACTCACCTGCTCCATATATAAGAGGCAGAGAGGGGGGCAGCACTCACCTGCTCCATATATAAGAGGCAAGGGGGGGGCAGCACTCACCTGCTCCATATATAAGAGGCAGAGAGGGGGGCAGCACTCACCTGCTCCATATATAAGAGGCAGAGAGGGGGGCAGCACTCACCTGCTCCATATATAAGAGGCAGAGAGGGGGGCAGCACTCACCTGCTCCATATATAAGAGGCAGAGAGGGGGGCAGCACTCACCTGCTCCATATATAAGAGGCAGAGAGGGGGGGCAGCACTCACCTGCTCCATATATAAGAGGCAGAGAGGGGGGCAGCACTCACCTGCTCCATATATAAGAGGCAGAGAGGGGGGCAGCACTCACCTGCTCCATATATAAGAGGCAGAGAGGGGGGCAGCACTCACCTGCTCCATATATAAGAGGCAGAGAGGGGTGCAGCACTCATCTGCTCCATATATAAGAGGCAGAGAGGGGGGCAGCACTCACCTGCTCCATATATAAGAGGCAGAGAGGGGTGCAGCACTCATCTGCTCCACATATAAGTGGCAGGGGGGGGGCAGCACTCACCTGCTCCATATATAAGAGGCAGAGAGGGGTGCAGCACTCACCTGCTCCATATATAAGAGGCAGAGAGGGGGGCAGCACTCACCTGCTCCATATATAAGAGGCAGAGAGGGGTGCAGCACTCACCTGCTCCATATATAAGAGGCAGAGAGGGGGGCAGCACTCACCTGCTCCATATATAAGAGGCAGAGAGGGGTGCAGCACTCATCTGCTCCATATATAAGAGGCAGAGAGGGGGGCAGCACTCACCTGCTCCATATATAAGAGGCAAGGGGGGGGGGCAGCACTCACCTGCTCCATATATAAGAGGCAGAGAGGGGGGCAGCACTCACCTGCTCCATATATAAGAGGCAGAGAGGGGGGGGGGCAGCACTCACCTGCTCCATATATAAAAGGCAAAGGGGGGGGCAGCACTCACCTGCTCCATATATAAGAGGCAGAGAGGGGGGCAGCACTCACCTGCTCCATATATAAGAGGCAGAGAGGGGGGGCAGCACTCACCTGCTCCATATATAAGAGGCAGAGAGGGGGGCAGCACTCACCTGCTCCATATATAAGAGGCAGAGAGGGGGGGGGGGGCAGCACTCACCTGCTCCATATATAAGAGGCAAGGGGGGCAGCACTCACCTGCTCCATATATAAGAGGCAGAGAGGGGTGCAGCACTCATCTGCTCCATATATAAGAGGCAGAGAGGGGGGCAGCACTCACCTGCTCCATATATAAGAGGCAGAGAGGGGGGCAGCACTCACCTGCTCCATATATAAGAGGCAGAGAGGGGGGGGCAGCACTCACCTGCTCCATATATAAGAGGCAAGGGGGGGGCAGCACTCACCTGCTCCATATATAAGAGGCAGAGAGGGGGGCAGCACTCACCTGCTCCATATATAAGAGGCAGAGAGGGGGGCAGCACTCACCTGCTCCATATATAAGAGGCAGAGAGGGGGGCAGCACTCACCTGCTCCATATATAAGAGGCAGAGAGGGGGGGGCAGCACTCACCTGCTCCATATATAAGAGGCAAAGGGGGGGCAGCACTCACCTGCTCCATATATAAGAGGCAGAGAGGGGGGCAGCACACACCTGCTCCATATATAAGAGGCAGAGAGGGGGCAGCACTCACCTGCTCCATATACAAGAGGCAGAGAGGGGGGCAGCACTCACCTGCTCCATATATAAGAGGCAGAGAGGGGGGCAGCACTCACCTGCTCCATATATAAGAGGCAGAGAGGGGGGCAGCACTCACCTGCTCCATATATAAGAGGCAAAGGGGGGGCAGCACTCACCTGCTCCATATATAAGAGGCAGAGAGGGGGGCAGCACTCACCTGCTCCATATATAAGAGGCAGAGAGGGGGGCAGCACTCACCTGCTCCATATACAAGAGGCAGAGAGGGGGGCACTATTCATCCGTTCCAGAGATGGCACATACAATTGTATGCATGTCTCACTTAGCATATGCACGTAAAAGGACATTAGACAGATGGAATTATCACCTCAGTACTTATAGAAAGGGGAAGCTATACAGACGAGGAGGAACTCAGCGCCTTCCCAGCTGTTTCTGAACTACCAGTCCCGGCATTCCACGCCCAACCACCTAATAGGTTGGACCTCTGAGGCATGCTGGGATCTGTGGTTCCCACATAGCTGGTAACACATAGGCTTCCTATTACACACTAGCATCAATCCTCGCCAGCCCCCTATTCATAGAGACATGCCCCGTCACTGGCCTGTCCGCAGTGGGGCGCTACAAGCACCTGCCTATTCCCAGCCCGCCCTCTCATTACCTGACGAGCAGCTGCTCCCGCTCGTATACTAGAAACCGCCTATAGCCCGTCTCTCCCACAACACGTCCGACACACAAATCCTTCCGATTAATGGAACAACCACAGATGCCATTATACACTCTCGAATGGCGACCGGATATTAAAGGCACTGCGCCTGCGCCTACTTTCCAGGTGGGGCTTGAGTTACAAGTCAGCGCATGCGCAGTGGTAAGAGCTTACCTCAGCGCTGCGTTTGTATATAGCGTGCACATTCGGCCATATTTGTTTTGGGTAAGGGGAGATTTCACATGCGCGGTGAAGAAATGTTTCGCGTTTCCTAGCAACAAAACGTATCCTCTGTAGCGCCAAGGCACCTTTACCTGGGACACCATGGAGCCCCCCAGCTGCCCCCTAGAAGTCAGGTAACGCAACTTCTATCAAAACCAGCATCATGTTTCATTATTTCAGTCATGTGTGTGTAGCAATAAGGCTTTCTAAAAACAAGTGTTTATTTTTTATCACTTAAAGCGGATCAAAACCTAGGTAACCTGGATCTAGTCTAGAAGACACCTTAAAGCTTAACAAAACACAGTATTTTGACTATAGCTGGCTTTGTTCCATGCTGATTTGGGATACCCCCAGTCCTACAGTGCGTGCGTGGGCTCTTGTCCAATCAGAGCCATTTGCAGTGCACATTAATTGCTCAACAAATGGCTTTGTTTTCAGCTACTGGGAGCGCAAGTGGCCTGTCTATCTGGGCGTGCAAGGTGTGTGGTTGCACAGGGCGCCATCCTTACCTCATTTTAAGGGGGCGCCAGGATCTCTCAACTGGACCAGAAGGCCTCTCTTTTCCAAATTGCCCTTATTCCTTTTCATTCATTTTTGCATAATTCTTTATCATTTTTACCCTTTCCTTCTTCTTGAATTTCCCTTTCTGCTTCTCTCTCGCTTTTATTCCTTGATCCCTCCATTTTCTCTCTTGCCCCCCATTCTTTTTCTTTTCTTTTTTTTTTCATTTTTACATTCCCTCTGTCTTTATCTTGTCACCTTCCCCTTGTCTGCTTCTCTTTTCAGCTTTTTTACATCTTCCTCCTTTTTTATGTTCCCTCCATCTCTCTTTTTCAGTTTCTTTCTTTCTCTCTCTCTTGTTCTTTCTTTTTTTCTATTTCTTTCTTACTCTCGCTCTATCTTTCTTCATACATTTTCTCTCTTTTTGTTCTACTCTCTTGTTTTTCCTCCCATTTCCATCTCATTCATTTATTCTCTCACTCACATTTTCCCACACTCCTCCCATCTTGTTCTAGTTTTCACATTCTCTCAATCTTTCTGTCACATACCACCCAACTTTTCAGGAAAGAGGACAATTGTTAAAGTAGGCCACGCTCCCTCATTGATTGATGGATAGGAGATAGGGTGTAACAGTTACAACAATATAAACACTCTGAATAGGAGAATGAATCATTTATTGATGCATGTTGCACCTCAAAGAGGGACAGAGAAGAACAACGAGGGCCATCTTCTCTCTCTCTCACTTTCTATGTCATCCTATCTTTTTATCTCTCTTCACCCTCTGTTCATATTACTTTTCTTTGTCCTTCTCTTCATCTCTTCTCCACATTTCCTCTTACTTTTTACTTTTCTAAGTGTTTCTTTTTCTGCATTTCCTTCTTCTTGCCTGATCTATCTGTCTTCCTCTCTGGCATGTTTCCTCTGCTGCTCGCTTTCTGTGTTTTGTGTGGATCTAGAGGGGGCAACTTGAAATCTTGTACAGGGCAAAACTTACTCTAAGGCCTGGGCGCATATGTCGGTATTGGAGGGGTTTCAGCAGCGGCGAACCGGGGCCAAAAATCAGCCCTGGATTTTACCAGCCCCTTGCCAGCCCGAGAATCCTTGTTGCTGGGGTTATTGCATTGGGGACTGGGGTTAATTGGCTTGTGGGTACAGTGGGGCTGGATACAGGGGGCTGACAGGGACATTAAGGGGGCAGGGATTCAATGTGGGTTTTAAAAGCAGCAGCCCAACTGGCTTCAACGAAGTGCGGCCCTTCGGGCATTGTCTCGGGTCTCCCTATGGACAGTCTGCCTCTGGGTCTCAAAATATATGTGGTGTGTCTTGGGAGTGTCTTGGTTTTTTGAAAAGCTTTAGAACAAAAAAGTTGAACTTAAAATATAAAAGCAATGTGTAAACATCATCATTAGTTGTTTTACACATACTGGTTAACTATCTGACTGACGTTCATGCTCGAAAAATTGAAGATGCTAAGAAGACAAGAGACAATCT
Organism: Gastrophryne carolinensis; assembly: GCA_027917425.1. Taxonomy (NCBI): domain Eukaryota; kingdom Metazoa; phylum Chordata; class Amphibia; order Anura; family Microhylidae; genus Gastrophryne; species Gastrophryne carolinensis. The sequence continues at coordinate 168,789,850 of CM051238.1, read as the reverse complement.
TGCCGAGTGCCATGTCACTCTGTAGGTCTCTCCCATACTTTTCAATAGGGCTTCATTAGTTGTGTATAAATAGCGTGTTTGCCAATTTTTTTTTTTTTTTTTTGCTGAAATCATTATGTGACCTCTCCTGGCTGCAAAAAAACAGTTTTAGAAACTTTTTTTACTTATATTTTTATGCAGAATTGTATTTACAGATCTGGCACTAAAGTGTTATTGTCCCAGTGTTAAAACAATGTCATTCCATGGGTTTACGCTTTGTTACTGGTGTATATAAAACAGGCCTTAATCACACAGTGTCTGGCGCTCTATGCTACTGCTCCCAGCCTTAGAGCGCCGACGCTGTGTGTGTCTAGTGTTTTGTTAAATATGGTGTGGAGCGTCGAGTGCCGGACGTACTGAGCAGGTGCTACCTCTTGCTCGCTGCAGTGCTATACTGTTGTTACCCAACACACATCACACTCATCAATGCCGGCCAGGTTAATACAGCGACCAAGACGCTCTGTTACAGCGCCCGATACCCGTTTACAGCGTCTACTAGCGGTCGCTGGAAGCGCTGCTATACAGACGCTCATCTGGCAATACCTGGCGTTAGTAGTGGTGAATCAGCCTCCACATGTCCAGACCTGAAAATAAATATCATTTTGTTCCTCTTTTTCAGATGGGTTCAAGGGATTAATGAGAAGCTTGTCAGTTTTGTTAATCGTAACACAGTGTGCCATCCCTGTGGAAATTTTATCATTTTTACCAACACGGAAAAAAGAAAGCGGACTGCGCTACAGTGTCCCACCGGGAGTATCGGAGCATTTACCACCAGTATGTACAGTGAGATGGTGGCATTTACAGACCAGAAACTACAACCAAACATTTATGTATATACCTTTCCTGGACTGGTGAAGAGAGCAGAACTAAAAAGTACGTACACGCGGAAAAGAAATTCTATGTGTTTAAACATTTTGATTATGATAATGGAATATCTGCCACCAGTCTGTCTATTGATTATTGTATCTCTGAATCAGGAAATAATTATATATCCAGAGCTATTGATTTGGACATCTTCTGTAAAAGATTTCTATTTCCCAAACTTCCTTCCTTCTAAGTGGGCCATGATATTTGTGATTATTTTGGCATTCCTGTGGCAACAAGATTGACCAAAGATGATTTGCCTCCCTGAAGATGTTTAATATAGCTTGCCCCCACCACCCAAGCAACATATCACCCAACTAATGGTGCTCTTTTATCTCAGACACAACCATCCTAGATCCACTGCTAAAGCCAATGTAGTTCAGTTACAAAATATACATCCTATATTATGTTCCCCTTTAAAGTCTGGAGGCCTACTGATGGACACAGACTAGACAGAGATCTGTGAATTGGCAAGCAAAGGCTACCAATACTGCAGCCTGTAAAATGCATACAGAGGTCCATCATGAATTGGTTGGGGTCCTCTATACTTGTAGCCCAAATGCACCTGTTGGCATTGCGGCAAGGACTGGGTTCTTCTGGACCCAGTGTCTTCTTGTGTCTGCAGGTGGGTGTGGTGCAGACCATAACAGTTACACCTACTCATAATATTTTGCAGTACAGCAATCATATCCTCTCTCATTCCAGCAACAGGCTGATTACAGCTGGTTTTACTCATTCAGCAGGTAGACTCTCATGCCTCAAGCTTCCTCCTGAACTTTTTGGGGCTGCCACGGCACTATGCTTTCTAGGTTGTCTCTGATTCCTGTCCTGATCCACTTACAAATCAGAAGAACCACTCCTAATGTTATCATATACCCAGAAAGGAACCTTCTGTTCCCAGCCCAGTGCCCCCAAACAGCCTGTGTTTACTAAAGTCTTTGCCCAACAGTCCTAAAACCCCTTACAGTAAGCATTCTGCTGTTCGAATGGTCAGCCATATTGCTCCCTGGTGCTTTCCAGTGATGATACATTCAGTTAAACAAATCTCGGAATTGGGGGACAGGCTTATCAGTTATAACTGCAATAAATCTGAAAGCACAACAAGCTCAACTGTCATTATGTGGCAGTTTAGATTGGAACTGAATTAGTTTGTGAATTAGTAAATGGCATGCCATCCAACATCATACTTCTTCAAACAAAGGCTGTTTGGGGGCATAACATGTACACTATAGGTACACTTTACCAGGATATGCTCTATCCTTTTAAAGCAGGCCAAAACCCACCAAACCCTTCTTGGGGGGTTGAACTAGAAATGGATATTTAAGTTTTTGAATTATTCTGGAACACAGTTTTTTCCTGTCCCTCTGTGAGATGGCAGGAGATCAGTAATTGCATAGGTGTGGCAATGACATCATTGCCACACACAGCAATGGCAATGAATGGAGGGGGTGGAGCTTTAAAGCTAAAACAAGGGCCATTATTCGGGATTAGAGTGAAGCAGGACCACAGAAAATTGGCAAAAGGTGCTTTTCATGGGAAGAGCAATTCAGTGGATGCAAGTTAAAAATGTGGGTTTTAGTCCGCTTTAATCCTTCCTATACATGAATAAATGAATAACTACAGCTGATAATGATATCCTATCTCTCCCAGCCCTAACTGACTACTTCCTACCGGCTACTTACCTGGTCACCTACCTAACTTTCACTAACACACACTTGACCCATGTCACACATACTGCTACAGACAACCAACATGGCTAAATGGACTGAATAAAGAGGAAGCACCTAAATTCTTATAAACAAAAGCTCCTTCGAGATATTGATTTTGTATACTGGATACCTAGTTTTGCTTTGCCACAATCATTTTTTTTTTTTTTTTTGCAGATGGAGCACAACTGGAGTATTCTGCATTAGCCTTCAGTCACTCAGGACACTACTTAGCTAGTTATTCCTCTATCCCTGACCATATGCTTACTATATGGTAAGTTTTTAACATACAGCACATTAATGCCCATCCTCATGCTGGGCTTTCCACTTTACTAACTTTGTACTCCCATTGCAGAGGCTTATGTGTAACCTTTTGTTTTTTGTAATTCCAGGAATTGGCAGGATGCTGTTCCTTTGTGCAGCAAGTCACATTTCAGTGCAGTCTCTGCCAGCCTGAGCTTTAACCCTGTGGACTGGCATCAGTTGTGTTTGTCAAATGAGGAATTCGTTACTGTGTGGAATATTGAAGTTTGTAACACATCCTATCACCTAAAAGCAACGTAAGGCAAAATAAAGGTTTCAACCAGGGCTGGATTTTGAGGGGTCGCAAGGGGCGCACTCCACTTGTCCTGCAAAAGGGGCCTTCACCAACCTTTGGGTTAGGGTCTGGTGCAGGAGGCTTTTCAGTCTTTGGTCTGACTGTCTGTAGGGCCGGCAACAAAGTTATCGGCGGCAGTGGGTGCCCCCCCACACCTGGGAGGCCAAAGCCACCACAGGGCAGGACAGAGAGTCTAGAGCAGCAAAGCTGCTGTCAGCAACACTACAGTGATGGGTGGGTGCAGAGCTGTCAATCGGCGGCCGCTCACTGCACATAAGCCACTAAGCACAGCCGCTGGCAGCTCAATGAAGGGGAACTGATTGGACCAGCTGGGCGACTATAGCCCCTCACCTAGAATGGCAAAACAGGAGTTCCCGAGCAGCATGCACCCACACAATGGTGGTACAAGGAACTCAATCTAACGTTCCAGTAAGTGGGCGGGTGCCAGACAACCACCAATCGGTTACTTGGACTATTATGTTTAAGGAACAAAAATCCTGTATCTGGGGCCTCCACCAGATTTTGTGCCCAGGGGCCTCCACCATACTTAATCCGGCCCTGAACCCAACCCTTTACTAAGTGGTCCAACACCTATTTTTAAATAAATGTTATTGGTCGTCAATGTACTGAGCCTTGGGGGGGGGGCATCCCGATTGCCAGTAACCCCCACCCTCCCCTGCTCTTCGCACCCTCAGTGGTCAAAAGAAGACTCCGGACCTTGTGTTTGCCAGCAGCCAATTGCAGAGAAGAGGGGGTTTGCAGAAGAGATATGCAAGTGGGGGGGGGGGGAGTTAGGGGTCACCAGCAATTGGGATTGCTTAGTACAGTGGCAGCCAACATCATTTTAGAAAAAATGAGAGTTGGATCACTTTAACCACTCTAGAACTACTCTATACTCACTTTATAGACTGGCATTTTTCATGCAGTGCCAAAGGATACATCACAGTTGCAATTGCTTAACAATATGTATAGAAAGAGTAACAAGACAGGGCCCTGCTGCTGTAATGCACTCATTGTCTATGGCAGGTTTGAGGAGGAACTCAGACACAGGCAGAGCACACTCCCTCCCTTTATTTATCTGATCCCTCTTCATACCTCCTGTTACATCCTGACTCCAGCTGCTCATGGATGGGTGGCAGGGTCCACACCTGCACCGGCCTCCTACTGGCCTGGTACCCCCTCTCTGGGTACTCAGCTCCTCTACATCAGCTTGCCTCAATAGGGCCCACTTCTCACGCCCGGACGTCAGGGACTCTTCTCCTCTCAGATCTCAGCTCAGACTGACCAGAACTTTCTAGCCCCACCCCTATAGGCCCCTCTTATACCCTCTAAAAACTAACCAATCAGGGTAGTGGGATGTACTCCAATTAACCCCTGTATAGCAAGGAGGCATTTCTCTTAAACTACTTATTACATTTTTTAACCTATATAGGCATCTAGTGGCCTCCTTAAAGCGGACCAACAGTCAAAAATGACTTAAACCAGACCAACGCAACAAACAATGCCCATATGCATCCCTTCCCAGGGCAATTTAGATTGCTGCACATAAAAATTATTTTACCTTTTTCCAAATCCTGCTGTGGTAAATTTTAAAAACAAAATGGTGGTTCATGGATGTGCAGGCCACCTGCAAACAGGAAGTGCTGCTGGGTTTCCAGTTAATGTGTATTGTCGGTTATGTCAGTTGAATTCAGGCAGCTGAGATGCTGGGAGAGGAAGCTCCCAAATGGCCACTATCTTTCTTTTTCAACTGTTCCAGGCTGTTGGTCGGGTTTAAGCAATTACATCTACGCTACACAACCCGCAATAGACTTCTCTTCCATCTTCAACTAACCCACCCCAACTCTCTGTGGTGCACCCCTAGCCAGGGGACTATCCTATCACACTGCTAATGTAGGCCTATAGGAGGCGGTGGCTGATTGCTATGTGGTGAGTGGTAATATAGAGAAAGTTTGGTATATGCAGTTAGGAAGAGTTCAGCTCACCAATCATATCAATTTGACAGATCACAAAAACTGATTATTTCAAAGTTTGTGCTTTTTTTTGCAGTAATGTTGCTTTTTTTATTTACAGAAAAATAACTCTTCCCAATGAGGATGGTACACTAAGCACAGTGAATGAATATTTAACTTCTCCGATTGACATTCAACTGTCATACCTTGGGCCCCGGATGCCAATACCTGCCATTGCTGGCTTAGTGGGTGACAGCGCTGACGTATTCATAGTAAGTTCTATTTTCAAACAGCCCCCCACCCCGGGGTGAACTTAGCTTCTGTGCTGCTAAAAAAATGCCCCTTCACTCCTCAACAAAGCAATGCAAGGAGTTGAGAGGGACCAGGGCTGCTGAGCCACCAATAGTTGACTATATTGCAAATAGAAAATAAATAAAGAAGCAGGTCAATTGTTGCCCCCCTCTGCAGTGCCGCCTAAGGCAGCCTCCTGACATGGCCTCATTACAGGTGCACCCTTGCCCTCCCCTTTGTCCCTTATTCAAGAGCACATATATAACCCCCACCCCCATTAACATCTAGTTCATGTGCCACAACTCTGAAGAAGCTGTGTGAATGGCTCCCTGGCCTCATGCAGTTGTTATCTCTGCACCTTCTGTAACTTATTCTATGTGTGGGCATAAAGCAGGAATTTTATTATCTTTTAATATTGCAACAGCAATGGTTGCCACATGATGACAATGATGGACTTGGTGCTACCCCCATATGTTACTGTTGTAGACCACTAATGCAGTTAGTATTTCATTTTGCATTTTCCAAAATGTATGATTAGACTCATAGACATGGCTGAGGAGCGCTGTACCATTCAAATCTGGTGTCTGATATCTATAGATAGGCCATGTGCTATTTGTCTACATACACAGTTAGATTTGGAAAGGGCCTGGATTTCCCATTAGGCACTTAAAGGGGAGTAAAACTCTAGGGGGGATGTCCCACTGTGCGAGACATCGGAGATCACCCAAAAAACATACCTTTCCTGGTGCTCCCATAGTATTTTTATAACTTGCGGCTTCCCTTTAGCTGAGACGCCCTCTTCGCCCAGCCATTCAGATAGGCTGGGGGCCAGTGCAAATCTCATACTAGAGGGCAGCCGGGCATGTGGCTAGTGGGCTTGTCACTAGTTTTGAGCAAACCTGAACCGCAAAATTGGGCTCCTACCGAACTTTGCAAATTCAGGTTCCCAGACCTGAACACATACTACAGCCAGAAGTCCGTGTTGGAGTTTGGCTTTCGGCGAAGCCAGAAAAGCTGGTTGATTAATCATTAATCATTCATCAATCATTAATCAGTATCACTTAATGCAGAGTGTGCAACAGCAGGAAGCAGCTGTACACTTACCTGAGCCTCACAATCTGGCCGTGGCTTCAAAAAGATGGCCGCCCCCATGAGTGAGGACACTGACTTCTAGTGCCAGCTGCCAGTGTCCTCACTCATGGGGGCTGGCATCATTTTGACAGAAGAAAGAACGACGACCGGATCGTGGGGATCAGGTAAGTGTACAGCTGTTTCCTGTTGCTGCACACTCTGCATTATCTTAAAGTGGGCTTTGGTCCTTGCCCCCGGGGTACACAGATCAGGGATGCCTAGCTGTGTGAAACCCCCCAGGTCGCCGAAACATACTCATATGGCACATGTACAATCAGCGCATTTTGATGCCCCGGGAGGGAGGGAATCGATCAGGCCGGGAATCTTATAGATTAGGCCAATCACCGTGGGTTTTGGTCCACTTTAAAGGACACCCCTCACTTGCAGCCACCTTCCGCCCACTGCGTTATTTATTTCAAATTACATATAAGGGGCGACTGGCGGGCAGGTGACTAGTGGGTGGGGAATGGAGACCCAGAAGGATTGTGGGATACATACTCCCGGGTGTAGAAAGATTGCGGTGCGAGAGCCAGATGTCCTATGTTCCCGGGTATAGAAAGATGGCGACCTGGAAGCAAGATGTCTGGGAGCCAGCGGACAGGTAAGCTAAGTCATTAGCAAGCATGCAGCAGTTTGAATGCTTATTAATGACCTTATTTGTTTTTTAATTTAAAGTAAAAAAAAAAAAAACATTATACTGTTGGTCCACTTTAAAGCGCACAGCTGCTCCACTCTACTCTCAAAGCAGTTTGCAATTTAACAAAAAATACACTCACTTGACCTGGTGGCAAATGCATTCCCATAGGGGTTCATGGGCAGCTGCAGCAGCTGCCAGTGGTGGAGCACAGAGGGGGGTGTGATGTGATGTCTGTGCCACTCTCTGTAGAGGCCTCCAGGAACCTCTGTGGGAATAGGCTTGCTGCTAGGCCAGATGAGATTTACACTTCAGGGACAAATATGGGCAGATAAATAAAATGTAAAATGTGAGGCTAATATTGCATGGATTTGTTATTATGAAGATAGACTGTGATGCATCTATACATTTATAGGCATGCAACTATAAGAGGAATCAGACAGCCCTGTGTATTTCCTGCCTTTGATAGCTTAGGGCCTAAATACACTGCAGTTTCTGGTAAGGTTTCTGGAGGGTATTAAAAAGGCATACTTACCTTCAGGGCTGTTTCCAGGCAAGATAGCGACCCAGTGCAGGGAAGGAAAATAATCTGCCCCCTCCTCACCCATCCTGCTGCCTCATTCCGGTAATTGGCATCAGGCAGTGCCCCCTTCCACATGACTGAGTGCAGTATGTGGGGGTGCAGGGCCTGGTGTATGGCTCTATCCTTTCTTCAGAAAACAGGATGGCTGGGCTAAAGGTGCCTCCCAATAGCATCGGCGCCCAGGGCGATTGCCCTGCTTGTCCCCCCCTAGAAACCACTCTGCTCACCTTACCCTTTAGAAACATGACCCAGTGTAACTTACTTAGTTCTTTCTGCCAGCTCTAACAACATATACGTATAACTTCTTCACTTTTTTTCATTTTAGCCAAAAGAACTAAGGAAACCAGTGGTTAAACCCAGTACACACTGCTGGACTGCAACATCTGACTTGTATGTAGGCTGTAAAGGTGGACAGCTACTGTCCATTAACACAGATACACAAGCAGTTACCATCCTTAGCCTAAGAGATGGGCAAACATCAGGTAAGGTCAAATATGATATAGTGATAACATTTTATTTTAGGTCAAATCAGGTATACATCTCAGTATTTATGACCTAGATTATGTAGCCACTGAACTCAGTTACAGCTGCTCAAAAATCTTTTATTTGGATTCTAAACCCAGCTCAGTTATTTTAGCAAAGTATAAAGAATAATCATGTTCCATAATGGAAACCAAACCCCAGGGCAAAACAGCTGTGAGGCAAATGTTGGTGCAAATATGTAAGGTCATAGCTTTTAAAGTGGACAGATATTTTTTTATAGTATGTAATAAATAATAGTAGGTTACAGCAAAGACTTCCTGTTACCCAAAATTTTACTAGAAATACTATTGTATCAGTATTATCATTATTATTGTTTATTTATATGAAATGTTAATTGAAGTCACGCCCCCTCATTGAGGGATGGATAGGAAATAGGTTGTAACAGTTACAACAATAAAAACACTTTAAATAGGCAAATTAATCATTTATTGGTGCAGATCTGCTTGTTATATCTCAAAGAGGGACAAATGAGAATGAGGGACAGGGGGACCCGGACTTCCTCCAAATCAGGGACATTTGGGAGGTTTGTTGATACCATGTCATCATCTTCGGTGCGTTGTACAAGGCGGAAATTACAGACAGGGTAAACAAAATATAGTTATATTTCACAGGGTATTATGGGATGTGGAGATGCAACAAATACAAGTTCCTGTCTTTGAGGACAAGTTACTAGGTAGAAGAACTATGATCAGGACTTATGTCTATTATTAATAATTAGCATTGTACATTTAAAAAGCCTTGGTTAGCCTACTAGGCTAAAACATTAGATACTTGAAGCCAAACTACAAGAGGACAGGGACAGTTAGCTCCCTCCTCCACTGCTAGTAAAGTTATATTGACTGGCTTCTTAAACCGGACCTTCAGCATCATTTCATGAAAAGCCCAAACCCTTAAAAAACTATTCCCCAGCATCTAAATGTAATATATTTCAAGTTTTAAGTCACTTACTTATTATTCTTTCCCCCACTGGGCTGCAACTCTGTTCAGGACTCTAGGATACGGGCGCCGCCATCATGACTCAGAAGCATCACGCATACTGAGGAGAGGAGAGTGGGGTAAAGTACAGGGGGGGGGTTATAGCTGTGGTTTGCACAGACAGAGCAGAGCTGAGGTCAGGGAAAGGACAGCAATGCCAGAATGCAGAGCAACACAATTGTCTGATGCTCCATGAGCATCATCTACATCCAGTAGATGCAGGTAGGATGATTTTTAATGTGAGCAATCTGTATGTACAGGGAATGGGAAACATATAAGATCTTATTCAGGATGAAGGTCCACTTTAACAAGGAATTGGGGCTACAATCAAAGCATGTACCATTTCAGCTCCAGTGATGGATTTAGGAAAATTAATGGGTAATGATTCCTGAGTGCTATTTGCTTCACCGCTAACTCTTTATTTTTCTTCAGAAAATGCTAAGGAAGGAAGCATAGATACCATGGCACTTTATAAAGATGGACTTTACATAGCTGGAAATGTAAGAAGATTTATATACATTTATATATTTTTGGTTGCTTTAAAGTATAATATAACTATATATATATATATATATATATATATATATATATATATATATAGAGAGAGAGAGAGAGAGAATGAAAATGTAGGGCATCATATAGCACAAGGATAAGTAGCCTAATACACTTACCATCCAAAGCATGGGAGAGAAAGATACAACCTACGAAGCATTGCTAATATTGTTTCTCTATGGATATGCTGTATCGGTAATGGTTAAAGTAATACCTATGTAAAAAAACATTTGTAGCATGTTTTTGGTTCAAACTCATAAAGCCTCTTTTGTGGATGTAAGGCATTAACAATGCATTTGATGTATGACTTTCTGGATTTGGGTCCTGGTGGTGGAAATGGAATGTTGTTTTAGAATTGCTGTTACTGCTGTATTTACTCCCACGCAGAGCAAGATAAAAGTAAATGAACATCGATAACTGAATTTTGATGTACAAGTATAATAGTGATTGCAGCTCCTCTCCGTAGGAAAAGTCCAGCACTCATTCACTGACTTTCCCCACAGAGTCATAAATCATTTTTGTGCAGATAAAAACCTCTGTCCATTGAAGGCATCCACTAGTAAGGCTATGCTAATCATCCTCTTTAGACCTAAAACCACTCTTGCCTTTGTAACATGTATATTTATCTACTCGTAGTAATGTGGCACATTACTCTTTTTTTAACATTTAGGATGGCATTTTGTGGTCATGTTCCATAAAGGGGTCAGAATGTAAACTCAAAGAATGCTGGAATGCAAAGGAACCTATTGAAAGGATTTGCTTCTCCTCTGATTATAGGGTGCTTTCTATTGCAACAAGCAAGGTATGTCAAAGATTACGGATTTACCAAGTTCTACAAAAAGGCTGTGACACTGTGTGGTACTATGCTGTTTTTAGTTATTCCCAAACCTGCATAACATTGCTGTTGTACACATTCCTTGCACATGTAGAGTGCTGCTTTAACCCTTTAACTGCCAGCCTACCTTGAGATTTTGTCACCCTTTGTTGCCAGACCATTTTGCACTATTTTGCGCTCCCCTTGTTCAACTGTGATTTTTGAAGGGATTTCCAGGGATTTCCCAGGAAAGTGATATATTGTTTTTTTCAGCAGAGTCTGGGCTTTAACATGAAATGTCTTGTTTGTCATTTTTTAGGTGTATTCTCAATAGTTTTGGATGAAATATGTGCAAAAAAACCCCCAAAAAGCAATTTTACAATTTGTAGTGTTTTTTTGTAATAAAAAATGTAAGTTTGTCAATAAAATCTTATTGCGCGTGAAACCCCAATTTCTCCCGGTTACAGCGATACCACATATGTATAAGTAGACACCCTTTCCTGCCCAGGAGACTCCCCCAAACTGAAACAACGCTTTAGGAGATTTTCAGATAAACCCTAACCCTTAAAATTAAAAAAAAAATGACGTAGGGTCCCCCCTACCCGTCATAACCAGCCCGGAACCAGCTATGGGGGCTTGTAGGAACAGAGTGGGGGGGGCCAGCTTTTGTGGCCCCCCCACCCTGCAGCCTACGAGCCCACATAGCCTATATGGGCCGGGGCTCTTCTGCCCCCCCCGGGCTTTGGGGAGGCAGGTAATTGGGGGTGCAGGGGTTAATGGCAAGTCACCCGCTAGGGCAGGTGACTTGCCAGACCCCAGCCTTGTGAACTGGTACAGGGGTCTCATGGACCCCTTACCAGTTCACAAAGGGTTAACAGTTAAATAAAAAAAAAACACACACAGAAAAAAATAATTTTATTAAAAAAAAAATTTACTCTTTACTCACCTTCGATCGTCAGCTCCTGTGTCCCTCGCTGATCTGCTGTCAGATGCCGGTGATCAGCAGCCAGAGGAGGAGGGGAGGCAGGAGATCAGAGGATCTCCTGTCCCCTCCTTCTCTCACCACCGATCACTGGCATCTGACAGCTGAGAGGCCTGGAGCTGTCAAGACGCCGGCCGAGTGACGTCATAAGCCCCGCCCCTTCGCTGCAAAATGGCGGCGCCCGTCGAAGATAGAAAGCCCTGGCGTTTAACGGTTGGAGAGGCAGCCGCGTAAAATGTACATGGCTGGCAATAGAAGGGTTAATTATAGAAGGTTTAGCTATATGCCTCGCTTGCTTCTTATTTATGCAACACATACTGCCTCATTAGAGGTAGAGAGTAGTAGAAAGGAAGTGGCCAGGCTAGTAAGAAAATAAATAAGCAAGATAAAGAAAAATAAAATTCTGTGAAACTCACCTGTAGAATTGGAAATATAGAATATGAAAACCCGCGCTTAGAAGATTTAGATATTTTACACAATTAGTTGAAAGTATGAATTCTGCTCAAACGTGTAAGAACCCAATATCCCCAATAGGCTCAGCAAGCAATAAAATAATTAGAATACACAGAGCAATATCCGGCATAAATTGCAGTTTGAAAATTTAACATCACGAGTCAATCTCTGGGACTCTATTAAACCCATGTATATAATATAGGGACTTTGACATCAGAGTTTTTATGGCTGATTTGGGCCAACTTATAATAATTGTATTTCTTGTTAACTAATCACTTGCTCTGTGTATTCTAATTATTTTATCACCTGTAGAATTGTTTTTGAATATATCCAGTCCAGGTCGTCCCAGAAGTGATGACAATTGGGTAATCCACCGCCAGGTGGCGCTCGACTGCAAGATCAAAAGCTGTCGCTCCTCCCGGCCCCTATAAAAGCAGGTGTCTCTCTATGATTCTCCAGTGGTTAAACAGCAGTAAGAAAAGAGACAGGCCGAGAGGCCAAGAAACCATGTTATTTCACATAGCTTCAGCATGTACTCTCTCCAACAAAAGACTTAAGGACAACGGTCCAATATAAAAATGGTAATCACCATAACAGGCAAACAGAGATAATGAAACAAGGGTGGGGTGGGACGACCTGGACTGGATATATTCAAAAACAATTCTACGGGTGAGTTTCACAGAATTGTATTTTTCACTATATCCAGTCCAGGTCATCCCAGAAGTGATGACAATTGGGACATCCAAAAGCAGTGTCCATTAGGGCGGGATCCCCAGTGCGGAACAGCATGTAGTTCATTTCACTAAAGTCTGAAGCACCTTTTGGCCAAAGACAGCATCAGCTGAGGCCCTAACATCAACCTTGTAAAACTTGGTAAAGGTATCAACAGAAGACCAATTCTACGGGTGAGTTTCACAGAATTGTATTTTTCACTATATCCAGTCTAGGTCATCCCAGAAGTGATGACAATTGGGACATCCAAAAGCAGTGTCCATTAGGGCGGGATCCCCAGTGCGGAACAGCATGTAGTTCATTTCACTAAAGCCTGAAGCACCTTTTGGCCAAAGACAGCATCAGCTGAGGCCTTGACATCAACCTTGTAAAACTTGGTAAAGGTATCAACAGAAGACCAAGTGGCGGCCTTACAAACTTGGTCAACAGATGCCTGGTGCTGAAAAGCCCAGGAAGCACCAATAGCTCTAGTAGAGTGAGCTGTAATACGAAAAGGGGGTTCCTTCCCCAAGGCAGAATATGCTTGCACCACCGCCTGTCTGATCCACTTACTGAGCGTGGACTTGGCAGGTGGCAAACCTTTCCTAGAGCCCTCTGTTAGGACAAAGAGCAAATCCGATTTCCTGAAGGATTCAGTCGCAACCAGGTAATACTTAATGGCTCTGACCACATCCAAGGCATGGAGGGTCCTTTCCTTAGAATAAGTCGGTGCTGGACACAAGGAGGGCAAGACCACTTCCTCATTAAGATGAAAGGGAGAAACGACCTTGGGCAAAAAATCAGGTTTAAAGCGAAACACCACCTTATCCTTATGCCGCTCAAAGTAAGGAGGCGTCATACAAAGTGCGGCCAGCTCTGACACGCGACGCACCGAGGTGATAGCTACCAAAAAGACCACTTTTAGAGTCAAAATAGACAATGCAGCATCGCGCAAAGGCTCAAAGGGAGGACCCTGTAGAGCAGAAAGCACCAAATTCAAGTCCCACATCGGTAATACAGGCTTACGCGGTGGACGTACATGGGTAACTCCTTGAAAAAAGGTCTTGATCAGTCTATGATTGTCAAAGAATCTTTGGAAGAAGATAGCCAAGGCCGAGACCTGACCCTTGAGGGTGCTCAGCTGGAGACCCAAGTCTAAGCCGTGTTGCAAAAACTCCAAAATCCTAGAGATGGAGAATGTGTGACAAAGGAAACTCTTGGACTCGCACCAAGCAATGTAGGCATGCCAAACTCTGTAGTAAATCATGAAAGAAGACTTCTTCCACGCCTGAATCATGGTCTGAACAACGGTGGCAGACAGCCTCTTCTCTGTCAGAATTGAGGTTTCAATAGCCAGGCTGTCAAAGCCAGCGTCTGTAAATTGGGGTGCTGCAGCGACCCCTGAGTGAGAAGCCCCGGGTCGTCGGGCATGATGTAGCGATCGACTGACATCTGAACTATGTCCGCGAACCAACTCCGTCTTGGCCAGCGAGGAGCCACCAGGATGGTTGGTACCCCCTCCTGGGCTATCTTGCGCAGCACTCGGCCCAGGAGTGGAAACGGAAGGAATGCATAAAGGAGCCTGAACTCCGTCCAAGGAATTGCCAGAGCGTCTGTGGCAAACACCAGAGGATCTCTTTACAGGGAGATGAACCTTGGGAGATTGTGATTGTTTATGGACGCAAACAGGTCCACATCCGGCTGAACCCAGTGGAAACACAGGACATGAAAGATCTTGTTGCTGAGAGACCATTCCCCCAGACGATAGGCCCCCCTGCTCAGGGAGTCTGCCTCCCGGTTCTCTATCCCGGGGATGTAAACCGCCGATAAGCAGGGAACATTCTTCTCTGCCCAAGTCAGAATCTGAGTCACCTCCTTGAGGGCTCGCTTGCTCCGAGTCCCGCCCTGATGATTGATATAGGCGACAGCCGTCTGATTGTCAGAGCGAACCTGGATCGCACGACCCCTTAAATGGGAAGTCAGGCGAAGAAGCACCAACGGGAGCGCTCTCAGCCCCAAGAGATTTATGAGCAAGTGGGCCTCCTGTTGCCCCCACTGACCCTGGAACTTCAGCGTTTGCCAAAAACCTCCCCAGCCGGTCAGACTGCCGTCCGTGGTAACAATCTCCCACCGGGGAGTCAGAAAGGACTTGCCTACCAGTAGATTTCTGGAGTACAGCCACCACAAGAGGGACTGTCTGGCCAGGGGAGACAGGGAAAACTCCTGTTCCAGTGATTTCTGCGTCCGGTCCCAACCGGTCAACAGATTCAATTGAAGAGGTCTCATGTGGAATTGGGCAAAGGGCACTGCCTAGAAACATGACGCCATAAGGCCCACCAGTTTCATCCCCAGACGGATAGATGGTCGCTGACAAGACAGCAAGGCCTGCACCTGCGTCTAGAGGCCCGCCATCTTCTGCTGTGGCAGGAAAACCTTGACCTGAGAGGTGTCCAACGCCATGCCCAGAAAGGACCTCACCATTGAGGAAGTGATGGAAGACTTGGGATAATTGACTACCCATACGAAATCCTCAAGAGTGGACAACACCGTCCGGGTGTCACTCTCAGCCTGCTGAAGGGACTGAGCCGCAATCAGTAAATCGTCCAGATAAGGCAGCACGTGAATGCCCTGGCTCCTCAGGATAGCCATGATGCCCGCTAGCACCTTGAAGGGGGCAGAGGATATCCCAAGCGGCAGCGCCACAAATTGGTAATGCTGATCCAACGCAAACCTCAGGAACTTCTGGTGCCCCTGGAATATCAGGATGTGCAGATAGGCATCAAGGGGGCCCACCTGGAAGACATAAAAGAAACAACCCATAAGCATCCCACAGCACATGCACAATGCAACACAATAAAAGCTGTTTAGCAAGAGGGACTCACGACACCGACTGCGATGGCATCAGCTCGGGGGGCCGACAACATTGTGCAGGAGGAGCAGGGCAAGATGTTGCGGAGGGACAGCCGACTGCGATGGCATCAGCTCGGGGGGCCGACAACATCGTGCAGGAGGAGCAGGGCAAGATGTTGCGGAGGGACAGCCGAACACGTTCCTCGAGGGGCGGGCCGCACAGCAGTGACGCGAAAAGCGCCATCGTGCGGCCCCGCCCCCCGCCAATGGCGCGAAAGAAGGCTGGGGGCCCGGAGACTGGCGGAGCGGCCCAGCAGAGAAACGCCCGTCCGAACAAGCCGAGCGGCAGGCACAAGGCGCGCACCCGCTCCTGCTCCTCTCCCCCTCCTCACTGCGCGGCAGCATGATGGAGAGGGGAGAGGAGCAGGAGCCTCGAGGGAGGTAAGTATGTAAAGAGGATGTCAAGTCAAACACAACACAAGCCAACTCACAAAGGGACTTCACAGAGTCCATGTCAAGCAGAAGTGAAGTACACCAAGCACAAACAAATAATAAAGCTTGTGGGGCAGGGAGGGCATGAAAACCCCCTGGGCATGAGTGGTCCTCCCCCCCTATAGGCTCACCATCAGCCTATGACCGGCTACCCTTTAGGCAGGGTCTGCGGCCCAGAGCCTAGCTCTGCCAACGCCTGACCCCGGCGTTCACCCTACCTTCACCGTCCCGATCAGCCAAGGCTGGAAGGCAGTAGTGGGTCCACGGTAACAGTGGGAATAGGTCGCAGCGGCCGATGGGCTAGGAGGCCCCGCTCAGCTGCAGTATCCAGGAGAGAGTATCCAACGATCCTAGCAAGATGAACACTGGGGAATCATAGAGAGACATAGGGGCCGGGAGGAGCAACAGCTTTTGATCTTGCAGTCGAGCGCCACCTGGCGGTGGATTACCCAATTGTCATCACTTCTGGGACGACCTGGACTGGATATAGTGAAAAAATAAGCAAATATTCTGGACATGTGCAACATTATTCAACTATGCAAACAGTATTTGTTCTTGAAGCCGCTCTCTGGTGGGTGAGGTATTAATCTAGGCAGAGGGCATGGCAGATTCTTCGAGGCAGGACAAATCACTAAAAACATGTGTGAGACCAATACAAAATGGGCATGACCTTTGATGGGTGAGGCCTATTTTAAGAATTGGCTCTATAAACAGGGGAGTACATAAAATAGAGCTGGGAAGGCTGCTGCTACGGGGTCCGTGGCAGAAGGGGGGCCCATGTAAGCCCCTTCCTTGCAGCACCTGTATCAATGTGTTCACTGGCTCCCGGAGAATTGGAGGAGCACTGTTGCCATTTGAATAGGCATGGATGGGATCCTGGAAGCCACGGATATAGGACAGGTGCTATTTCTCTTTTAAAAAGTAACATGATGCACAAGCACTGTTTTACTGTCCTATTAAAGTGGACAACCACCCATTTTGGGACACCCTTGAGTCTAAAGACTGTAGAGTGCTGTAGAGTCTAAAAGACTACATGGGTAGCCGATCAAATAACTGATTTAGGGGGTTATCTGCCATCCATGCCCCAACACCAGACCATGCTTTCCATCAGTCACTATGTCATTGACACACCAACTCCATTCACTGCAATGGAAGGCATGCTTAGCGGTGGAGCTCAGGGGATCAAGGGGGAGTATCCTTTTTTACACCCCCACTCCCTGCCCAGGCATCCTGAGTGTCTGCCTCTCGCTGCAGCTTTGAAACCCCGCCCTCCTCTCTGATCTCCTGCAGCATCTCTCACCCCCTTATCGTATCACTCTATGTGCTGGCAATAATAACTAGAGGCATAACAATGCACTTTTTTTTTTTACTATATAGAGTGGTCTTGGACACACACATAAGAGATGCCCGTTATGAATATGTAAAGCACACACTGTCCTTAAATCACATCGCTGTGGCCACATCCACTGTTTCTCCTCAATGTTTCTCTGCATCTCCAATGCTCTAATACTTTTACAAATATCTTAGGAACTACAGGGTCTTTTTGAAAACGGATTGAAGTTTAGAGACAATGGGGCAACAATGGATTGCCTTTAATATAACTTTAATCCTGTGGGTTTGGGAACTTATTGATGTCTAGGGCTGGCCGGAAAAGGAGGGGGGGGCAATATGACTTTTGCTATGGGACACTGAGAAACCTATGTTAGACCTTATCTATAACCCTTGTATAAACCTGAAAATACTTCGAAGAAAAATATTTTGTGTTTGAACTATAATTGACTTAATCTTTTTTAGGGTTCTGTGTATTTATACAGCCACAAACAAAGTCAGGAACCACTCAATATTCTTAAAGCATTTAATAAAGACATAATTGGTGTTGGTTTTTTGACTAACGGAAACAGATACTGCTTGGTGAGTATTCTGCTTGGAAAGGGTGACATGTGAGGCAATAATTCTGAATATGGAAGCATTATCTGGCTAAAAAATATATCATTTTTTCCTGTGCCATTATCAATGTAAAAAATGTCTTAAAGGTAATTGTCAAGATAAGCAGGACTCATAGCCAGATCATAATCTTTTTCAGTGGTCACAGTCCATCCTTCACTGGGTAGTTAGTCACTAAAGTAGATAGTAGATAATTGTCAGGCAATCCCTAAGGAGGTTGGGCATCACGTTGTAAAAATTTGCTACTGTACATTCACCAGCATGCACCAAAAACAGTGGGGTTCTGGGTATTCTGCAGGTGAGTTTCAGCAAGCCAGCTACCACCATGTTGGGCAGGTGGCTTGCTGCCCTCATACCCTTTGAACTGGTATAGGGATCCCTTGGACCCCTTACTGGTTCACAAGTTCTAAACACATGACACAACATTTTTAAAAATAAATTACAGTACCCACCCATACAATGTAAAAACCGAAAACAGTTTAGGATTTAGTGCCAGATGTTGCCCGACGCAATCGCCTAATAATTGGCTTTGCCAACTGTATCACTTTTAATAGCAGTAATATATGGGCATTATACATTCAGGAGACTACAGCTACAATAGGTCAGTTAAATCATTGGGCACAGTGTATATAACCATACCTTTATAAATGATATTTAGCTAATAATCTATTATAAATGCTCTTATCTTCCCAAAATAGAGTGCAGGTAGATCTGGAGATGTCCAGGTGTGGTCAGTGGAGGACGGAGAAAACATCAGTACCTTTAATCTGGATGTCCAGGTAGGTTTAAGTGACTATGATACAATGATATTGCCATTCTGTGACTTCCAATTCTGCAGTGATATTTAAATATAGAATTTATAGAAGAAAGATAAAACAGATACATAGTAGAGCAACAGATGTCACTGAGAAAGAAAGCAGGGGAATTTCTGGATCCATTGTGGATAATTACCTCTTCCCAAGTTTTACCCAGGTTGAGCTTTCAGCTATGTGAACATGACAAAAAGTGATAAATAAAGTGTTAAAAACATTATTGTACAATTTGCTCAGTACCCCCCTCCACTCCACCAAGCTCTGGCCCATGTTCCACTGACATGTATGACTTGATATATTTGTCTTACCTTAATAATGTTTGCTCCTTCCATTTAGGTAACCTGCATGGCCTGCTGTCCATCATCCCATTATGCAGCCATAGGAGACCACTCTGGAGATGTCTATGTCATTGATGCTGTCAAAATAAAGACCCCTAGAATAGTACAGAGAAAAAGACTCCATCGTGTGCCTGTGTTACACCTACAGTAGGTTTTTATGTATTTCATTGGGCTTACTTCTCTCTTCATAGAGCATTACTTATCAAATTACGGGGTGAACACCCACACATTTCTTTAGGGAGCTGCAGCAGAAGATTATGATTATTCTATTGCCACCAGGCTGGGGCATCTTTGGCATCAGATGCATATACTTCAACAGCATTGAATTACTAATTGCTTATATAATTTCTGCAGTAGCAAGAAAGTCTGTTTTACATATGCGCCTTACCCCTCAAATGCTCCCCAGTCCCCCCTCCCCCGGCAATAAGTGACATAAGCTATTTAAGAAAGTTTAACCCGATGCAGATGTTGTGCAACAGCATGCAGATGTTGTGCTCCTGAACTTCATAGGAATGGCTATCTTGCTAGACACCTGACAGCCCTGCTTCTGAAAAACCCAGCCCCACTGTCAAAATTGCAAAATTGCATAAATCTCTGTGCAATCATCCCTTATGTTTAGCCACAAGTGGAGAATCATCAGCTGTAACTCATTATTGTTCTGCTCAGAGCTCCTAGATACATTGTTTTGAGCTGTTTAAAATGGATGTCCAGTGATAAAGTAATAAGCATAACTAATGCACACAGATTTTTAATCCTTAATTTTTTCTTTATTTTTCCAGATTTGATCAGAAAGGCAGTTATTTACTGTCAGGGGCTTCGGACGGACACATATTTATTATAGATGCAAGACCATCCTGTAACTTTCAAGTTCTGGGATATACAGGTAATTGCTGTATTCATGATCAGAGGAGCGATGTGCTTTTGAATTATAAACAATGTGTATTTCAGATAAACCAGATAATCTTAAAGTGGACCAAAACCCAGGATAGTCAAAAGTTTTGACTATCCTGGGTTTTGGTCCTTTCCCCGGGGGCACCCTGATCAGGGGTGCCCCGCTTTGTAAAACCCCCCAGGACGCCCGAACGGACTCGCCTCTTCCTGGTCGCACGGCGCGTCTAAGAGCAGCGGCTCTGACAGCCGCATCCTCCCCCTTCGTCTAACAGGGAGCATGCCCGCGCCGGCCTTTCACAAAAGCTAATAGAGAGAAGCGAAGGATGCGGCCGCCAGAACCGCTGCTCTTAGATGCGCCATGCGACCAGGAAGAGGTGAGTCCGTTCGGGCGTCCTGGGGGGTTTTACACAGCAGGGCACCCCTGATCGGGGTGCCCACAGGGAAAGGACCAAAACCCAGGATAGTCAAAATCCTGGGTTTTGGTCCACTTTAAACTTTACTTAAATCTAGTCGAAGGGATGACCATATCCAAACTGCAGCCGATTTTCCTACTGTACCTTCAGAAATGCTTCCACTCTCTAGTTCAATGGCAGTGAATAGGACATGGTGCTACAGGCCAGTCTCTGGTCCCTTGAGTCATGTGACCACTTCTGGTGTGAGGATGGTGGGGAATAATTAGTACAAGCCACGAAATATAATGAAACGCAAATTGTTAATTTTGTCTTGTACTTCTAGTTGTGATAATAACTACAACATTGTCATTGTGTTTTCTTACAGAGGTCGGTGGTGATGTTCTGTCCTTGTCATTACTAAACTTGGTGGATACACAAGAGGCAAAAGCCTTGGCGCTTGTCCGTACCATGGAAGAAAAAGAAGAAGGAGCTGGAGGAACACGGCTGGAGCTATTTTCCTTGTCTCAGCAAATCCTCTCAAGTAATTAGACAATTTATTTGCAAGCACGCAAAGGTCTCGGTTCAGTAAGGGAACAATTCAGGCAAGAAAACTGCCATTCACTTTCATTGTCTACCATATGTAAATTTTCACCTGGCTCTAAATCAGCCCAAAGGTAGACAATAAAAGTGAATGGAAAGTTTTCCTCCTAAATGAAGGAGTGAGTTTTCTCACCAGGCTCTTAATCGACCTCTAAGAGTCTGTAAAAAACGGTAATAAAAAAAATTACTTTAGGTGAAAAAAGCATCAGCACTTCTGTTGAATCACCAGCAAGGGAGACAATGAAAGTCAATGGCACTTTTTTCTACAGTGTAAAAACAAGTGAAAAGTTTTTTTGTAAAGTGTCATTGACATTCATTGTCTTCCCAGCTCAGCAATAGTGACATTCTCAAGCGTTTTTTCCTAAAGTGAGTTTTTTAATACCAATTTTTTTTCAATTTTTATTGAATAGAAGCCAAGGTGTATATTGGGCCAAATGAGAAGTTACAGTGCTCCTGTGTTCCTTAGTGACATGTTTCTTATGCTGTGTATTAACAGATATAGGCGAATATACGGATCAGCGTGGGATGTTTAAAGACAGCATGATTCAGAAGCATCAATTCACAGTTGAGGAAGCTCTATATTCAGCTGCTCTGGGAAGCAATGGCAGTTCACTTTATGGGTACTGCAGTGAATCCCCTTTTATTTTAAATTTTGTTCTGCCAAAGGTAATTATTTCCAGTAGTGTTTGTAACGAGCATTTTATTGGTTATGTGCATGGGGTGCTGATAAGAGCTGTCCTCATTATCACTCAAGTCATATGACTAAATGCAGATCAAATAATCTGGACATTCTTTCTGTGGGTCTTTGTTTAGGTTAAACAGTCACAAAGTCCAGACAGCTCAGAAACCCCCAGCCTTTGTGCTGGCTTGGAAGCACGGATGGATCTCTGCAAATCCTAAACAAGTGATCTGTATCAGGTGTCCAGCTCACCAAAACCATAAAACTTAACATTTTATATTTCCATTAAAAAACATACATGTCCTGTGTGAGATGTAGTCCCATCTCGCTCTCCTCAAAAGATGACGCGTTTGGGGTAAGATACTCCATCTCGC
Organism: Gastrophryne carolinensis; assembly: GCA_027917425.1. Classification (NCBI taxonomy): domain Eukaryota; kingdom Metazoa; phylum Chordata; class Amphibia; order Anura; family Microhylidae; genus Gastrophryne; species Gastrophryne carolinensis. Next base: position 168,767,650 of record CM051238.1, on the reverse strand, counting down.
TCCCCTCAAAAGGTGACGCGGGTATCTTACCCCGAAACGCGTCAACCTTTGAGGGGGGCGAGATGGGACTACACCTCACACAGGACATGTATGTTTTTTTTATGGAAATATTAAATGATAAGTATTATGGTTTTGGTGAGCTGGACACCTGATATAGATTCTTTGTTTAGGTTAGGCAGAAAGATTCTCCTGCTTGACATATTTATACTTGTTTCTGTAGGATACCAATGGAGATGTGATTAAAGTTCTACATGTGGAGAAAAAGGTCCGGGGAAGTCAGCTGGGACCTGGCTCTTTATGCTTGTCCCCTCATCTCAAGTGGCTGTCAGTATCTGCCAGGGATGGTGATTTGTATCTTCAGGATTCCTTCAGTTTGGTAAGGATTTGCAGGTATACAGTGTTTTCCACGGAAACTTTGAGGTCCACCTTGGACTAGGATGACTTCTATGTAAGTCTATGGGCCCTTTTACAAAGTGCAGTGAAGTCCAGTGATTTTAGAGGAAAGCTATTTAGGTTCAAGTCTACTGATTGGCAATCGTAATCAATTGTTTTTTTCTTGGGAAGTCACAATTGCCATGCTATGGGGTCAATCCATCCAGTTTTTTCCCCAACTATATATTTTTGTTACTCTAGCAGATACAAAATGAAAGCGCTGAAGAACTCTTAAACAAGGCACCTAAGCCCCCAACTGTTGCCTGGTGCCATGGTTTGGGCAGCCCACTGCTCTGGCATGTGTACACTGCTTGTCATTGTTTCACTGCACTGATGGGTTAAATGCAGAGGAAAAATGTATATCTGTGCGCAAAACAATCCAAGAGATATGAAATGTATGCCTGCATTCGTATACTGTTCTGATACATTGTATTTGCTAGTTATATATTACAGACACCAGCAGATGATCTCCCCTTTCATATACACAAACTATACCTCTGTTTATTTTCCAGGATACCTTTGCTCAGGCAAACTGCCACTCATACCACACTGGGGGCGTTGGCTCTTCAGCCTTTTCTTTAGATGGACAAACAATTATTAGTTCAGGGATGGGAGATGGAACAGTTGTGTGTCTCGGATGGAGGTGAGTTATTAAACTGAAGCAGAAATCTGTCTATTTTAACCATCAACCATGACCAAGCTTTTCTTTTTTTTGTTTGAAATAAATGTATTACAGAACAAACAAATGTATTACAGAATTAATGATTTTTTAGTAGTTTGTTTTTTCTGTGCTCCCTTTAGAAAGAAAAATCAATGTTTTCTATATTTTATATTCACAGGCTTCCTGAGAATAATAAAGTGAAGTCGGCCCAAGAATATGGGAGAGCTCTGAGCATTTCTCTTCAGTCAGTAATATTCAGTGAGGATGAAGCCTTGAGAAAAATGGCACCATGGTCCCTTGACACTGATGTCTTGCCAGTTCAAGAAAAAGAAATGGAGGTCGGTTAACCAATAGCTTTGCATTGTGTATATTTCTAATAAGAACTTCACATACACATATTGATGCAGACCTCAAGTATGGGAGGAAGGACGCACAGACAAATCCAACACTAGAAGAAAGATCAAAACATGCCTTTTAGCTTGTATGACCAATATTCCCCCCCCCCCCAATGTTTCCTTTTGGTGTCCAACTTGCATATTAGAAGGTATTTTGAAATACCTTACACAAATCCTCTTAAAATAATTGCCTGGGGTGCGCTGAAGTTCGGAAATCCTACGGTGCATGTTGAGTGTGGGCGGTTACTGTATCTTGTGCAGTCCTCATTCACCTGCACATATTCAATGAAAGACAGAGAGGATGTGCTGCTGAGGGTTCCCAAACCCAAACACGGACATGGACTTCCCCCAGAGGCAGAATCACCCCCAATGGGGGGGAATGGGTTTGGGGTCCCCAAACCAAAACTTTAAATAAAAGTTTTGCTGAACCCGAAACTTGGGGGGTTCACAAAACTATTCTCTGAATTATAAGAGCACATCACTGGAAACCTGCTCCAGAAAAATAACTGTTCTTGTACTGCATCCTTGTTGTCATCAAATGCCTCTCCTATGATTTTCTTTTGTTTACAACGTTTAGTCTAAATCACATGTGTCAAACTCAAGGTCCGGGGGCTAGATCCTGCCCTCCAAGCGTTTTTTTTGTGGCCCTTCAATGGTCTGAGTCCGACAGCACATCTTCACACCTGTTTGTCTCTGCTGAGTGATGCACTGGTACTGCCTTGAATCCAGATGTGGAGCCTATGAAAACAGCTGGTGTGCACCTTTTTAACATTCTGGTGGGCCCCGTTAACCCATGCAACTTACTGCAACAACTGATGTAGAGATTATTACCAGTATTGCCAGGTGGAATGGGAAAAATTATTGTAATGCTGCCCTGGGTAAAATTATTCAGTGTCTCCATCTGACCTGGGTATATTAATTCTGCATCTGTCCTGGGCAAAATAATTCTGCATCTGTCCTTGGTATAATAATTCTACATATGTCCTGGGCAAAATAATTCTGCATCTGTCCTTGATATAATAATTCTGCATCTGTCCTTGGTATAATAATTCTGCATCTGTCCTTGGTATAATAATTCTGCATCTGTCCTTGGTATAATAGTTCTGCATCTGTTCTGGGCAATATCATTCGCCATCTGTCCTGGCCAAAATAACTCTGCCTTTTTACTAGTTCTGTGTTTGTTATTAGCTGCCCTTCGAAGCCAACCACAATGCTGATGCGACCCTCAATGTAAATGAGTTTGATACCCCTGGTCTAAATGTCTTGCCATTATCCTTTGTTTTCCTTTTAGGGCAATCAGTTAAGTGTTGAGGTCACGGATCACGATGATAGCTTCACAATTGCATCATCTTTGAAATCTACAGATGCTACATGGCTTGATCAGAAGCTGGATGAGGTATTTATTAGAATAATAATAATTAGTAGTGTATGCAAGTAAATGATAGCTGTAAAATATCTAAATTGGGCAGACAAAGTTCCTGTTTGTTCTCAGGCGGAGCACACACAATTCCACAGGCATCTTGGTGCATGATTCATGGCTGCATTCACACTCTGAGGCGCGTGCAAAATGCACCAAATGGCGAGCGCATGGGAGAAGTGCAATTTGTACCTAACGCAAGGAAAATCTGCTGTTTTGAAGCGCAAATGGCTCTGCCCCATGAGCATTTGGCCAGCTAAGTGCTTAAAGTGGACCAACACCCAGGGGTGAATCTATAAGATTCCCGGGCCGATCACCTCCCTCACCGCGGGACATCCGAGATCGGGATGTCCCACGGTGAGGGACCCCCCCCCCCCAAAAGCCCCAAAAAACTCACCTGATCGGCGGCGGCAGCGGCCGTCTACCGCGAGCCCCTCTAGGCGTGCGCGCCATTCACAAACGGCCGGCGTGGGCGCGCGCACTGTCAAAGGGGCGCGCGGGAGGCGGCGGCGGCGGACGCGCTGTCTTGTCCGCAGCTGTCATCCACTTGTCCGTGGCTACGTGGGAGCGTGGTGAGGTGAGTTTTGGGGGGTTTCTGGGGGGTTTTACACCCCTAATCGGGGTGCCCCCCTGAAGTGGACCAAAACCCAGGATAGTTAAAATCCTGGGTGTTGGTCCACTTTAAATGCTCCCGATGGTTCCCCATGTTTCTCCCCTTTCCTTTACTGTGTCTCCAGCTTCTGTGTTTTCAGTGAAGCTCTATTCGCCATTTCGGAGTGTATTCTCTGGAGAACCTGTTCTTCATTTTTATGAGGGGATATTCTGATTCCAGTTAACCCTTAGCGTTTTCTTGCCCAATGTTTGTCCAAGATGTTCTCTTTAACCCTCCCTCCCCTGTTTGTTTTGCATATTAATGATTATTAATTTATATTGAATTTTTTTTTTGGTTTTTGTTTTTGCTAAATTTGGAGCCCAATTTTAGACAACTATTTATTGCTTATTTAAAAAAAAACAAAAAAAAGGGTGCAATCCCTAAATAGAACTTGTGGCTGACTTTCATTTTTTAAAAACATTCCTGGACGCTGCCAGCATGTGTTTTCAGAATGAAACAAGCCTGTTTTCATTACTCTGTTACTTGGCAGTTTCCTCCACCTATTTACTGGAGGAAATTCACTCTTCAAATTGCCACATTTGGGCACGCTGTTCTGCACAAATTGACACCAAAATGAAAGCACATTTCATTATGATGACCATGAATCAGACGGAAGCACGAGACACTCCAAACTTACTGATTATAAATCGACCCTATTTTCTGGGAGTAAGCTAAGCCTACAGCTAGAATTTTTATTTATGGAACATTTATCTTAACAGGTAATAAAAGAAGAAACAAATAAATACGCCAACCAAAAGAAAAGCTTGAAAAATGGCATAAAAGATCTACGTCAAAGAGTATGTTTATGCAGAATGATTTTAATTATGTAGAAAAGAGGTCTACTTCCATCATCTTTCCTTGTCTGATTCCCATGTCTTGAAGCATTTATGGAGACCAGTAAACTGTGAAGACTACTGACATTTGTTGCCATGTTACACGGCACCAAAAAGTTTTTACTTTCATTTTTGACTGGGCTTTTAGGACCAGGAGAGTAAGTAGTAAAACTGTGAGGGGGGGAGTCCAGATACAACACAAAAAACACATGGATAGATGCATTAAATGGAATGTAAAGTCAAACCTGGGGTACTGCATGCTGTCACGTGGCTTAAATAAAGAATATGGAAAGGTTGCTTTAGGCTCAAGGTAAAGGTTGGCTTCCATACTATGGGGTACTAAATCAGGGTCCAAAAACTAGTATTAAAAAAGCAGCTTAGGGTACCTTGGTTTGAGGAGGCAGTCAAATTTTCTATAGCATTGACTTTGTTTGTATGTGTATGAAGCTTTTCACAAATTACCCTCTTATTATTTCTCATATGATGTGTAATTTGTAGATACAGGCTATGATCCGAGAGAATGAATCCTTACCGGACATTGAGAAACTGGACCAACAGGAATTTAACCTAGACTCAGAGGAGCAGGAGAGACTGCGCATTGAAAGTGAACAGGAGGTGGAGAGGGTAAGGGGCCATCTAATGCTGAAGGACAACTTGTTATGAATAAAAAAACATGTCCATGAGGGATGGGCAGATATAATGCAGTCATCTTAGGCTTGTCCCTTTGGTCAGGCCTGTGATAACTGAATTTTATCTGCCCATCTTGCTGCCCATGAGCTGCACAGCTTTGAGGCCAGCTGAGCTCAGCATACAGACAACCTCAACTCATTGCTATTCCAACCTCCCTACCATTCCCTGTCTCTTGAGTCTTCCCCCCAAGCCCTAATGTATCCCCTAGCCAAGACACCCCAGCTCATGTTCTGCTTCTGCAATATAGCTCCTATAGCCTCAGCATGATGGCAGCCAGACCCAGACCTACCCCTACCAAAATATCTGCCACCATAATACCAAAACATAGCACCTTAGCTTAATTAGTGGTCATATCCACTATGCCTATGACATGTCCCTACAATAATATAGTCTCAGTTGATGAACTCAATGAGCATTTGAGAAGCACATTGGGGGCCTGCCTGTTCTACAGTGTAAGTGTATGCGAACAGGGCTGGTGCCAGAACCAAGCATACCTGAGCAAGTGTACTGGGCTACCCAGTAATCCGGTGGACCCCAACAGAGAACCAGGTGTCCCACATGGTTCTTACTCAATGTTGGCCTGAGCCATGAAGGGGGCTCCACTCCCTCTGCTCTCTCCAGCTTCACAAAGAGCTCTGCTTTACACACATCAAGTATGGATGTCAGGGTCCATCTACCACCACTCATCCCCCGGCTGAGGAATTTTCCTAGCCCCCTCCTTACCATGAAGCCACCCACCAGAATCCTCCTCCACTCCTCTCTATACATCCATCCAATTATCAGATAGAAAAAAAAACATCAGAGATCTTATTTTTTAGCAGTGCTATTCTATAACACATACCTCGTATTCAATCTATGGTGTATTTTCTGACAGGTAAGGCTAGAAATTGAACTGGAAAATGTGGCCAAACAATATCTGCGGGATGTTATAAAGAAAGAATGCTGGGATGCCATGACAGTTAAAGGACGCTCTGTTATGGTAAGTGTGGTAGATGGGCAAAAACATTCATGAGTGTTGGAGGTTGACATTATTCATATATCTGTTACTTTAGTCTTTTCATACAGATTATGAAGTCAAGAACTATCCTTTAAAAGAACGACGTGCAAAGGAACTGGAAGATATTGCCAGAGTGCTGAACCTCAAGAAGATTGAAGCAGTGGATCTCAAAGTAAAGCTCAGATAACTAACAGTTTTTTTTTCATAAATATTCAGATAAACCTCTTCATTTTTTTTATTTAATTGATGTTGATGAGAGCACGCTCATGAACCCCTCTTGTAAGGTCTTAGCTTTTGTAACTACAGTATGTGACTAGTATAGACTTTAAATTTAAGGCAGACACTTAGGGCCTTATTTAATTGCGCGGTTTAGTGTAATTTTGTTGACATAGTGCAATTGTTTGAGTGCACGTTACAGTGCCGCATGTTACCTAATTGGCTTTGATTTTTGCACTAGGTATTGGCTGTCCTGCGTTAGCGCCTGTTGGTCACTAATGGCGATTACATAAGCTCCAGTGAGCGCCACTCTGTAGCGCGTATTTATCAATTTTTGGTATGCTGAAAAGATTGGCGCTGTAATTTACCGGCACTGGTTGGCGTTTCATCATTACATTTACAGGATATCACTGCTTGGGACAAAGGGGACAAACTTTACTGTTCCTTTAGGCTGTATTTTAGTTGTCCAAATAACATATTGGTAAAGAAAAGAAGGAATGAAAAATGATTTTACAAGAAAAAAATCAAATAACATTTGGTGACATGTAGGTCCTGCGTTTACATTACTGACAAGTCGCAATGCAAGTTCTAAAAAAAGGTGTGCAATGTTTACAGGGCCGGCGTCAGCACCCGGCAAGGTGGGGCAGCTGCCAGGGCCCACTGACAGCTGGCACTGGTTGAAGAAACAAACTAATACATTTTTTTTAGGTTAGAATCTCTTAAAGGCTGCCCAGCCTCGTTTCTGCCGCTGCTATTTAAAGCAGATTAAAACCCAGGATTTCCAGCCCCATATTTTGGTCCTCTTTACAGGGGCATCTCAATTTGGGATGCCCCGGTTTGTGACAGATCCCCCCTGGTTTGGCGATCCCACAGTGCATTCTCCAGTTTAAGGAAAGTAATGAGCGAATGGGGTGGGGGGGTCACAGACAGAGGCATCTAAAATCAGGAATGACCCTGGGGATCCTTTTCACTTGGTCCTAGATTCGTTTAGACTCTGAGGTCAGATTTAAATGGGTTTTGGTGCACTTCATTGTTTTGGTCCAAATAGCATGGTCCTTAGGGGGTTGCCCTTCAGTGATGTGATGTGACTCATCACCACAAAGGGGCCCACTGAGACCATGTCGCCCAAGGGCCCACATAAACCTAGAGCCATCCCTGAATGTTTATTATAAGCATAAAACACTTCAATACAGTCCTGCCCATTGTGCTTTTTAGGATCCTAAGTTACAGAGCCACTATAAACAGCACAGCTTAAACAAGAGTGCCTGGTACTGTGAACTATATGGCACTAGTGATAAATTAGACGCAGGCTGGCGGCCGCATCTGCGCTCCCTGTTTTTTGTTTGATAAATCACAAACTGAGTGCGGCTGAGGCAAAAACACTGCTGCTGAATAGTTTTAACAAGCGCTGATGCTTGATGAATCTTAATGATGCCTAATTACACTCAGCATAGCCTCACTCAGTAGTCTCAGTTTTTTTTTAGTCTAAAGCCATCAAAGCGGCTTTATTAGACCAGCAAAAAAAGATATGGTTATTTAAATATTATAAGACTTGTGAATATTTTGATATATTTAATAATTTAAGGAATCGTTCTTAAAAAATACATATATTTACCTAATCCTCAGGCCAGAAAAGAAATAGTTGAAGTTCAAGCAAAAATAGGATCAGAAGAAGACGAAGAAGTGGAAGAAGAGACAGCAAAGTGTCAGGATACCACATCTCTGATTGGGAGCCTGAGTGATCAGTATGGAGGAGACACGTCTAAGCTGTACAGCCAGTTGGAAATGCATAGCAGAGAGGAGAAAATTAACCAGATCATATTGCTGCTGGTACTGGGACTGCTATATTACATATTGTTCTATTTCTAAGCTCTCACCAAGACACTGACTCTCCAGCCAGTATTATACCCAATTAGATTTAGAACTGTTCTGCTCTGTGTATAGGGGGGTACATTGCGTTGCCAAAAAGATCTTATTCATTTTGTGTCTACAGCCTTTTTCTCATGGCCCTGTTGTCCTGGTAAGGTTTATATTATTTACAGCTCATTCCTAATATGTTTGGAATTTACCCTTTCCCAACAAATCATTTATTCAAATCAATTACTTCTTTATTTGAAAATACACACCCTGCTAAAGACCATCAGCTGGCGCCATAGAGGCATTTTGATACTTGAAGGGACTAATCTACTAATCTCCTTTTATTCAGCCAATAATTTCTTCCCAGCTCCTGACTGCGCCGCTCAGTGTCCCCTCTGTTGTAAGCCAGTCCCCTACTCCTCAGTAAAACCGAAAACTCTCAACAGTTTCTAATTATTTTGGAACTTTCCACCTGTTAGTTTGAGGTTATGCCCCCCTTTCTTGATTAGATTCGTATTAAAAATGCATCCCTCGTTGACCTTGTTCAGGTTTTTACTTTATTCAGAGGTATCATTCTTATACCTCTTTCCTCTAGTCTAGTCTCTAGACTGAACTGAGACTGCATTTTTGTTGTCTGAGTCTATAATATCAATATCTTTTTGTAAGTAATGTCTCCAGAACTAGACAAAAGAAGTAGGGTCTGCCAAAAGCTCTAGGCAGTGGGGCCAGTACTTTATTTTTTTTCTGCTGGTGATCCAACCCAGTATTCGATTAGCTTTCAGTGCTGTCTGCCAACAATGTCTATTATGGGTACCCCTTTCATTCCTAATAGACTAATTCATTTAATTTACTTGCGGGCTGACTGATTCCCTCCGCGTGTGCGGGCACGCTGCCTGTTAGAGGGGAAAGGGGGTGCGGCCGTTAGCGCGCTCGGATCTGCTCACCTTGGACGGGCACACCGAGCATGCTAATCGGATGAGCGGCCACGTATGCGCCGTAGGACCAGGAAGAGGTTAGTTTGCTTAGGTTTCACACAGCGGGGAAAGGACCAAAACCCAGGATAGTAAAAATCCTGGGTTTTGGTCCATTTTAATATTGCCTACTGGGCATGATAGCCAGCACGTGTCTGTGAGACTAAAACTAATATGAACTATTTAGGGGTGTAAAGGGCCAAGATACACCGGCCATTATCTGACAAGTCTATCTTACACTACAGCTAAAACGCATGTTGCAAATCGCCCTATTTCTGGACACTGAGCTCCCAGGATTCTGCATAACCCAGGTGTTACATGCAAGATAGCGCAAGCATCTACGAAAACTAATACAATAAAGGAACTTCATTCTCTGTACACTCACACTATTAGAGACTAGCTAACACTTTTAGCAAGGACTTTTAGTTTACATGGATTGCAATGAATATATAAGCAAGGCAGCCCAGTTGTCCTATTTATGCCCGGTCTCTAATGTTACTGAGCATACCTGAGTTTTGTGCAGTTATTGCTACTTCTTTACTTGAATGGGTGAGCACATTGTTTTTGCTAAAAACAGAAACCTGCAATCTTAATGGAGTTAACCCTCTTTTTTGCTTTCAGAATGCTATAAACAGCTATGTTACATGGCTACAGCTTGTAGTCTAATATTATCATAACCTTAATTTCATACAGGACATTATCTACAGTGTGAAAACAGCCTTTAATAAAGAATTTGAAATGGTGTACAGACAGAAGGAGCAAGAAGTGGCTCGTGTGAATGAAAGAAACCAAAGAATCCTAGAAATCATGTCTGAGCTAAACATACAAGAAAATATTCTAGAGCCAACCTTTTCTGCTAACGAGAAGCCAGAGAGAGCACTTACAGTGGATGATTCTGAGGTGACCAATAAAAAACACAATAAAAACTTACAGTTAAAGTGGACCAACAGAAAGAAATGACTTAAAGCAGACTTACAAAACATACAGTTCCCATATGCACCCCTCCTCAGGGCAATTTAGATTGCTGCACAACAAAAAAATAATTTACCCTCTAACTCTTGCTGTGGTAAATTTTAAAAACAAGATGGCTGCTCATGCTTTTGCAGGCTGCCTGCAAAGTTCTGTCGGTTATGTCAGTTGTGAGAGGATGCTCCAAAATGGCCGTCTACCTGTACCGTGCTGTTGGTCCGGTTTAATGCATTTTATGGAGATAACACATTTCATTCTCATTTAAATTATTTGCTACACTATAGAAGTCATCCTCAATGGCAAGTTCTTTTGTGAAGAAAATGATTTCCCCTCTGGCACACTTATTATGGTGGTAGATATTTTTTCTATAGTAGGTATCACAGAGGCAGAATGCCAGCGCTCTTATGAAAAGATGAGCTAGCGGTATCACAGGTAGCTGGCGTATACTGTTGGGTGGTATTTTTTGGCATGGATAGCATTGAGGGGACACTTGTTGTTCTTTAGTCAGTGCCCTGATGCATTTGGGTTTCACATGCCTTCCATAAACAATGATGTGTGGATCATTTGAACCATGCTACTTACAATGTGAAATTACATCATTTGCAGCCCAGTTTCTCTCACGTCACCTTTACCTCCAAGTAGAAAATTGATAGTTAAAGTGGCCCAAAACCCACTGAACTTGTGAAATACATTCGGACATGGCCCCTTCCGATATTCCCTTCTTAGGGTGTAGTACTAGAAATGGATATTTCTGTTTTTCCGATAGTCCTGGAACACTGATTTTTGGCTGTCCCTCTCTGTAAGATGACAGACAGTCAGTCATCGCATTGGTGTGGCAATGACATAATTGCCACACACACCAATGGCAATAAATAGGGGAGGCGGGGCTTTACAGCTAAAACAAGGACAATTATCTGGGATTAGAGTGAAGCAGGAACACTCAAAATAGGCAAAAGGTGCTCTTCATCGGGATAGAAATTCAGGGGATGCTGGTTAAAAATGTGGGTTTTGGTCCACTTTAAATTCCCTATCTAAACATAAAACAAAAAAAGCCCAAACTCATCTTTTATCCCCAGCAGCAGCGCCATCTTCTTACTTACCAATACCAGCCATTACACCCTCCAGCGCTGCAGCGTCCCTCAGGCTAGCTTCATGCCCCCTTATACGCCTACTCTATTCATTGCAATTGAGGGTGTGTGCTGAGAAGTCTTGGCATGGCTTGTTGGGGCTGAAAAAAGCCCCCCCCCCTGGATGCTGAGAAAAACTACACCGCTGGATAGTGGAATTGCTGGATCTTCACCCTTGCTAAGTATAGAAATGCCATGCGGGACAGGAGAGCTGTGCGGGCACTCCAGACCCACATAGATGCACCGTGGGAGACCAATGGTGAGTATAGGCTCTTTTTGTTTTATGCCTGGATAGCTCTTATTACTAGTGTTTCTATATCCCCAAAATGATGTAAGCTAATGAGTAGAATCCTATGTACTATCATAAAATGTGTTATTTCTAATGATGTTTTTTTTTTTTCTATAGGTGAAGTTGGAAAAATATTTGACAGCAGAGCAAAAAGCCATAGCAGAACAAGAAGCCAAAGTACAGGAGGAGAAACTCCTGGCTGCTCAGGTGCGTATACACTGTTTTTGATTTAGCCTGTACCTGCAACCGAATTGCTTGTACATAGCACAAACATGTCACCAGGGCGATTGTACAACTGCCATTTCTGATGGCTGCAATTCTTCTCGCTCTCCTCATTCCTCAGTAAAGCTTAGAGGAAGTCCATTTTTATAACTCTCATTGGATGCCTTCATCCTGCAAATTCATTATTGCAAATGGCAGGTGCTGAGAATGAGAGCAGTGCAATGGCCTCATTGCGGGTAAAGTAGCAGATGCAGTTGTGCTTGATGACCTGGCGCTATACCTCCTTCATCTGTCAGAGGTCCTGGAAGTCAGTGGAACCCCCATCAGTTGCGCTTTAGGCTGGGAAGGTGAACAACATAATGAGATTCAAGAACCTTATCTTCTTTAGGGAGGATAAACATGAGCGTTTTGTAGCAACTTGGTACCGCTGGATAGAGTATACTGAATCCCTGAAGGGCAGGGCCTTACTGGGTGTGCCTTAAGGTTTTATACCCCCCTTTTTCCCCCTTTCTCTTTTTCTTTTTCACACCGCACTGTCTCCTGCACCCTATACTTTACTTCATATCTTTGTGGTTGTTAAGGTACCTTATGCCGTTGATAGAGTAACTGGTAGACATGTGAAGGATGACCCCTGTCAGGTAGAGGCAGGAGATTCGGGCCATCAAATAAGTATGTGAGCATACCACCTCGGCAGTTATCGGGAGGTTCAGAGATGAGCGACTTGCGCCAGGTGGGGAAGAAGGTGCCCCTCGTGGGCGGCTCCTTGAACATTCTAGGCGTGGGGTGCTTACCGATGAGGATGGTGGTGAGGGACACAATATTGTACAGGGGGTTGACATGTCTTGAAGTCTGAGTAAGACCTCCCAGGGAGGGCCAGTTTGGGAAGAGAATGGACATACGGTCTTTTATGTATTTTGTTTTTGATATTTTCTGAAATTTGCGTCACCTGTATCTCTTAAGAAATTGTGCAATGACCTCTGACAAGACACTGGCCAATCTTATCTGGAGCCTGTTAATATGAATAGAAAATTACAGAATATTGTTTATCTATTACACAGTTGTTTTTTTTAATATAATTTTTCCCAAAAACAAGTCAGGAGCTGCATTTATCCAAACTGTGATCTAAACCCTAAACAAAATGAATAAAACAGTTGATTCTGCATGAACTATAGGGATCATGCTAATTAATTGGTAAAGCAAGGTGCACTACCGGTGTGCCTTACATTGTGAGTTGAAACCTGCATCTCAGTGAGCTTTTTAGTTTTAAGACACAAAAAAGTGCAATAAAAAGACGTTTGTTCCATTTTTCCACCCGAATCAACATTACCTGTGATGGGGCATTTTTTACAGATGAGATTTTTCCTATGATGTATGTACATTTTTGTTAGGGATTTAGAAATAGCAGGGTGCTGTGGTGTATGCAGATAAAATGCCAAATTAATTCGGCATAGCCCATAGGATGCTTTTTTTTTTGCAAACCTGAAAACAAATATTCTTACCTGATCTGTAAAAATGCCCCATCTCAGGTACAGGGGATATTTTAGGAAAAAATGGAACAACAAAGGATTGATCAGACCTTTTTGATCGTTCGTCTGATCAAACTGACCAATCGCACCCCACACGTGTCACCGCAATATTAGACGTAGTTCAGCTGGCAATACGCATGAATATACAAGGCTGCCAAGAGGACATGAAGGAAGTGACATGTCTCCCACTATCTATCCACACACAACAACATCAGATTGAACGAATCTATCGACCCTTGGCCACTTCCAGACAGGGGTTGATTATTCAATGTATCCTGGCTCCTCAGAACTAGCGGGGGCTTTTTAGATCCTTAAACCGGAACTTCAGCATGATTTAATGAAAAGCCCAAACCCTAATATATTTTAAGTTTTTAGTCACTTGCTTATTATTCTTTCCCCCACCGAGCTGCAACTCTGTTCAGGACTCTAGGATATGGGCGCTGCCATCTTGACTCAGAAGCATCACACATACTGAGAGAGTAGGATAAAGTGCACAGACAGAGCAGAGCTAGGGTCAGGAAAAGGACAGCAATCCCAGAATGCAAAGCGACAGTCAGAAGACACTTCCTATTTGCAGGCTGCCTGATGCGCCATCTTGGATGTTTAAAGGCTCATAACATGCAGTAGATGTAGGATGATTTTTAATGTGAGCAATCTGTATGTACAGGGTGTGGGAAACATATAAGATATGCTCTTATTCAGGGTGAAGGTCCACTTTAATTTAGAGCATCAGCAACCCTCTGCTGTATTTTAGATATTATTTAAAAAAACAGAAAAAGTACACAAAATAACAAAAAAAATTTACAAGGCATTAAAACTATATATAACTATAAAACACGGTATAAATAAGTCAATAGCAATACAAATAAATAAAGGATCTGCGAGTCAAATTTCAATCAAATCAATTGCTGTAAAATCCCACACTCTTTGGCACATACAGTCACTGTAGATGGCCGTCTCCATTTAATGGTCAAAATGGAGTGTTACTCTTCTTGATGGTAAGAATCGAGTGTCTCACTATTCCTTCTGTCATCTCAGTAGGGGTCAGCTTACGACCCTCCTAGAGGCACACACTTTGGGATTGGTTTATAAGAGAACCCATCTTTGGTGAAATTCCATAGGGAGGAGTTAGAATGAGCAGAAGAGCAAATGCAATGTGCTTTCTGGATCTGGTGCCAGCTGTGCCCCATCATTTCTCAAAAGTTATCAGCCATGATCTACTAATTCCTGGCCCAAGTTGTAAAAACGCATTTAGTGGTAGGGAGGTTTACAACCTGTTGGGAGGGGGGAAGCGAGCAGAGGGACATTCTGAGGGGAGTTGGTGAAGAAATGAGGAGCGAATTATCCAGAGCAGACAAGTCAGCCTGAGCTGCTAGTAGACACATCTACAGTGTGGGATCAGAGGAAAGGTAAGTGAATGGGGGCCTGGCTGGGGGCTTCACACAGTAGGGCATCCCAAATTGTTCAGGCGCACCTTGTCAGCCAGCTCTGATAGACTCCATGGCCAGCTTAGGGGTGATAGGTCCTCTCTAACTCACCCCCTCCTGCCCCCCCGCCAGGCATGGATTACTAAAGAATTACCTGGGTGTCTGGTAGGATAGAGCAGTGATGCAAAAATGTAAGTATATCTGCACTGTGGGGTAGTGAGAGGGGGTGTTAGAGCTTTTACAGGCCAGGACCCTTCCTGGCATAGATCCTAGTGAGAGTGCAACTAAAGTTATGCTCCTTTGACATTTTATTAAGTATTTTTTTTTATATTATGGAAATGGTGTAGTATTTGTTATGGAAGCAAATGTACACATATTGTTCTCGTTGTTTTGATTTTCCTTAGGAAGATGATGCTAAACAACGAGCCCTTAATGACATGATGGGAGGTGTCCTAGAGGTCAAGAAAGAAGACATTTTAAGAATGGTAAGTGTGGCATAGGCACAGAAAAGGGCCTAAAAAGAAAACTAATCATGAACAGTAACAGGTGACAATGCACAATAGTTCAATTACTATTTTTAAAGCAGACTTACAGGCCTGCAAGCCTAAAATTTAATAATGTTCCTCTCATTCTCCGATACCCTGAATAGGCATAAATAGTCTAATAAATATTACATTTAAGGATTCCTTTCATCTGCTATGAATATTGTATGGCCTGGCCAGAATCCCACAGTGTACTTTCATTTGGGGCCGTGCTAAAGATCTGGTGAAGCAAGTTTCAACCCTCAACAAAACGGACATGATTACCTCAACCCTGCTGTAACCTCTCTAACCCTTATAAAAAGAATAAAATAGAATATGGAACCCTAAGAAAAAAATGTAAACAAAAATATTAAAATGCTTAATTCTTATATAAACCGGAAAATCTAACTAAAACAAACCATGAAATGAAAGATTTAATAAGTAGAGTTCAGTGTATGGAAAAATACATATGCCTACACACTGGATAGTTTCTAGGCAAAATAGCTCTCCGTGCGGGAAGGAACATATTCTGCCCCCTCGTCACCCCTACTATTGTGCTTCTGTTCCATACAGGTGTGTACCATGCTGTGCCTCTACCTGCCGCAGTGCCCCCTCCCATGCCTTCCTATGGAATAATGAGGGGCTTGGCATATGGCCTGCACCACAAATATTGGCCCTGATTTATCTACAGAAAACAGGATGACTGGGATAAAGGTGCCCCCAATTGCCCTGCTCGCCCTCCCCTAGAAACAGCCCTGCATACACATTTAAGACACACATACCAGTACACACCTAACGTAAGTGCACAAAAAATGTGGGGAACCTGTCAAAATGTTAACAAATTACACCCTAAATGCTGATCTTCCTTGTATTAAATTGCTTTTATTGTTTATTTCATTCTCATTAAGGAAGTACCATGTCCAGGATTTCTTTCTAAGACTGAGACAGAGTGGACTGAAGAGGAGAAAAAGCAGTTCAAAGATTATGACAAAAAATGCAAAGAGCTGAATGAGGAAAAGGACAAGTACAGAAAGGTAAGAATAAAGATCTGAGGAGAGATCTGCACTGTGACAAGTAAACATACAGGTAAATTAAAGTGTACCTATACCCAGAAATGTCATCACCTTCTATCCCCAGCCCAGTGCCCCAAAACTGCCTGTGTTTCTTTTTTTACTAAAGCCTTTGCCCAATATTCATAACAACCCGCCCCCTGGTGTCTTCGAGCAAGGATACATCCAGTTACAGTACACACAACTCAGCATTGGGGAGCACCTAACTGCCAGTTAGTTTAGTTATAACTGAATTCATTAGCATACGCCATTTGGTATAGGGTCACTTAAAAATGTTAAGTATTTATTTTATCTGCCAAAAAGTAGTTTCTGCATTGCCTGTGATCTGGAGCAGTGGCAGCAGCCAACAGAGGCGCATTCACCTACACTGGCATCCCATAGTGTTCACAACATGGGATTCCATACGCTGTATAAGATAATCACGTATGTTGTTCTTTATATTTCTTATAGATCCTAGAGGCAGAAATGAAAAAGATTCAGGCATCAATAATGGAAAGCACCCAGAACTTTGATGATGTTTTGACTCGATTATTTGAAAAGAAGGTGAAATCGGAGATGGTGATTTACCAGGTAGATATCTATAAAGTAAAAAGCAAAACAATCTTAGCTGGCCATCTCACTGGTCATCTCTATAAGCTAAAGAGGTCCAATGACTAGGAAGTGGAGAAATCAGAGCTGCTAGGAGTACCTTTGAGTAGTGTTGGGCACACCCAAACCGCAGGTTCCCAAGTTCGTGCTCGAGTTCGGCGTTCGACCCAAACCCAGAAAAGCTGGTTGAAGGGCTGCTTAGCTAACCTAACACAAAGTTTGGAGCAGCAGGAAGCGGGACTTACCAGAGCCCTGTGATCCTGTCGGCCTTCTATCCTTGCACAAAGTGCCTACGGCCAGAGCTTCAAAAAGATGTCCGCCCCCATGAGTGAGGGCACTGGCAGCAGCTAGCAGCATTTCTAGTGCGAGCTGCGAGTGTCCTCACTCATGGGTGCAGCCATCTTTTTGAAGCCCCGTCCATAGCCAGTTTGAGCGAGGAAAGAACACCATCAGGATTGCTTCCTATTGCTGCACACTCTGCATTAGTGGACCCTCCACTGCCCTCCCACTCCTCAAATGCCCACTGGGGCTCACTTTTAGATGAATACATTCCAGTGAAGGGTGGGTGAGGAGCACGAGACTTTCATATTCTAAGTGTGCCATACACTCCACTTCAAATCTTCATGACATGTGGGTAATCTCCAGTAGAGGGCAAACTGCAGAGATGAATATGCAAAAAAGATAGCCCCTCCCAGTCCAAATATACCTGGGGCCTCCCACCAATTTCCCACTTCCTCCTCTGCAGGGAAGGCGACAAGACAGAAGATGAAGACTTCTTTTACTTGCAGGTAAGCCGGGCCCGCGCCCGGCCATTTATTGTCCCTATTGCTGCCAGGACCCTTTCTAAATTGTCCCTATTTGAGCCTCCCAGCTTAGACTGCGGGTCCTGGTGAGGATAGGTAGCACCCTATGGGTGCGGAAGGAGCTTTGCTCCACCGTGAGACCTCATTCTGGGGTAGGCGGTTACCCAGGTTTTGGTGATCCTGGTGTGGGATGCCCGTCCCTCCATGCCTGTGGCCGTATTCCGGCCGTATTCCCCCCCCCCCTTCCTTCCGGGTCCCTTCCCTCTGGGGGGGGGGGGGGGGGCTGGCTGGCCTCCCCCTTTTTTGGCATATTTGTAGATACATTTATATGTGAATGTGTGTTGGTGTTACCACTGTTAGTGTGTGTGTGAGTTTGTGTGGTTCACAGTGGAAGTTTTCCCTTGATGAATGGGTGCATTTACATTGGCCTAGCCTGCTGGGGTTTTTTTCCTCTCAGCCTGGGGAGCTTCTCTCCCTCAGGTGGTGTTAAGAAAGGGGGGGCGGGGCCAGGCGCGTTTTCTGGCCAGATCCGTGCTGCTGGGAGGGAGGTAGGGCCTGGAGAGCACGCCTTCGGTGCTGGCCCGCCCCCCTTCTCTTCCTGCTTCTCCTCAGAGACGGGGGCCATCTTGCTGCATTGCTGCTGCTGTCGATTCTGGGGGATGGTAAGGGCCTGGTGGCCACTGCCTTAGCTATTTGGGGGCCCCTTTCTGGCGGGGGGGGGGCCCGTTCGGTGCAGGCATATGTCCTTGAATGATCATGCTTGTTTTGTCTATTATGTATTTTGGTATATATATATACAGTATATATATATATATATATATATATATATATATATATATATATATATTGATATATGTTTACGCTGTAAAGTTACTGATATGCCTGGTTGTGTGTTGCAGATTGCTTCATAATTGTGCATATTAAGGGGTTCCTCCTGGTCCTGGGGTCCCTAGTGTAAAATTGATCACCTTAAATCCTCCCACTGGGATTTTTAAGGGGCATCCCGGGTTGCTTTTGCGTAAATTCCCTACGGTCTTGCTACTGACCACAAAAATCACCATATGGAGGCTCCACAGGATACTGGGCTCGGGCTCCCTCTGGGACAATCCCGGCCATGTGTGGGGTGTGGGGTATCCCTTACGGGGGAGAATGTGCTGATCTGTATACCATGTGCACAAAAGGCCATGACGCTGCAGTCGGGTACCCAGCCTTCTGGGTCGGTTCCTCCCGCTTCATCGCCTTCCCCTCCCTGCCTTATCCGTACCCCAAGTGACATTGGTGTCAGCGGGGAGTCGCACTCTGATGTTTGTGCTAGGTTGGCCAGCATCGAGAAATGTATTGCTAGCACGGTGGGCAAGAAGGCCCTGGCTAAAAAGAGACATTTGTCGTCGGCCCAGCCTTTGTGGGATGTTGACGACGATTCCATTGATTTGTCGGATTATTCCCCGTTAGGAGGGGGAATTGTATGAGGAAACAGAGGCTGATTATGTACAGTGTACAGTTATCTACAGTGATGCTGATGTCGGGCAGGCTCTGGGGGATGGCGTAGATACGGCCACTGTTTTGTCACAAATATTGGAGGTTTTGGATATTGACCCGCCTGAGGCGCCTCCTCTCAAGGGGGAATTTTTTGGGGTCCGCAAGCCCCATCTGGAATTCCCTGCCCAGGGTCAATTTGATGCGCTGATCCTTAGAGAATGGGAGAGGCCCAGTCGGCTTCCTGGTGCTCCTCAGGGATGGGATAAGAAGTATCCTTTCCCGGTGGAGGCGGTTAAGCGCTGGTCTTCTCCTCCAGAGGTCGATGCGCCAGTTTTAGGTTTGACCAACTCTTCTGTGCTGAACACCCCTGACGCCACTTCCCTTAAGGATGGCGATGATAAGCGCCTTGATCAGTTGGCGTGCCACGCATTTGCCAGTGTGGGCTCGGCCCTGCGGCTTGTTTGCGCATCTGCCCTAGTGTCGCTTGCTACCAGATCTCTTATCAGGGACTGGCTGAATGACGCTCAGTTTGATCCGGCTAGCGCTGAGTTCGCTACCCTTAAGAGATGTGAATTGTTTGTGGATTTTGTCTTGGTTGCTATGGAAGATTCTATTGTCGTGTGTAGTAGGACTTCAGCCTTATTGGTGGCTATGCGCAGATCGGTCTGGCTCCGCCAGTGGACGGCGGACTTTGGGGCCAAGAAGTCGCTTATAGCTCTTGCCTTTTTGGGTACGCGGCTGTTTGGAGATAAATTGGATGCTGTTGCTAAAGGAGGTAAGTTACCTCAGCGGAAGAAACAGCACCGTCCCTTTCAGGGGGCTGGCTTGTTCACTCCTTCCTTTCGAGGGGCCAGAGCGGCTAGGGGTTTGGCCTTCTCGGGTGTCAGGGGCTCGTCCTGGAACAGGGGCAGAGGTCGGGCACTTCCGCGGCTGCCTGGGGTTCCAAGCCCAAGCCTGCCGTTAAACTGGCTCAGCAATGAAGGGGCGCCCTCACCCTCAAGGGTGGGGGGACGGCTGCGGCTCTTCTTCCAGGTCTGGGCCCGGGAGGTCACAGACAATTGGATCTTGGAAGTGGTCTCCTCCGGGTACAAACTGGAGTTCGAGTACTGGCCAACTCCAAGATTCGTAAGGTCCCGGGTGCCCTCGGACCCTCAGGCTGCACAGGGGCTCCTGTTAGCAGTGAAAAACCTTCTGGACATGGGAGTTATATGCCCGGTGCCTCCGTCGGAGAGAGGCAGGGGTTACTACTCCAACATTTTCACGGTTCCCAAAAAGGAGGGTTCAGTGAGACCGATTCTAGATCTCAAGTTCCTCAACAGGTTTATCAGAGCCAAGAAGTTCCGTATGGAGACGGAGGCTCGGCCATTAATTCCCTTCACCAAGGGGATTTTATGACATCCATAGACATCAAGGATGCGTATCTGCATGTTCCAATCTTTCCAGTACATCAGAGATTCCTCAGGTTTGTAGTGGAGGATCAACATTTTCAGTTTATGGCCCTTCCCTTTGGACTGATCTCGGCTCCGAGGGTCTTCACCAAGGTCCTGGCGGGTGTCATGGCCCTGCTCAGAGGTCAGGGCATTCACATTGTACCTTATCTGGACGATCTTTTGATCTCAGCTTCTTCCCTCCATCAGGCGGAGCTGGACACCCACCAGTTGGTGTCAACTCTGGAGAGGTTCGGGTGGGTGATCAACCGCCCCAAGTCCTCTCTCTCCCCGACACGATTGATTTCATTCCTAGGCATGAATCTCGATACCATTCGGGCCAGAGTGTTTCTACCCCAGACCAAGGTGCAGGGGATTCTGGATCTGATCCGCTTTCTTCTGGCCAGTCCTTGTCCCTCTATCCGACAGGGGATGAAACTGATGGACTTGATGGTGTCCTCCTTCGAGGCGGTACCGTTTGCACAGTTTCACATGAGATCTCTTCAACTTCACCTTTTGACGCATTGTGACAGGTGTCCGCAGTCATTGGATCAACCTTTCAGGATGTCTCCCAGGGTTCGGCAGTCTCTTCGGTGGTGGCTGGAGTCGAGCAACCTGTTGAAGGGCAGATCTTTTCTGGTCCCTTGTTGGGAGACGGTTACCACGGATGCCAGCCTGTCAGGCGGGGGAGGTTATTGGAAAAGTCATCAGTTCAGCGGGGTGTGTGGTCCTCAGGAGGCTCACACCCCCCATCAGTGTCTTGGTGCTCAGAGCCATCCGACTGGTTCTGGCACGGCTGACCTCACATTTACAGGGTCTGCCGGTTCAGGTTCGTTCAGACAACCGAACGGCGGTAGCTTACATCAATCAAACCCAAGGAGGGACTTGCAGCAGGAGTGCCCTCAGGGAAGTCTCTCTGATCCTGCACTGGGCGGAGAGCAATGTTCCTTGCATTTCGGTGGTCTACATTCCGGGAGTGGAGAACACCGGGGCGGATTCCCTGAGCAGGGGATCCTCTCGCCAAGGAGAGTGATCTCTCAACCCCGAGGTTTTTCTGGATCTTTGCCGCAAGTGGGGGACTCCGGAGGTGGATCTCTTTGCCTCGAGGCACAATCACAAACTTCCGGCCTTTGTGTCTTTTTCTCAGGATCCTCTATCTCTGGCAGTGGATGCCTTGTCCCTTGCTTGGAAGGATCTGGGTTTTCTGTACCTGTTTCCGCCCGTCTCCATGCTTGGCATGGTAGTTCGCAAACTGGTTCTAGAAGGGGCACCAGCGATTCTGGTGGCTCCAAGGTGGCCAAGAAGGGTTTGGTATGCAGACGTTGTAAGGCTGGCCGTAGATCAGTACCGGCTTCCC
This sequence comes from Gastrophryne carolinensis, assembly GCA_027917425.1. Lineage (NCBI taxonomy): Eukaryota > Metazoa > Chordata > Amphibia > Anura > Microhylidae > Gastrophryne > Gastrophryne carolinensis. The sequence continues at coordinate 168,745,724 of CM051238.1, read as the reverse complement.
ATGTTGGCGGATCTGTTATCTCAGGGTCAACTACTTTATCCCAATTTACAAACGCTGGCTTTGACGGCTTGGCTGCTGAAACCTTCATTCTGAAGGAGGAAGGCTTGTCTGCGGCCGTTGTTCAGACCTTGATTAGAGCTAGGAAGCGGTCCTCTTCTGTCATTTACTATAGGACTTGGAGGTCCTATATTGATTGGTGTGAGGCTAGGGCCTTGCCTTGTAGGGTGTTTTCGATTCCTAGGATTTTGGAGTTTCTTCAGCATAATCTGGATCTTGGGTTCCAGCTTAGTACTTTGAAAGGACAGGTTTCTGCTCTGTCGGTTTTCTTCCAGAGGTCTTTTGCCTTACACCCGCTGGTTAAGACTTTTTTCCAAGGGGTCGCGCATGTGCGGCCCCCGCGGAAGGCTGTGGTTCCTGTTTGGGATTTGAATTTGGTACTTTCGGCTCTCCAGGGTCATCCTTTTGAGCTGCTACAGGATATTGCTCTTTCTGTTTTCACTCAAAAGGTTGCCTTCTTGGTGGCTATTACCTCTGTTCGGCGTGTCTCTGAGTTGGCGGTTCTGTCGATTCAGGCCCCTTACTTTGAAAGACACCAGGACAAGGTGGTCTTTCGTTTTAAGCCAGATTTCCTTCCTAAGGTGGATCTGCTTTCCATCTCAATCAGGATGTAGTTCTCCCTTCCTTGTGTCCTAAGCCTAGCAAGGACAAGGAGAGGGTTTTGCACAATTTGGATGTGGTTCGCTGTGTTAAGTACTATTTGGTGACTACTTCTTCTTTTCGCAAGACGGATGCCTTTTTCGTGGTGCCCAGGAAAGGTTTGGCGCCCGCCAAGTCTACCATTAGCAAATGGATTCGTCAGGCCATTGTTGGGGCCTATTCTGCTAAGGGGAGACTCCCCCTTTTAGGGTCACTGCGCACTCTACTCGTGCTGTTGGTGCATCCTGGGCTTTTCAGCACCAGGCTTCTGTTGATCAAGTTTGTAAGGCGGCTACTTGGTCTTCCGTTCATACTTTTTCCAAGTTTTCCAAGGTTGATGTGCGGGCTTCAGTGGATGCTGTTTTTGGCCGCAAGGTTCTGCAAGCTGCAGTGGTTTAAGTTGGTACATTCTTTACTGTTTCTGGTTCCCACCCATGACGGACACTGCTATTGGATGTCCCACATGTCATGAAGATTTGAAGTGGAGTGTATGGCACACTTAGAATAATACCGTTTTGTGAGTACTCACCTGTAAAACTGGTATTATGAGTGTGCCATACACTCCACTTCAACCCACCCTTTTTTCTGGTATTCCGGAGCTTTTATATGGTGAACCATTGGTTTGATTGTTAATGTTATAATTGGTTCTTCCTGGTCCCCTTACTGCTTTTTTACACTGAGAAATTGGTGGGAGGTCCCAGGTATATATGGACTGGGAGGGGCTTTCTTTTTTGCATATTCATCTCTGCAGAAGTTCGCCCTCTACTGGAGATTACCTGCATGTCATGAAGATTTGAAGTGGAGTGTATGTCACACTCATAATACCCATTTTATAGGTGAGTACTCACAAAACGGTATTTTTTGGGTCCCAAAGTTCGAGTTCCCATTGGTTACAATGGGAACCGGGTTCGGGTGAAGTTCGGGTTCCCAAACTAAACATTTGTCCAAGTTTGCCCAACACTACCTTTGAGCATTTTAAATGGAGCAGTACCTAGACAGTTCTTCCAGGTTTTATTCTTTGCCCCAGGCCATAGCAATTTAGGATGCCCTGCTGTGTGTTATGCTGTGGCTCGCCGGGGCTTCTTACCTATTCCACAATCCCACTGCACATGTGCGGGCTCTCTTCCATCATCATTCTATGCTGTGCATATTAATACATTGAATGGAAGGATGCGGCGGGAATCTTTTGTGGCCGCTGCCCTCTAGCTATGCACACATGCACCAGGCCTATCTGAATGGCTGGCGTAGGTGTACGACCAGCAGCAGGGGGGATACAGGGAAATCACTGTGGGATTGCTGGAAAGTTAAGATTCCTGGTGAACTGGGGGGTTTCACACAGTAAAATTGGGATGCCCCATGGACAGGGAGACCACCTAAGACCAGCATTTTAGAATTTGATTGGTTGCACCTCTCAAAAAAGTGGACCAACAGTCAAAAATGACTTAAGCCAGACCAACACAACAAACAGTGCTCATATGCATTCCTCCCCAAGGCAATTTAGGTTGCTGCACAAAAACATTCATTTACCTTTTTCTTACACCTGCTGTAGTGAATTTTAGAAACAGGCCACCTGCAAACAGGAAGTGCTGCTGGGCTTCCTGTTACTGTGCATTGTCAGCTATGTCAGTTGAATCCAGGCAGCAGCATGGCTGAGATGCGGGGAGAGGAATCTCCAAAATGGGCGCTACCTTTCTTTTCCAACTGTGCCAGGCTGTTGGTCCAGTTTAAGTAAAATGTTGATATCTATAGCCCCTTCCGCTGGAAAGAATGAGCTACATCGATAGTGCTTTACAAAGTCAAGTTTTAAAAACTAGATATTTAATCATTATTTTATTACTGTTCTGAATAGGAAGAACTTAAAATCTGCAACCTTATGTTTTCCATTTTGCTTGAAGAAGAAATCAATACTAGAGCAGCACAGCTAAACCAAAGCTTGGACAAAAAACGCAAACAAAAGGTAGGAAATGTTTTTTATTTTTACCTTGTATGGGAGTCAAAAATGATAAACCTTTGGACATTATATTTTCTTACTGTCATAGGTATGTTCAAAAGTGCCTCACTGCAAAAGTTACAAAGCATAAAAGAAACAATTGAGGGATTAACAGCACTATGGGTTTATAGACATTGTAGGGATCTTCCCGGGGGGCGGTGTGTTTGGACACAGTTCACGGCAGACTTAGATGTTATAAAAGCAGGTCTTGGCGTTTATTCATGGCATAAACAGTCCAGCAAACAAAACATACAGCAACCACGTGCTTCTTTTGTGTACAAACAAAATAAAAGACCTAGCCCGTCTGGGCGCTTACTAACAGGTTCTCCTCACCTATCTGACACTTTCAAATCACAGTGTTCGCCTGGATAACGCAGGGTGAGTTTTTAGCTCCAGCAGTGGCTGCGTTCGCAGCTTCGTTCAAACATCCACAGGCTGTTCATTCCTGGCTGAGAGCAATAGCCTGCAGTCTCTGCAGAGCTTTTACCTTCCCAGGCTAATTAGGATCAGAGCTCACCTGATTCAAAACCCAAACTGGATCGGGGAGGTGTGGAATGACAGGTCCCTCTACCAAACCTACCTGCCATTCCATATAAATCCAGGCCCGGCAAAATTAAACAACAACTCAGCAGCATATCACTGCTGAGAAACAAATCAATCCTGGACTTACCATCTCACCCAGCGTAGTAACCTAGGTGAAATGTACACCCCCTCGATCACTTCTCCAGTGACATGTCTACATATCCCCCCCCTCTTCTTCAGACCGGAGGGCTGAGCATTTTGTCCCCACAGACAATGTACCCTCGATAATGCGTCAGCATTTGCCTGTAATTTCCCTGGCCTGTGTTCCACAGTGAAATTAAAGTTTTGTAGGGACAGAAACCATCTAGTCACTCTTGCGTTTCTCTCCTTGTTTAACTTCATCCATGTTAGGGGGGCATGGTCTGTCACTAACTTGAATTTCCTGCCTAGCGAGTAATATTTTAGGGATTCGAGGGCCCACTTCACTGCCAAACATTCTCGCTCCACAATGGCATAATTTTTCTCGGCCGGGGTTAGCTTCCTACTCAAGTACATCACCGGATGCTCCTCACCATTTACTACTTGTGAGAGTACTGCACCTAAGCCTGTGTTAGAAGCATCTGTCTGGACCAGAAATTCTCGCCTGAAATCGGGGGTAACTAACACAGGTTGTTGGCACAAGGCAGATTTAAGGCTTTGGAAAGCCTTCTCGGCCTCTGGAGTCCACGTGATCATTGCTCTCTTTCCGCCCTTTGTCAAGTCAGTTAGGGGAGCAGCAACTGAGGCAAAGTTCGGCACAAATCTACGGTAATAGCCCGTAATACCAAGGAAAGCTCTGACCTGTTTCTTTGTCAGGGGTCTAGGCCAATTCTGTATTGCCTCAATTTTATTTAGCTGTGGCTTAATCAACCCTCTTCCAATAATGTAGCCCAGATACTTGGCCTCTTCTAGGGCTATTGCACACTTCTCGGCATTTATGGTCAACCCTGCATCACTTATGGTATCCAATATGGCCTGTACCTTACAGAGGTGACTTTCCCAATCAGGGCTAAAAATGACCACATCATCGAGGTAGGCAGCTGAATAATCACAATGTGGTCGCAAAATCAAGTCCATCAACCTCTGGAAAGTCGCAGGTGCTCCATGTAACCCGAACGGCATCACTACATACTGGAATAGCCCATCAGGGGTGGAGAATGCAGTTTTCTCCTTAGCCTCATCAGTAAGTGGAATCTGCCAATAGCCCTTTGTGAGATCGAGGGTGGTTATGTACCTGGCATTACCCAACTTCTCAATCAACTCATCTACCCTGGGCATAGGATAGGCATCGAATTTTGAGATCTCATTCAACTTTCTGAAATCGTTACAGAACCTCCAAGTTCCATTAGGCTTTGGGATTAATACAATCGGGCTGGACCATTCACTCTGTGACACCTCAATTACCCCCAGATCAAGCATACGTTTTACCTCGGCAGATACGGCTTCCCTACGTGCTTCCGGGATCCTATAGGGCTTGAGGTTTACTCTGCTTCTAGGCTCAGTTTCAATGTGATGATAGATGAGGTGTGTACGCCCTGGAAGGTCAGAAAACTTGTCTTTGTTTTTCTGTAAAAATTCCTGAGCCTCCTGTTTCTGTGACACTGATAGGGTATCACCAACCTTGACTGGAGGGATTGGTTGTGACAAATTATTAACAGTATTTGTCGCCCCCAAGGATTCCCTGTCTTTCCAGGGCTTAATCAAGTTTATGTGGTAAACTTGGAAAGGCTTCCTTCTACCTGGTTGGTGCACCTTGTAGTTCACCTCACTGACCTTTTCAACAATTTCATAGGGACCTTGCCACTTCGCCAGGAATTTACTCTCAACAGTGGGAACTATCGCCTGGGTTAAATGTCCTGATTCTTGCAGACCGGTTGTAAATTCTACTTTGGGCCTCTTGCGCCCTCTGGAGGTGTTCCCTTACTAGGGGCATTACAGTGGCTATACGGTCCTGCATTTGTGCTACATGCTCAATAACACTCTTGTAAGGGGCGGACTCGCTCTCCCATGTCTCTTTTGCAATGTCCAGTAGACCCCTAGGGTGACGACCATAGACCAACTCGAATGGTGAGAACCCTGTGGACGCTTGGGGCACTTCCCTAATAGCAAACATGAGGTAGGGTAACAAATGATCCCAGTCACGACCATCTTTTTCCACCACTTTTTTCAACATATGTTTCAAAGTTTTATTAAATCTCTCCACCAATCCGTCCGTCTGGGGGTGGTATACAGAGGTACGGATGGGTGAGATTTTAAATAGTTTGCATAACTCCTTCATCACCTTTGACATAAAGGGTGTACCTTGGTCAGTCAGGATTTCTTTGGGGATTCCAGTCCTAGAGAACATATAAAACAACTCACGTGCAATTGTTTTAGATGCGGTGTTTCTTAAGGGCACAGCTTCAGGATAGCGGGTCGCATAATCCATGACCACCAGAATATACTGGTGTCCTCTAGCTGATTTTACAATGGGACCCACTAAATCCATGGCTATACGCTCAAAAGGCACCTCTATAACAGTGAGCGAAACCAAAGGACTGCGAAAATGTGACACTGGGGCACTAAGCTGACATGTGGGGCACGACTCGCAGTGCTTTTTAATATCACCATATATCGCCGGCCAGTAGAACCTCTGGAGAACCCTCTCCTGCGTTTTGTCAGTCCCCAAGTGTCCCCCAAGAACATGGTTATGTGCCATGTCAAGCACCTGACGCCGGTACGGCTTAGGCACCAGAAGCTGTTCCACAATCTCATCCTTAATCTTAGTGACTCTATAGAAAAGATCATTAGTCACAGAAAAATGTGGAAATCTTTTCTCAGCATCTGGTTCCTGAGGTACCCCATTCATGACAGCAACCTGCTCTCTCGCATTTTTGAGAGTGGGGTCCTGTAACTGTGCAGTCCCAAAATTATCCCTAGACACCTCTAAGTCTGGTATATTTTGCTCAGTGGGAGGAGCCTCCTCCTCTCCAGCCAGGACCTGCAAAGGAAAACAATCATTTTCATCCTGCACACTTTTATCATTTACAGGGGGTAATGCAACAACCTTAGGAGTATCCTCACTCCTTTCGGGGGATTTTCTTTTTCCCCAGAGAGCCCAGAACAATGGAAAATCGCGCCCCAATATTACGTTATGCATGAGATTTTTAACCACACCCACTTCATATTGTACGGTGCCTTGTTCAGTCCCGACTTCAGCCAGCACTATAGGGTACACTTTTGTATCCCCATGTATACAAACAACACTCATATGCTTTTTACACTCAAAGTCCCCAGCCACCAGGCTGGCATGCACCAAGGTTACGAGGCTTCCTGAGTCCAGCAACGCCTTAACAGGAAAGTCATTAATTGTAATGTTGCAGATTTGCGGTTCAGTCTCTAGTCCAGGAACTGCAACACAAGATGGTTCTGCAAATAGCGACTGACGCCGACTAGCCTCAACATCCATGGGCTCAGTGGTAAGAGGGCAATGGGCAGACACGTGTCCCATCTCATGGCATCTCCAGCACTGGATAGAGCCTGGTCTCCTTGGCAAGGAGTCCTTTTTAGGGCCACTTAGCCACCCGGGACCATCCCCAGTCTTTTGCCCCTGAGACACCACTTGAGCCCTTTTTCCTCCCTCAGCACCCCTCCACACTCCCCCAATAGATGGAAGTCTCTTACCAGCTGATGTCACAGATCTGGCACTCCGGGGAGGTGAAGAGGCTGCAGAAACATCACGGAGGTAGTCCTCAGTCGCCTGGAACCTCTCCACAAGGTTGACAAGTTTGTTTGCATTCTTAGGGTCACCTTGTCCCACCCAGCGTTGCAGGTCAGCAGGAAGTGCTCGGAGGTAGCGATCCATCACAACCCTCTCTAGGATCTGTGCAGGAGTAGAAGTGTCTGGCTCCAACCACTTTCTCGCCAAATGGATCAGGTCATACATCTGGGACCTCGCCGATTTGTCCAAACTGTAGCTCCAGTTGCGTACCCTCCTGGCACGGACCGCAGTAGTAACGCCTAGTCGGGCAAGTATCTCTGCTTTTAGCCGAGTATAGTCCTTAACCTCTTGCTCACTGAGGTCATAGTAGGCCTTTTGAGGTTCTCCTGTTAAATAGGGCGCAATTACCTCTGCCCACTCAGCGACTGGTAACTTCTCTCGCTCAGCCGCACGCTCAAACCCCGTTAGGAAGGCCTCAACATCGTCCTCAGCAGTCATCTTTTGCAGCGCTCGCTGCACAGCCCTTCTCACATCAAAAGTCTCTGGAGCGGCTCGCACCACTGTGTGGGGGTTAGCAACCACAGGCGCCTCTTGTTTTGCTATCAGATGTTCAATAAGTTGTCTATTGGCCTCTATCTGAGCCTGTTGTTGTTGCAAACTCACTTGCATAAACTGCTTCAGCATCTCCTCCATGTTGCGCGACTGTTCTTGGAGTGTAGTTGCAGCTTTCACCCAAGACATAAGCAGCTGTAGCCAAATCTGTCCACACCGTTGCCCCTAGCAACCGTTTTGCCCGCTCCGCAGCACCAATTGTAGGGATCTTCCCGGGGGATGGTGTGTTTGGACACAGTTCACGGCAGACTTAGATGTTATAAAAGCAGGTCTTGGCGTTTATTCATGGCATAAACAGTCCAGCAAACAAAACATACAGCAACCACGTGCTTCTTTTGTGTACAAACAAAATAAAAGACCTAGCCCGTCTGGGCGCTTACTAACAGGTTCTCCTCACCTATCTGACACTTTCAAATCACAGTGTTCGCCTGGATAACGCAGGGTGAGTTTTTAGCTCCAGCAGTGGCTGCGTTCGCAGCTTCGTTCAAACATCCACAGGCTGTTAATTCCTGGCTGAGAGCAATAGCCTGCAGTCTCTGCAAAGCTTTTACCTTCCCAGGCTAATTAGGATCAGAGCTCACCTGATTCAAAACCCAAACTGGATCGGGGAGGTGTGGAATGACAGGTCCCTCTACCAAACCTACCTGCCATTCCATATAAATCCAGGCCCGGCAAAATTAAACAACAACTCAGCAGCATATCACTGCTGAGAAACAAATCAATCCTGGACTTACCATCTCACCCAGCGTAGTAACCTAGGTGAAATGTACACCCCCTCGATCACTTCTCCAGTGACATGTCTACAACATATATATGTAATATATATACCTTACTATGGACAACAGGGAGCCTTGTTGTTTATAGGCTCCCTGGTTCTACAGGTAAAGGGCATGGCATTGCTTTGATATGTATTTCTGAGGTCATATAACTGCCCATAAAGCTTTAATGTGAACCAAAACTTCTTGTGAAAACAAAACTACTTTTCACTATCCTGGGTTTAGGTCCTTCCCCCTGGGGCACCCTGCTTTGGGGTGCCCCGTCGCGTGAATGCTGAGCAAACTCACCTCTCCTCAAGCCCAAGGTGCAAGGATGGCCACCCGTCCAATCAGCTGAATAGAATCCTCAGGTGGCGCACTCTATAGATCCACTAAGGATTTATAGAGTATAGAGTATATGATTCAGGGTACTTGTGGACCTGGATCCTGCCTGGCATAGGGTTGCTAGAGAGGGCTTAGTCCTCCATTAAATAGCCAGTTCTTGTTATCTTTTCATTTTTTTTCTATTTTTTTTTTGTTTTTTTTTCTTTCTGGAAGAGATAACGTGTATGTGTTCATCTTCTGAAGGCTCACATAATGGGGGTCTTTCTGATTATTTTGTGAAGCCAGTATGACTTGCAGTGTGTGGGTTGCAACCTACATCTGGATGAGCTTTTTAGTGCTTAGATGAAAAAAAAACAATAATTAGTTGACCTGATACCACTTGTAGACACTTGTTTTCTGGCGATAAGGCCGCTAACAAGCTGAACTCTCCTGTGTTTTGTGCACCTGCTGTGTGACCTGGATATACAGTATGTTCAGTCAATATATCACCTCAATAATTCTCACAGTCTTCTGCTCTGATTACAGAATCAAACAGCTGAACTAGTAAAAATGTTTAAGGCCGAGGTGGACTCTTTCAGAGAATCCTATGATGACCTGGTGGCTGAGGACAAGGTAAGTGATAAATGCCGGCCTATATGAAATGATGAGCATGTCTTCACATTACCAATCTGTTGTCTTCCAATTTTAGCTGTTAGATCGTGGATTTAAGAAGGAGTTTTCAGATGTCCCAATTCACCTTGTGGACCAGCTATATAAACTCTATAGGAGACGACCAAGGTACTGTTGGACATGGAATTCTTTGTTTAGCATATTTAATGCAGTGAAGCAATATTAGGGCAGAGATTTATTTGTACTTCAATGGATTGTAAAAGTTTTGCAGGTGAAATGTTTCCATACCCATTGCAAACACCATACATATTTATGTATACACTAACCTGGACTATACCTTGAGAAACTAGCCTGGGTCTTGGGCTACGAAACGCGTTGGGGACATTCTCCTGGCACTTACCGTTTTTTGGGGGGACATCCCGGGATCCACACTCAGGTGATTACTTTTATCATTTACTTATTGTGGTTAGCATCTTGCTCATCTTGCCACATTAATTTTGCTGTTTAGTGTGGGAATAATATAGGCATTTTTACAGATTTTTGTATAGGTATTTGCACATTTTTGCACTTTTGTACTTTATAGTTGGATGAATTGTGTTTTAATTTTTAATTTTCTTATCATCTTTGGGTTTGTTTTATATACTATGGATCCGCCTGGGATACCCCTAAAAATGAGTTGTGGGTGATGTATATGTTTTTTTTCCCTACATCCAGTCCAGGTCGTCCCAGTGATGACATGTGGGGTATTCGCCCCCAGGGGGCGCTCGACTGCAAGATCAAAGATGTAGCTCCTCCCGGCCCCCTATAAAGGCAGGTGTTCCCCTATCATTCTCCAGTTGTTCATCTTGCAGTCTTGGCTGCAGAAGATCGTTGGCACTCTCTCAGATATTGGCAGCAGAGCGGGGCCACCTAGCCTGTCGGCCGCTGCGGGCCCTATTTCCACGGATCCCTCCTGACCCATTCCTGCCTCCCAGCCTCTGGCTGCTTCGGGATCGTGACTGTAGGGTGAACGCCGGGGTCTGTTGGTGTTCGGCAGAGCTTGACTCTGGGCCGCAGACCCTATCCTGAGGGGGAACCACTATATACTTGTTGCTGATTGTACCCATCCCTGCCCACAAGCTGTATTGATATTATTGTTGTGCTATGTGTTTTTTGCCTTTGTGGATTGGTGTTTTTTACACCTTGGCTCCTCGCTGGCTCAGCATGGTGCACTTTGCCTTCTTACTCACCTCCCTCGTCGTTCGCTTGGGCTGCGGGGTCGCCGCGGGCCCGCCGCATCGCCGCCGGTGCGGCGCTGTCTGTGACGGGGGGGAGAGACTCGACGCTTTGGCGCGGTGGGCCTCGGGCGCCGCTGCCGCCATTTTCACAGCCTTGCCAGTGCTGGAAGGGGGCGGGCGCTTTCTTCACACGCGCCAACGGGGGGGGCGCAGGCCGCACTCCCCTCGAGGATCTTTATGGAATCTGGCCTGCGCGCTGCTGGTACCTGCCTGGATGCTGCGGAGCCTGGCTCTGTCCTGCTGCTGCTGGGGGATCACGCTCGTACTCGGAGGCTGCGCTGTCCCTCTGTCGGTGTCGTGAGTCCCTGTTTTTTTCTGGCTGTATTTATGAATATTTGCATTGTGCCTATTCTGATCATGGTCCCTTCTCCCCTCTCATGTATAGGTCGTGGGCTTAAGGTTGAGGGTTGTGTTAAGAGGGATCGCCTTATAGGTTTGGGCCATTAGTGTCTTGTAACCTTATCGATTTTTACCACTTTAAATCACCATAATGGAGGCATCAGGGAATAGTGAGCTGGGGGCCCCATTTGGGCAGGAAAAGCTCTGCCCCGTGTGCAGTAGGAATCCTCTGGGCAGATTCAGCAATGTTTGTACCACTTGCACCAGGGGCATTATTTTGGACCATGAACGGGAGGGTGTCCCTGCCCCTAGCCCTGCACTGCCGGCGGCCTCTCTGGACCCTCCACTGCTGCACTCGAGGGGGAAGCCAGCAAGGGGTCTCATGCTGACTTGGCACATAGGCTGGCCAATCTCGAGAGACAGATCTCTCGGACGCCAAGCAGGACCATTTTTCTAACATGATTTTCAAGGAATGGGAGAGGCCTAACAAGTTACCGTCGGTTCCTAAAGGCCTGGATCGGCGGTATACCTTCCCTGATGAGCTGGTTCGGCTATGGTCTCGCCCCCCCAAAGTGTATCCTCCCGTGTCGGGGTTGTCCAACACGACTGTTATGCCGTCACCTGATACTGCTTCCTTACGTGACCCTGCTGACAAGTGCATGGTCTGCCATGCGTTCACCTTTGCTGGTGCCTGTTTTCGCCTTGTGTGCGCCTCAGTGATTGTCTCCCTAGCCATCAGAAAGAAGGTGAGACACCTTGTGGATAGAGCTAAGGCTCGCAAGCAGGCGGAGGAGTATAAGGAACTCAAGGCCTGCTTGTATTTCATTGGCTTTGTTGCTACTGCCATGGACGATGTAGTCCGGCTCGGTGCCAGGATTTCGGCCTTGCTTGTTGCTCTCCGCCGCTCGCTCTGGCTGTGGCAATGGTCGGCTGATGCGGCTGCCAAGAAGTCGCTTACGAGTATCCCCTTTGTGGGGAACAGGTTGTTTGGGGAGCGCCTGGACCTTTTGGTAAAGGATGGTAGACTCCCTCAAAGGCGGAAGCCTGCTCGGTCCTTTCGGAATCCCTCTGCCTATCATTCCTTCGAGGAGGAAGAGGCTCTTCTTTTTCAGGTGGCCGCAGAGATACCTGGGGCAGAGGTAGGTCCCGCGGCCGACCCAATCCCACCTGGGGAGCTAAATCCAAGCCCCCTGCCAAGTCCTCTTAGGCATGAGGGGGCGCCCTCACCCAATCCGGGTGGGGGGACGGCTTCTGCTGTTTGCTCAGATCTGGAGGTGGCACGTCTCGGATCGGTGGATTTAAGAGGTAGTGTCCGCCGGTTACAAGATAGAGCTGGTCGCCCACAAAATTCCTCCGTTCACGGATATCCCGCAACCCGCTAAAGGCCCAGGCCTTGAGAACGGCCGTGCAACACTTCCTGCGGTTAGGTGTGATTTGCCCTGTAACTTGGCAGGAACAGGGTCAGGGTTTTTACTCCAACCTGTTCACTGTTCCCAAGAAGGACGGAACGTTAAGACTAATCCTGGATCTGAAGGGTCTCAACAGGTTTGTAAGAGTCAGACATTTCCGCATGGAAATTCATGACCACGGTGGACATCAGGGATGCTTATCTGCACATCCCGATTTTCCAGGGACATCAGAAGTTCCTGAGGCTTGCACTGGAGGATCAGCATTACCAGTTTGTGGCACTGCCATTCGGGATATCCTCAGCCCCCCGTGTCTTCACCAAGGTGCTGGCGGGCATCATGGCTATCCTGAGGAACCAAGGCATTCGTGTGCTGCCCTATCTGGACGACTTGCTGATTGCAGCCCAGTCCCTTCAGCAGGCCGAGAGCAATACTCGGACAGTGTTGTCAACCCTGGAGGCCTTCGGCTGGGTAATCAATTACCCCAAGTCCTTTGTCACTCCCTCAACAGTGAGATCCTTCCTGGGAATGACGATAGACACCGCTCAGTCAAGGTTTTTCTGTCACTGCAGAAGGTTTTGGGTCTCCAGACGCAGGTGCAGGCCTTGCTGTCTTGTCAGTGAAAAACAATAATGATCAGCCACACCTGTCAGCATCAAGAACCCTTGGTTGTAAAAGCCACGAGAAACGGCCCGGCCATGAGCGCTCAACTCACATCCATATATAGATCAATAAGCATGCCAGCCTCAATCCGCTTTTAAAAGGATAAAATAGCCACGTTTATTCCATACAAAAATCTTTTAAAAGAATTCCATCCACGAATACAGGTCAAGATAAAGCATAAGGGAGCAACTTGAATGCCAACGCGTTTCGGGCACAAACTCAGCCCTTACTCATGACAATGTCATGTCATTTATCCTTTTAAAAGTGGATTGAGGCTGGCATGCTTATTGATCTTGCTGTCTTGTCAGCAGCCGTCGGTACGGCTGGGGATGAGATTGGTGGGCCTAATGGTGTCCTGCTTCGAGGCAGTGCCTTTCGCTCAGTTTTACATGAGACCTCTTCAATTGAACCTACTGACCGTCTGGAATCGGAATCAGGAGTCCCTGGAACACAGCTTTTCGTTGTCTCTCCTGGCCAGGCAGTCCCTCTTGTGGTGGTTGGACTCTCGGATCTTGCTGGCAGGCAAGTCCTTCCTGACTCGCCATTGGGAGATAGTCACCACAGATGCCAGTCTGACAGGTTGGGGAGGCGTTTGGCAGACTCAGAAGATCCAGGGTCAGTGGGGCCCGCAGGAGAACCGCTTACCCATAAATCTTCTGGAGCTGAGAGCTATCCGGTTGGTGCTTCTTCGCTTGACTTCCCACTTAAGGGGTCGTGCGATCCAGGTTCGCTCGGATAATCAGACGGCTGTCGCCTACATCAATCACCAGGGCAGGACTCCGAGCAAGAGAGCCCTCAAGGAGGTGACCCAGATTCTGACTTGGGCAGAGGAGAATGTTCGCTGCATCTCGGCGGTCTACATTCCCGGGGTAGAAAACCTGGAGGCAGACTCCCTGAGCAGGAGCGCCTCACGCCTGGGGGAATGGTCTCTCAGCAGCAAGACTTTACACGCTATGCGTCTTCGCTGGGGTCAGCCGGAAGTGGACCTGTTTGCGTCCAGACACAATCGCAAGCTTCCAAGGTTCGTCTCCCTCTCGAGGGATCCTCTGGCCATTGCCACAGACGCTCTGGCGATTCCTTGGACGGAGTTCAGGTTTCTGTATGCATTCCCTCCGTTTCCACTCCTGGGCAGGGTGCTGCGCAAGATAGCCCAGGAAGGGGTACCAACTACCCTGGTAGCTCCTCGCTGGCCGAGAAGGAGTTGGTTTGCAGACATAGTTCAGATGTCAGTAGATCGCTACATCATGCCCGACTACCCAGGGCTTCTTACACAGGGGTCGCTGCGGCACCCCAATTTACGGACACTGGCTTTGACGGCCTGGCTATTGAAACCTCAATCCTGACGGAAAAGGGGCTGTCGGTCACGGTTGTGCATACCATGATTCAGGCACGGAAGAAGTCTTCTTCCATGATATACTACAGAGTTTGGCACGCTTATATAGCCTGGTGCGAGTCTCCCTTGCTGCATATTTTCTATTTCTAGGATTCTGGAGTTTTTGCAACACGGCTTAGACTTGGGTCTCCAGCTGAGCACCCTAAAGGGTCAGGTCTCGGCCTTAGCCATCTTTTTCCAGAGACCCATTGCCAACCATAGGTTGATCAATACTTTTTTCCAGGGAGTCACCCATGTCCGGCCACCGCGTAAGTCAGTATTACCGGTGTGGGACTTGAATTTAGTTCTTTCTGCTCTTCAAGGTCCTCCCTTCGAGCCATTGTGTGATGCTGCATTGTCTATTTTGACTCTCAAAATGGTCTTTTTGGTAGCGATCACCTCGGTGCGTCGAGTATCAGAGCTGGCCGCGCTTTGTATGAAACCTCCCTATTTTGAGCGGCATAGGGATAAGGTGTTTTTTTCGCTTTAAACCTGATTTTTTGCATAAGGTTGTTTCTCCCTTTCACCTTAATGAGGAAGTCGTCTTACCTTCCTTGTGTCCAGCACCAGCTAATTCCAAAGAACGGACCCTCCATACCTTGGATGTGGTCAGGGCCATAAAGTATTACCTGGCTGGGAGGAACCCCCTTTTCGGACCACAGCTCATTCTACCAGAGCTATTGGTGCCTCTTGGGCTTTTCAGCACCAGGCATCGGTTGACCAAGTTTGTAAGGCCGCGACTTGGTCTTCAGTTCATACTTTTACAAAGTTTTGCAAGGTGGATGTCAGGGCCTCAGCTGATGCTGTTTTTGGCCGAAGGGTGATTCAGGCGGTAGTGAAATGAACTACATGCTGTTCCGCACTGGGGATCCCGTCCAAATGGACACTGCTTTTGGATGTCCCACATGTCATCACTGGGACGACCTGGACTGGATGTAGGGAAAAATACAATTTTGTGAAACTCACCTGTAAAATAGTTTTTGGATACATCCAGTCCAAGTCGTCCGACCCCGCCCTTGTGTTCATTGTTTCCTGTTGCCTGTTATGGTGATCACCATTTTTCATTCATTGGACATTGTTTTCATAAATCTTGTTAGAGAGAGTACAAGCTGAAGCTATATGAAGTAACATGGTTTCTTGGGCCTCCCGGCCTGGCCTATTTTCTTTATTGCATGGCCCGGCCCACTTCGGTATTCATTACAGTTGGGTTATTTCGCCACTAGGTGACGCAGTGGTACTGCAGAAAGCTGTGGCATGTCCCGGCTCCCTATAAAAATGGGATTAACCAACAAATTCCTAGAGTTTCCTCTGCAGTGATACTGCAAAGTTAAAAGATGTCTCTCTCTCTTGCGCAGGTGAGCGGGGCAACTAAGCCTGCGGCCCTGCATGTCTATTTCCATCCGTTTCTGGACCCTCACTGCCTTCCAGCCTCGGCTGACAGATCAGGTGAAGGTAGAAGAGCACTAGGGTCAAGTGCTCCAGGAGCGCTGCTCCTAGCCGCAGACCCTGTACCACGAAGTGTAGTCGGACATAGGCTTTATGGTGAGCCTATTAGGGATGCAGAGTTTCTGTCCAGGCTTCTGATGGGGTGAGTTGCTCTGGGACTGTGTCCCCTTATTTTCACTTTTGGGGTTCCCCCCCCCACATCTCCCTGGCCACGGCTGCTCGCCGCTGCCTTCTCGTCTCGCTCTCTTCCCCCCCCCCTCTGACTTTGTTCGGGGGGGGGGGCGGTGGTGGCGGCGAGCGGTGATATCTGTGGTGTTTTTTGATGTTTTTTGTGTGTTTTGTGGTGTTTTTAGCAGCCGTGCGTTTTATACTGTGCTCTGCGGCTGTGGGCGCTATTTCCTGAGGTGATTTTGCTTAGTCATGGCACCAGCCGGGTCACGTGAGCGCCGTTTTTCGCGCTCTTTGGGGAGGGGCGGAGCCTGGTGATGATGCGTATTGCGTCGTCCCCCCGCGGCCCGCCCCTCGAGGTACCTCTGGCAGCGCCATTTTGGACACTCTGTGCGTCTGGTTTTCTCCCTTCCTGAACGCAGCGCTGCTTCCTCCGGTGTCTCGACTTCTCTGGTGGTCTGTGCCTGAGCGACCCTACGGTGTCTTTGGTCCGTGAGTCCCCCTTGGGGTTTTTTTTATTGCATGGGATGTATTTGTTGCGGGTTGCTCATGTGTCTATTTGCTTATGTCTTTCAGACGGGATACCCTTGAGGTGTGGTTTCTCCCAGCTCCACTACTTCCTCCCCCTTATTTTCCCCTTCACTACTTCTGGGGGCATCCCGTGGGAGGGCATCCCGGGTGACTTCTGTCTTAGCCTTTACCCACCACTGGCCTATTGTGTCTGTATTAATCACCATATGGAGGCTTCTGGGGATTGCGTGCTTGGGGGCCCTTCCGGGCAAGCCCGATTGTGTTCCATGTGTGGGGTATCCCCCTTGAGTAACAGTGTCACGGTGCTACTGCAATTGGGCCCCAATGAGGGGGACATTAGCAGGGAGTCACGCTCTGATCTGGCTTTGCGGGTGGCCAACATTGAGAAGCAGCTTGCCAGGTCTGTTCCTAGGAAGGCCTCTGGCAAGAAGCGGCACCTGGATCCCAGATCCTCCCCTCTTCCTGAGATGTATGTGGGGATCGATGATCTTGGAGAATGTCACCCCCTTGTAATTGGAGAGTTTTCCCAGGATTCTGACTCCTCTGGGAACCAGTAGGAGGGTTGCGATAGTGACCCTGGTTCAGCGTCCGGAGAGGACTCATGGTACCCTGAGGACACTGATAATATGCTGTCACATATTTTTGAAATTTTGCACATTGCTGCACATTGCTGCCCCTGAGGTAGCTAGGAGAAAGCAGGGGAGCTTTTTCACCCTGGTAAACAGCGTCTTGAGTTCCCTGAGCGGGAACATTTCACCACCTTGGTGCTTAATGAATGGGAACGTCCTAACAGGCTGTCTGCTGTGACCAAGGGTCTGGATAAAAAGTATCCCTATCCTGCTGATCTTGTTAAGAGGTGGTCTTTTCCCCCTGAAGTGGACGCTCCCGTACTAGGCTTGTTCAATACTTCGGTTGTGCCTTCCCCTGACACTACCACTCTGAGGGACAGTGAGGATAGGCGCATGGATCAGTTGGCCTGCCATGCTTTTACTTGTGCGGGGGCTGGATTGCGCCCGGCCTGTGCTGCCGCTATCATAGCTATTGCCCTTAAAGGAGCAGTATCACGAAATTTGCATTAAAAAAGATAAATAATTAAATAGCCACACAATAGCTTCTAACATGTGTATAAATAATGTGGCGATAGAAAAAGGAAAAAATATCTGCCTTTCTTTTAAATTATATAATGACAATGGCTCAGTCCATTTGCTGAATAGGGGGATCTGCGGGGTTGTATTTAGTGAGCTGCTTCATTTAGCCCACTGGTCTCCTAGCAACACTTTACCTCAGAGGCTGACACTGTAATCAGTGGTAACGGCTGTGTGTGCGTGAGGTGCTGCTTTTGTTATGAGACCAGGTGACTCAAATGTGTAAAATCTATACAAAATAAACTAAACTGACTGAAAATAACTGAAATTCTTCTTTGAATAACTGTGCAGGAAAATCTAAAGGTATTAAAGTGGAACAAAACACTGAGTGGCTGACCCTGAAGTCTATAAGACCCGGCCATTGACCTTCCCCCTTGGGCATCCTAAATCGGGATGCCCCACTGTGTGAAACGACCCCTGGATAACCACAGATCCCCCCATTTTTCTGGCACACTCACGCAGATAGTCATTTAGACAGGCCGGGTGGCCAGGAAGGTTACTGCTCAGGCTCCCCATCTGCGTGCAAACAGCGCTGATTGGATGAGAGCCCGCGCATGCGCTGTGGAACAGGGAAAGGTATTTTTTCACAGGCGAACTTGGGGATTTCACATATCAGGGCATCCCAAGTCGGGATGCCCCTAGGGGCACAAAACAAAACTCCAGATAGTGAAAATCCTGGGTTGGGCTTTGCTCAAAACACACAAAGCTGAAAGAAAGATCATATGGAAAAATGAAAAATAAGAATATGAAAGAGAAAATGGTAAACTGAAAGATTCTGCAGCAGAGCCAACATGAAGGGAAAACTGTCAAAATAAAAAATGTTTAGAGCAAAAAAACAGGATGTAAACATAAAAATCCAATTCTGAAATAAAATAACCCCCCCCCCCCCCCCCAAAAAAAAAACAAAAAAAACTGGTGGGTCTGAGATTCGAACCTATGACTCTCTGGTTCAAACTGACATTGAATTTACCAATGAGCTAAATAACTTCTAGAGCTTTTCTTTCTGTTTTAGATATATGAGTTCTGGCCAGGCAATGTTGCAATATTATGCTGGATGGCTGCCAGCACTGAACAGCTGATTACTTTGTTACATTGTTTCCCCCTCTCCTCAGCGTGGAACAGGCCAGAGTGTCGGGCCCCAACACTCAGCAGACATAAACATGAGCTATTAGTCCCCAGCTGCACAACACAGACATCATTTTTTTCTAAATTTGTAATTCTTACTCCAACACTTACCTACATTCAAAGTGCCATTTAAATATAAGTCACCAAGAAAAATTTGTGATACTGCTCCTTTAAGAAGCTGCTCAAGCGTCTTCTTGATGGCGCTACTGCTGGTAGTGGAGGGGAGGAACATAGGTCTCTCTTACTTTGTTCTGATATTCCAAGTATGTCACACACCCCGCTTCCACTATTCATGACATATGGGTTATGGTCCAGTAGAGGGCAAACTTCTGCAGAGATGAAAGCAAAAAAAGAAGCCCCTCCCGGTCCATAAATACCTGGGATCTCCCACTCATTCCCAGTTCCTTCTCTGCAGGACGGAGAGCAAGTCAGAAGATGTCTGCGTCTCTTCCTTGCAGGTAAGCCGGGCTTGCGCCCGGCCATTTTGCCTATTTCTGCCCGGACCTTTTTATATTAAAACCTATACTAGCCTCCCAGCCTTGGCTGCAGGTCTGGGTAAGGGTAGACAACACCTTAATAGGTGTTCAGAGTGCTATGCTCCCCCGTGAGACCTCATATAAAGGGGGTAGGAGGTATCCGGGTTGGTGATCCCGGTTTGGGATGCCCTGTCCCTTACTATCCCTTTCACCCTTGGTGCGGGATTCCCCTCCTTCTGGGTCCCCCTGTTACCCTGCAGCGGGGGGGGGTCGGTGTTTTTACTTCAATCTTTTTCTCTCTTTCACTCTCACTGTGTATGTGTGTTGTGCGCTTGGGTGCCTTTATTTCTTTCTTTTTTTGAGGGCGTGCTGAAGCACACTGGAGAGCTTCTGCCCCCTGGTGTGGAGGGAGCGGGGCCGGGCGCTCGCGCGTTGCCGCGGCCTGCCCCCCCCCCACTGTTGGCGCCGGATGCGGAGCCCAGCCTCCTGCTGGGAACCTCGTTTCTGGTAGTGGAGGAAGGGGGGCGGGTCCAGGCGCGGCGCGCGATCCGTGCTGGCCCGCCCCTCCTTCTCCCTCGCTCTCTCTCTCTCCGGATTGCAGCCTGGCTGAACGCCATTACTGCGACGTGAGTGCCCTATTGGGCCCCCTTTATTCATCTAACTTTTGCAAGTGCTTCATAGACAGGGGCAGCGCTGGTCATTATGTCTTCTATGCTTATGCTTAGGTGTTCTATTGTGAGTGTGTGTGTATGTGCTGTGTAGTACTTATGGGCCCATCTCTCTTGTGTTTTTCAGGAGGACTCCCTGTGCCTTGCTAAAAAAGGGGGTTCTCCCGGTCCTAGGGTCCCTAGCAGTAATTTGGGCACTTATAAATCCTCCCACTCGGGACTTAAAGGGACATCCCGGGTTACTTACCAGCGTAATTCCCTCTGGCCATTGCGACTACCTTAAAATCACCATATGGAGGCTACACAGTATACCGGGCTGGGGCTCCCTTCGGGACAATCCCGGCCATGTGTGGGTTGCGGGGTACCCCTTACGGGGGAGAATGTACTAATTTGCATACCATGTGCGCAACAGGCCATAACGCTGCAGTCGGGATCCCTGGCGTCTGGGTCAGTGCCGCCCGTCTCATCTCTTACCCCACCCCGCATTATCCGTACCCCAAGTGACACTGTCATTAGTGGGGAGTCGCACTCGGATGTATGTGCTAGGCTGGCCAACCTCGAGAAAATTGTTTCTAGCTCAGTGGGCAGAAAGCCCCTGCTAAGAAAAGGCATCTGTCACCGGCTACGCCGGTAATTTGATTTTGATGATTATGAGTCCCATGACTCGGCTGATTATTCCCCGCTTGAGGAGGGGGAATTGTTTGAGGAATCTGAGACTGAGGAACAGCAGTTCTTTGATTCTGATGCAGGGCAGGCGCTGGGGGATGCTGTGGATACTCCCAAGGTCTTGGCCTATCTCTTAGAGGTTCTGGATATTTCCCCACCAGCGGAGGCCCCTCCGACAAAGGGGGAATTTTTTGGGTACTCTAAGCCCCGCTTGGAGGGGGGACTTCATGACGTCCATAGACATCAAGGATGCTTATCTCCATGTACCGATCTTCCCAGCACACCAGAGATTTCTCAGGTTTGTGGTGGGAGATCAGCATTTTCAGTTTGTGGCACTCCCGTTCGGGCTGACCTCGGCACCGAGGGTGTTTACCAAGGTTCTGGTGGGCATAATGGCCCTGATCAAAGCCCAGGGCATTCGCATTGTGTCGTATCTGGACGACCTGCTCATTACAGCTTCTTCCCTATGCCAGGCGGAGCTGGAAACCAGGATGGTGGTGACGACGCTGGAGAGGTTCGGATGGGTGATCAACCACCCCAAATCTTCTCTCTCCCCATCAAGGGAGATCTCTTTTCTGGGCATGATTCAGTCAAAGGTGCAGAGGCTTCAGGATCTGATACGTATTCTCCTGACCAACCCTCGCCCCTCTATCCGGCTAGGGATGACACTGGTAGGTTTGATGGTGGCTTCCTTCGAGGCAGTCCCCTTTGCTCAGTTCCACATGAGGTCGCTCCAACTCAATCTATTGCTGAACTGGGACAGATGTCCACAGTCCTTGGATCAGTCCTTTCTGATGTCTCTCAGGGTTCGGCAGTCCCTTCAGTGGTGGCTGGAACCAAGCAATCTGATGAGGGGCAGATCCTTTCTGGCCCCTTGTTGGGAGACGGTTACCACGGATGCCAGCCTGTCGGGCTGGGGAGGTTTCTGGAAGGATCATCAGTTCAAGGGGTTGTGGGGTCCTCAGGAGGCTCACACCCCCATCAATGTCTTGGAGCTCAGAGATATCTGTTTGGTTCTGTCACGTCTGACACTTCACCTCCAGGGCTTACCGGTGTAGGTTTGATCAGACAATCGAACTGCGGTAGCTTACATCAGACACCAGGGACTCGCAGCAGGAGTGCCCTCAGGGAAGTCTCTCTGATTCTAACATGGGCGGAGAGCAATGTTCCTTGCATCTCGGCAGTGTACATTCCGGGAGTGGAGAACACAGAGGCGGATTCCCTGAGCAGGGGGTTTTCTCGCCGAGGGGAATGGTCTCTCAACCACAGGGTATTTCGGGCCCTGTGTCACAAGTGGGGGACTCCGGAGGTGGATCTCTTTGTCTCTCAGCACAATCACAAGCTTCCATCGTTTGTATCTCTGTTTCAGGATCCTCTGGCCCTGGCAGCGGATGCCTTGTCCCTTGCCTGGAGGGATCTGGGGATTCTGTACCTGTTTCCCCCTTTCTCCATGGTAGGCAAGGTAGTGCACAAGTTGGCTCTAGAGGGGGCACCAGCAATTCTGGCGGTAGATCAGTACAGGCTGCCCCTGTTTCCGGATCTGATCTCTCAGGGTCAACTACGTTACCCCAATTTACAAACGCTCGCTTTGACGGCGTGGCTGCTGAAACCTTCATCCAGAGGGAGGAAGGTTTGTCGGAGGCAGTTATTCAGACCTTGATTAGAGCTAGGAAGAGGTCTTCCTCTAACATTTACTATAGGACTTGGCGGTCCTATATTGACTGGTGTGAGGCTAGGGCCTTACCTTGCAGGGTTTTTTCGATTCCTAGAATTTTGGAGCTTCTACAGCACGGTCTGGATCTGGGGTTCCAGCTCAGTACTTTGAAGGGTCAGGTTTCTGCCCTGGCTGTCTTTTTTCAAAGGTCCTTTGCTTTACATCATCTGGTCAAGACTTTTTTCCAAGGGGTCACTCATGTTCGGCCCCCTAGAAAGCATTTGGTTCCCGTTTGGGACCTAAATTTGGTTCTCTCGGCCCTCCAGGGGCCTCCTTTTGAGCTGGTGCAGGATGTGGCACTTTCTGTGCTCACTCAAAAGGTTGCCTTTTTGGTGGCTATTACCTCTGTTCGGCATGTCTCTGAGTTGGCGGCTCTGTCTATTCAGGCCCCTTACTTTGAGAGACACCAGGACAAGGTGGTTTTTCGCTTTAAACCAGATTTCCTTCCTAAGGTGGTTTCTGCCTTCCATATCAATCAGGATGTAGTTCTCCCTTCCTTGTGTCCTAAGCCTAGCAATGACAAGGAGAGGGTTTTGCACTCTTTGGATGTGGTTTGTTGTGTGAAGTACTATATGGTTGCTACTTCTCCTTTTCGTAAGACGGACGCCTTGTTCGTGGTATCCGCTGGTTGCATGATAGAGTTTGTGGCCTGGCTGTCTCCAGGATTCATCAAATCCCGGATGCTTTTTGAACCCCCTGTCTACTCAAGGGGGTTTCTGGTGGTTCCTTGACTGTTAGAGTCAGGAGTCTTTTCATAGGTCCCCCAACTGGAAGACTTTCTGACGCCCATTCTGGCCCTGAAGGTCATCAACAAAATTGTCTGATTCCACCCCCTTTTTTGCCTAAAGATGTTATGCTGAGATCAGTACCCGTCGCCTGGGTGACCTCATGGCCACTGTCAAGTGTTCCTTCCCCTGTAGAGGGTGAAGGGTCTTCAGATGCAGGCTTGGGCTCTGCTACTGTGTCCTCATCCCTACACCTGTCAAGGGATGCAGGTGGTGGGCCTGATGTTTTGATGCTTCAGGTAGTCCCCTTTGCTCGTTTCACATAAGACATATTCAGTCGAACCTCTTGTCAGTTTTGGATTGGGGCCCTGTGTCCTTGGATCGGGAGTTGATCTGTCTCCTCTGGCCAGACGGTCCTTCTGGTGGAGGTTGGACTCCAGGAACCTTCTGGGGGACAGGTCCTTCCTGCCCATGTGCCGTGTATGCCAGTCTGACTGGTTTGGGGGACTTCTGGAGATCCCTGAGGTTCCAGGGAAGGTGGGGCCCACATGAGGGCCATGCTTCCATCAACGTCCTGGAACTGTGGGCAATCAGGTTGGTTTTTCTTACCTGATCACTCACCTTCAAGGTTGGACTGTTCAGATCCGCTCAGACAACCATAAGGCGGTTGTCTACATCATCCATCAGGGAAGTACTTGGGGCAAGTGAGCCTTCAAGGGAGGGTCCCTGATTCTGTCTTGGGCAGAACAGCATGTTTCCTGCATCTCAGGGATTTACATTCCGGGGGTGGAAAACCAGGTGGCTATCTCTTTCATCTGAGGAAATGGCCCCTCAACAACCGGGTGCTTCTCTCCCTGTTTCACCGCTGGGGTCATCTGGATGTGGCCCTGTTTGGGTACTGCCACAATCACAACTTTCAGATTTTATCTCTGTTTCAGGATCATCCTGTCTTTGCTGTGAGTGCCTGGGCATTCCCTTGGCCGGAGTTCGGCTTCTCTATGAGTTCCCCTTGTTTCCTCTTCTGGGCAGTGGTATATGCAACATAGCCCAGGAGCGGGTACCGGCCACCCTGGTGGTCCCTTCTCGGCTGTTGAGACCTCCATCTTGGTGATAATGGAGTTGTCTGCTTCTGTTGTTGATTCCATGATTAGACCTATGAAGAAGTCCTTGTACTTCGTCTATTATAGGGTCTGACATGTTTACATTGCCCGGTAGGACTCTAAGTCTCTTCCCTGTAGGGTTTTTTTGCTATTCCCAGGATTTTGAAATTCTTGCAACTTGGTTGGATTTAAACCTTCAACTTAGTACACTCAGAGGCCAGGTTTCTGCTCTGGCGATTTTCTTCCATTTCTGTTTTTGCCACTTACTGACTGGTCCAAGTTTTCACAGGGTTTTTTCTCACCTGCGTCCACAACATACTACTTCTACCAGCCTGGGATCAAAATCTGGTGTTGTCTGCTATGCAGAGGCCTCCCTTTGATTCTATCTGGGAGGCTGCCTTGCACGGTTTGACTCTTAAGGTAGCCTTTTTTGGTGACTTATGCAAGACGAGTTCTCAGCTAGCTGCACCTTCCATCAAGCCTCCTTATTTTGAGCGGCATCAAGATAAGGTGGTGTTCTTGCTTAAGCCGGTTTTTCTTGTCTAAGGTTGTGTCTGCCTTTCATCTCAATCAGGGCATTGTCTTGCCTTCCTTGTGTCCTAATCCTACTAATTCTGAGGAGCGGTCACTGCATTCTCTGGATGTGGTCAGGGCTCTGAAGTTTTATTTGGTCGCTATAGAGACTTTCAGGAAGTCTGATGCTCGGTTTGTTCTCTCTTCTGGACCAAGGAAGGGTTTGCCTCCAGATAAATCCACTATAAGCAAGTGGATCCGTCAGGCGGTGATTCAAGCCTATTCTGCTAAGGGAAAGGAACTCCCTTTAGGATTACTGCTCTTTCTACTCGTGCTATTGGTGCCTCTTGGGTTTTCGGCACCAAGCTTCTGTTGAACAAGTTTGCAAGCCCGCTACTTGGTCTTCTGTTCATACTTTTTCTAAGTTTTACAAAGTTGTTGTTAAGGCCTAAGCTAATGCTGCTTTTGGCCGCAAGGTGCTTCAGGCGGTAGTGACTTGAACTACTGGCCGTTACTCTTTGGGGATCCCACCCTATTCTGGACACTGCTTTTGGATGTCCCAACTGTAATGAATACCGAAGCTGGCCGTGCCATGCAATAAAGAAAAAAGTAATTCTGTGAGTACTCACCTGTAGAATTGTTTTTGTTCTTGGCACGGCCCGCTTCGCCCCACCCTTGTTATCGTTATTCTTGGTTGCCTCTTTATGGTGATTGTTCCAAGTTACTTGGGTTTTTTTACCCTTTTTTGCATTCCTTACCTTATTCTCTCCCGGCTTCTTGTCTCACTGCTTGTCTACGCTGGGAATTTGTCGGTTAATCCCGTTTTTATAGGGAGCCGGGAGATGCCACAGCTTTCTGCAGTACCACTGCGCCACCTAGTGGCGGAATAACCCAGCTGTAATGAATACCGAAGCGGGGCGTGCCATGCAAGAATAAAAACAATTCTACAGGTGAGTACTCACAGAATTTCTTTTTTTTTGTCTACTGCTTTTTAACCACTGGAGAATGATAGAGGGACACCTGCCTTTATAGGGGGTCGGGAGGAGCTACATCTTTGATTTTGCAGTCGAGCGCCCCCTGGGGGCGAATACCCCACATGTCATCACTGGGACGACCTGGACTGGATGTATCCAAAAACAATTCTACAGGTGAGTTTCACAGAATTGTATTTTTTTAAATTTGTGTGTCTTTATGTGATTTTTAATGGATAATATTCAATAAATATGAATTCATGAGATTTGGTTGAATTTATTAATTGTGGTGGAGGGGGTGCTGCTTTTTGGAACAACTGGGGTGGTTCCTGGTACCATCATTTTTTATTCATTTTAGGAGTTAGTATAGTTTCCAACTGCAAGCACGGCCACTGACAATATTGATTATTGGTCCTTATTTATTCATTGATTGTGTGGTGCGGAATATATATATTTATTTGTCTATGTATACACTAAGAGTACAAAAGGCGGCCTGCATGCCTTCCTTGCATGGAATAACATTCCCAGCTATGGCTACTAGACTACTAATAAACAGGCTGAACTGGATGGACTAAAGTTTTTTTTCATCCTTAAATATTATGTTACTATGTATAGGGGTTGATTCAGCACCAGGACGGAAAGCTCTACTACTTTTTAGTAGAGAAAACATCTGAGAACTGTGGGGTATGATTCAGCACCAGATGAAAATGTACAATTGTTTGCTGAATCACTCCCAAAGTCCCAGTGAAAATTAATAGCAGTTTTCTCTCCTAAAAAGTCGATCCTATAATGTCAAATTGTCACCAGTAAAGCTCTTAATACCATTAAAGGCTTCAATGCATGAGGGAAAAGGTTGGCCGCTATTGAAAATAATTGGCTGGCCTGACTTTTTCCCAAAAAAAGTCAAGACATTTATCCAAATTTCCTGAGGGCAGAGTCTAATGCAGAAATATTAACTGTACATTAGGATTTATATATGCATGGTTTTGTTTCAGTGGGTCAGAGGATCTTTAATGTGGACCAAAACCCACGACGATCGGCCCAGGAATCTATAAGATTCCCCGGCCAACTGATTCCCTCCCCCCGGGGCATCCAAGATTGGGACACCCTGCTGTGTGAAACCCCCCAGGTCGCCCATACACTTACCTTATTTCCCGGTCCAATGGCGCATGTGCGAGCCACGGCCCCATCCCCGCTATCCTTCTAGCAGGGTGCGTGGGCACGCTCCCTGTTAGAGGGTAGCAGGGGATGTGGCCGTCAGCACGCTTAGAGCCACTCACCTTAGACGGAGGCTTCGATGACATGATGTCAGCGGATCCGAGCGCTGGTTGGCCGAGCGGCCGAGCATGGGCCATAGAACCGGTAAGAGGTGAGTTGGTTTCCCCGACCTGGGGGGCTTCACACAGCGGGGCACCCCCCGATCGGGGTGCTCCCGCGCAAGGACCAAAACCCAGGATAGTCAAAATCCTGGGTTTTGGTCCACTTTAAATCTTTAAAAGGAAAGGTCACTTTCGATGGAATTTCTGAAAGTTTATATTTTGCTCTACCTGCAATTTGTAGCAATCGGCAACCATGTACCAAGTCTGTTCAACAAGAGGGGAGATGTGAGTCCTGTACACACCAAACATTACTGCTCCCTCACCTCAGCAGCGCCCATAGCAGCAGTGTTGGTGTACAGACTTGGTGTACAGTTGCCAATAGCAACAGATTGCAGGTAGTGAAAACTACTTCCATAAAACACACATTTTCTAACATAGGAAAAAAAAATACTAGATACTCTCAGCACCTTGAGGACATCCTTTTGGCACACTTTTAAAATGACTCTTTAATCACACTTGTGTAATTCTCGCACACGCTGTCCAGGAAAAATGTGGATACATTACATTCAGGTTTTGTGGACATTTTGAAGTAGAAGCCCTTAGAAAGCTGTTTTCTTCCTATTATAGAGTTCAGCGCCTTAGGACTCAGACTGAAAATGAGACCCCATTTGGTGACCGGCCAGGATCAGCAAAAGCACACAATGATTCGATTGCACAGCTAATGAAAGCCATGGATGATTTAGACTCCCTAGAAAATATGCCAGAAGGGCTTGAACTTTCAGTATGGGAGCGCTTCTGTCTGGCAAGAAGATCTAAAGTGGAATATGAGCAGCAAGTATGAACGGCTATTTAACTATTATGTGTATAATGCGTTAGGGGTCCATCCATTTATCAAAGCTGACTTGTGAGTCTCGTTTAATTGGCCTGGAATCTGTCTCCATCTGTCGTTGGGGGGGGGGGGGGTCATGCAGACTGTTTAGAGTTATATTTAAAGTGGACCAAAATCCACAGAGATTGGACCAGGAATCTATCCTATTTCACAGGCTGCTTGATTCCCTCTCCCTGGGGAATCCAGGATCAGGATACCTCGCTGTGTGAAACCCCCAGGTCGCCCGGTATACTCACCTTCATCCTTAGTCCAACTGCACATGCGCCAGCAGAGCCGCATCCCCGATATGCCTTTAGCAGAGTGCATGCCAGCGGCATGCATTTGTGGATTGCCGGGCGGGGCATGCTCCATGCTAGCGGGTAGCAGGGATGCGCGCGCTCTGCACCACTTGGCTCCTTATATGAGCTAAGCCGAGAATGTGTCAGTGCAGTCGAGCACGCTGATTGGACGGGAGGGCGCACATACACCGTAGGACCGGGGAGGGGTGAGTCATCCCCGATCGGGTTGACCCGGGGGCAGGGACCATAACCCAGGATAGTCAAAATCCTGGGTTTTGGTCCACTTAAATGAAAGCTGAGGAATAGGGACTAATCTGAAGAATCTTTGTATACGCTGAGTGCTGATTATGTGACCATTGCCGTCCGTCTGTCAGGCACTCACTATTCTGAGCTGATCCTATTACAAAGGGATCTCATTTAAACAGGCAAACATCCCACACATTTGGGTTGATTCAAAGAAACATGTAACAGCTTGGATTTGGGTCACGATCATCCTATTTTTCACGTCCGCTCGTGCGTTCGTATGAACTTGTGAGTGATTCAATAAGCAAATACGTTTCTATCCTAAAATATACGTCCGTTCGTATGATATCTCCCGAACTTGCCTCAGTCAGTTGTCAATCGTAAAAATCACGTTCATGTGCCCACCTGTTGCGGCGGCAGCCTGTTTTTTGGCCTGCTTCCATCGTCCACCTCTTCCAATTACTTGCGTTTGCCTCTGGTTTTCATTGGTTCATTGGCGTTCGTATGTTTATAAGATCTTGCGCATGCGCACCCTCAACCAGAAACTTACCTAAACCTCTTAGCGCTTGCATCCTTCTTCATTTCTCGGTCCCTCAAACTTACCTAAACCCCTTAGCGCTTGCATCCTTCTTCATTTCTCGGTCCCTAAAACTTACCTAAACCCCTTAGCGCTTGCATCCTTCTTCATTTCTCGGTCCCTAAAACTTACCTAAACCCCTTAGCGCCTGCATCCAACTTCATTTCTCGGTCCCTAAAACTTACCTAAACCTCTTAGCGCCTGCATCCAACTTCATTTCTCGGTCCCTAAAACTTACCTAAACCCCTTAGCGCTTGCATCCTTCTTCATTTCTCGGTCCCTAAAACTTACCTAAACCCCTTAGCGCTTGCATCCTTCTTCATTTCTCGGTCCCTAAAACTTACCTAAACCTCTTAGCGCCTGCATCCAACTTCATTTCTCGGTCCCTCAAACTTACCTAAACCCCTTAGCGCTTGCATCCTTCTTCATTTCTCGGTCCCTAAAACTTACCTAAACCCCTTAGCGCTTGCATCCAACTTCATTTCTCGGTCCCTCAAACTTACCTAAACCCCTTAGCGCCTGCATCCAACTTCATTTCTCGGTCCCTGAAACTTACCTAAACCTCTTAGCGCCTGCATCCAACTTCATTTCTCGGTCCCTAAAACTTACCTAAACCTCCTAGCGCCTGCATCCAACTTCATTTCTCGGTCCCTCAAACTTACCTAAACCCCTTAGCGCTTGCATCCTTCTTCATTTCTCGGTCCCTAAAACTTACCTAAACCCCTTAGCGCTTGCATCCAACTTCATTTCTCGGTCCCTAAAACTTACCTAAACCTCTTAGCGCCTGCATCCAACTTCATTTCTCGGTCCCTAAAACTTACCTAAACCTCTTAGCGCCTGCATCCAACTTCATTTCTCGGTCCCTAAAACTTACCTAAACCTCTTAGCGCCTGCATCCAACTTCATTTCTCGGTCCCTCAAACTTACCTAAACCCCTTAGCGCTTGCATCCTTCTTCATTTCTCGGTCCCTCAAACTTACCTAAACCCCTTAGCGCCTGCATCCAACTTCATTTCTCGGTCCCTAAAACTTACCTAAACCTCTTAGCGCCTGCATCCAACTTCATTTCTCGGTCCCTAAAACTTACCTAAACCTCTTAGCGCCTGCATCCAACTTCATTTCTCGGTCCCTCAAACTTACCTAAACCCCTTAGCGCTTGCATCCTTCTTCATTTCTCGGTCCCTCAAACTTACCTAAACCCCTTAGCGCCTGCATCCAACTTCATTTCTCGGTCCCTAAAACTTACCTAAACCTCTTAGCGCCTGCATCCAACTTCATTTCTCGGTCCCTAAAACTTACCTAAACCTCTTAGCGCCTGCATCCAACTTCATTTCTCGGTCCCTCAAACTTACCTAAACCCCTTAGCGCTTGCATCCTTCTTCATGTTGACGACCCTAAAACTTACCCAAACCACATAATGTACATATGTCTATATGTTTCTAACCGTGTTTTTTCTTGTTTGTGTAATTGTTTGTGTTTGCGCATATTAGAAAAGACACATTTATGAAGTATTAAAAGATAATTTATTTAAAATTTTTAGGGTGATTTGGGATATTTTTTTTGACAATTTTTTGTTTTTATTGGGGTGTTTGGTTTCAAACCCCTTTTTTTTTTTTTTTTATTTTTGTAAATACAAACATATTAAAATTTTTGGTGGATTGCCTTAAAAACAGATTAAAATTTTTTTTTTTTTTAGAAAAAGGCAAAACTTTAAAAAATTAAAAACACTAACAAAGTTTGTAAAACTTTTAACCAAAGTAGCCAGGACCAAGGGCACTAATCCTCCTCGTCTTCTTCATCTGTTGGCCCCAACGTCGCCTGTATGGCCAGCAGCTCGGCCACCAACTCCTTCATTCTTTTTTTTTTTTCCGCCAATGTTTTGGGGATCATCCCTGTAACCAATAGAGAAAGAAACATAAATAGGAGTCCCAGACCAGTTTGTATGCTGGAAATAGATTTGGGGTTAATCAAATACATGTAAATGCATGACATATGTCATTCTTCCAAGGGATACAGTTAATGCATTTCCCACAGGTAAGTCTTTAAACTCCTTAAACCGGACCTTCAACATTATTTAATGAAAACCACTAACTATTCCCAAATGATTCTGCACCAGATCAAAGTAAATTTGGGTTTTTTGTTGATTACAGCGCCGCCATCTGGACTCTGAAGCATAACACTTAATGAGGAGTGGAGAGTTGGATAAAGTACAGGGGAGTAGGTTACAGTGGTGCGTTGGGAATCCAGAGCATAGCTGGGTTGAGGGAAAGGTCATCACTCACACAATGCATGGCAGCACCTTCCTTTTTTCAATCTGTATCCCATGCTGCCTGTAAATATTGCGCATTCCATATTCCGCAATATTGGTTTGGTTCAGTCTAATAACATGCATTAGATGGCTGAAGGGTGTTTTTCCATGTTTCTAATCTGTAGGTACAGTGTGTTGGCTAATTCTTAGGTTCTTAATACAAGTTACGGTCCTCTTTAAGCTAACGAAGTGCCCACATGAAAGTGTGAACTACACATTGGCTACGCCTTTAGTTATGTGTGTGTTATTAGCTAACCAAACATTAATATGAATAATGGCATGGAGACTTACGGAGTTGGTGGCCGACAGATGGCTGGTTGGGGCCAACAGGCTGCCCTTGGTCCTGGCTATGCTGTGAAGAAGTCCCTGGAGAAACATGTGACATTTGGTTAGTACTTGTATAGAGTCACTATTCCCAACATATCTGGCTCCCAGTCTGGCTGACATCACTCACCTTCGCCAGGATCGACTTCCAGCATCTCTGCTGCCTCCTCCTCCACTATTTCACCCGCACCAGAAGCTTCTACAAATACATAATAAAGGATAACTTAGTTTTTGGCCTGCCATGTATATCTTTGTGCCTATACATGAAGAGTGACATACCAGAGCCTTCCCCATGCCTGGCCAGGTATGACTCCACGCCCACGCGGTTGTGCCCCTCCTCTGTGGTAAGGTCCAGGGGCTGGTCTGAGGAGGCCACAGAGGAGGGGTAGGTCCGTCGCCCGGGAGATCCACCACCTTCACTCACAGATGCAGACTCATGCAGCACTGGTCGGCCTGTACGCCTCCGGGTGCGGCGAATTCTGAAATCCATTTCCAACACTACCAAAGAAAAGTCATTATAAATAAAGGCATAACTTATACATTTTGAACATATACCATGCAATTGCTTGGTACTTACTTGGGAAATGGATTCCAAAAAACCTCCGCACCCGGGGCATGTGCAGACGCTTCAGGTCCGACCAATGCTGCATTATCTGGGTGTGAGTGAAGGTGGTGCTGGTGACACGGTGTATCTCCGCGATGATCTCCCGGGCGATGTCCCTTTTCTCGCACACATTGGGCGCGAAGTCATACCGGCGCTGAAGCATGATCTGAAAAACATAATGGACACAGAGATTTTACTTTTACACACACACCCATATGTGTTGCATCACAAGTTGAGAATTTCATGTCATTAACACACACATTTAGAGTGGCAGCCATTTTTGGGGAGTGCCTTAAAGAGGACGTTGACTGTGAATGAGAGTCTGGTCTTATGTTATATGTATCACACACCATGTACATACAGATAATAGCCAACATCAAGAATCAGGCCACCTGCATCTAGGGCATGTTAGGATGGTTTAAACATCCAAGATGTAGGCTAATGCTTAGGCTTTTGGACCACGTGTGTGGCTTCCCGTTTTGTTTTTATGGCTTAGGAAAACAGTGTTCCTCAAACATCCGCATCAAGGTCCGAGACAGGCCAGGTTTGCCAGCTAGCCCCGCTACTCCACAGGTTAATTAACTGTTGCTAAGCCGGAGCAATTGGCCGAATTAGGACATCAGCATAGACAGGTGAAAACGTGGCCAGGCTCGGCCCTTGAGGATGAAGTGTGAGGAGCCACTTCTTAAACATTAAGAGACCCCAAACTAGTTCCAAACGCATCATTTACATTTAGGCCATCATTGACTATTAGATTAAAATGCACAGGCAGCCACTTACCAGCATGAGGATCTCTTCCTGTTGACGGGTGAAGATAGTGGGCGCCATCTTTATGCTTCTTCAAGGCAGCAGATAAGTGAAACCCCAGCGGTTTCCTGGTTCCGCTCGAACGTACGTTCGTACGAGCGCGTAGTCGTGCGCATAGGCGTCACACGCTGGGCTCATTATTTAAAGGTCCCTGCACCCAAAGCTCATTCTCTTTGAGCATTTGTGGAAGATGGCACCTAAAAAGCCTATGACCAAGCGACCCCAGCAAAGCCAGACCGCGGAGGGCCCAACAACAAGGTCCCAGCAAGGTAGGAGAAAGCTGAGAGGCAAGACTACTACCTCGGCCCCACCAAGGGACACTGGACCCTCAGGAACCCAAAAAAGGGGCCCCAAGCCACGTGCCCCTGCAGCCAAAAAGCAGCCAACTGCAGCACCCACCACCTCTGCCCCCAGAAGAGGCCGCACAAGGGAGCCCACACCGGCCATGGGTTCAAGTAGGGCAGTTCGGCAACCCAGGCCCCGCAGCAGGGCCCGAACCCCATCCAGGGCCAGAAGCCCATCCAGGGCCCGCAGAACCCCATCCAGGGCCAGAAGCCCATCCAGAGGCCGCCGAACCCCATCCAGGGCCAGAAGCCCAGCCAGAGGCCGCCGAACCCCATCCAGGGCCAGAAGCCCAGCCAGAGGCCGCCGAACCCCATCCAGGGCCAGAAGCCCAGCCAGAGGCCGCCGAACCCCATCCAGGGCCAGAAGCCCAGCCAGAGGCCGCCGAACCCCATCCAGGGCCAGAAGCCCAGCCAGAGGCCGCCGAACCCCATCCAGGGCCAGAAGCCCAGCCAGAGGCCGCCGAACCCCATCCAGGGCCAGAAGCCCAGCCAGAGGCCGCCGAACCCCATCCAGGGCCAGAAGCCCAGCCAGAGGCCGCCGAACCCCATCCAGGGCCAGAAGCCCAGCCAGAGGCCGCCGAACCCCATCCAGGGCCAGAAGC
Source organism: Gastrophryne carolinensis (assembly GCA_027917425.1). Lineage (NCBI taxonomy): Eukaryota > Metazoa > Chordata > Amphibia > Anura > Microhylidae > Gastrophryne > Gastrophryne carolinensis. The sequence goes on along the minus strand of CM051238.1, from coordinate 168,711,857 downwards.
CCAGCCAGGGCCCGCCGAACACCATCCAGGGCCAGAAGCCCAGCCAGGGCCCGCCGAACACCATCCAGGGCCAGAAGCCCAGCCAGGGCCCGCCGAACCCCATCCAGGGCCAGAAGCCCCTACAGGGCCCGAAGAACCCCATCCAGGGCCAGAAGCCCCTACAGGGCCCGAAGAACCCCATCCAGGGCCAGAAGCCCCTACAGGGCCCGAAGAACCCCATCCAGGGCCAGAAGCCCCCGACCTGGCACCAGCCGGGAACAGAGCCCCCAACCTGGCACCAGCCGGGAACCTAGCCCCCCAAGAGGGCCCAGAATTTCAACCATGACCACATCTACACCTGGAAGTTCGGTGGCCAGCCACGCAAGAACACCCAGTCCCTTGGCCAGTCCAGTCCAGTCATTGGGAAGCCAACAATCCGGCCATTCCCCTACCCAGCCCCAGGCCATAATGTCACCACATGTGTCTGCACACATGGAGGAGCAGCCAAGCCAACCATCTGGCCGCACATTGCGCCGCGGCCAGTTGAGTGGGAGATTCTCCCATGACCAAAATATGGCATTGGCTAGTGGCCTTACATTATACTATGACGAGCTCTATGGGAGCAAATCAAAACACACCACAAAGCAGCGCAAGATGGAATTGTTTGAAACCATCCTACGACAAGTAAATGCAGCGGGGGAAGAGAGGAAAGATGTGTCCCAAATTCAGAAGAAAATCTCTGATCTGAAGTATGCTGTACGGCAAAAAGAAATTAAAAGGCATAATTACAGGTAAATAAATGTTTTCTCCAAATATAATGTTTAGGATGTACTGTATGCACCTTTTCTGAGTACCAAACGATTTTCTCTTTTCAGCCTGAAAACTGGAGGTGGCTTTCCTTCTAAATTGGAGTTTACCCCTGCTGAGGAGATTGTGCTGGGACTTCTCCATCCGGTCGCGGTCGGTGGACATGCTGGTCTAAGGGACACAGACTCACCGACCCGTACCCACGGTGAGTACTCTTAAATCTGCATGTTTGCCTGTTTGCTAAATAATCTAAAGTTCACTAGTAACAAGATAACGGGATGCCCCTATGGTTTGCCTTGCTTGGCCTCGCACTACTGTGCCTGTTTGTGTCCTCTTTTGGTCCCTGTGAATCACACATTTAGGACCACATCCATTATGGCAAAGATCAAATTTCCAATTGTATTGGTAAAGTCATGAAGTTTCTCCTGAAAAGTGATATATTTTGAATCAATCACAAAACACACATCATTATGGATGGGTTGCCTATTTGTTGTGTGAGTTGTGTTTGAGTTAACAATTTAATTAGCCACCCCCAAACATATCTGACCTAGAGCAGCGAGACTCAACTGGCGTGCCGGGGTACCAATGCGGACCTTGGCACCAGATTCCAGGACCCCTGCCCAGACAGGCCTGCACTCAGTTACTTCTGTGTTGACGTGCTCAGAGCTGCCCCCTTGATCGGCGATGTAGTGGTTGTTCTCCTGCCCAATGTCATGGCTCCCTGAAACATAGCATTGCAATATGAAGTACTGCACAGGAAGTGGCATTGCAAGGTACACAGTAACTTGGTAAATCTTTCTCTTGGCACAATCGTGTCCCGCTGCCCCTGCTCTGCCCCATCTGCCACAGTCCCCCCATGCCCCCCCCCCCCCCCCACATAAGCCCCATACATTTGTAACAGATTTGCTCCATCCATCCCATCACCATCAATACGTTAACTCCCCCCTTTAGCCATCCAATCCCTGTCCCCTCAGCTCTGCCCCATCCAGCCCAGCAAGGGCAAGCAGCCTTTATTAGTTTGCACTTTGAAATCTCAAGCCCCTCCACCAGTGTGTTTATTTCTAACTAGACACCCCCTGCGTCAGCCCCATGGCCAGACATTCACCTCTCACCACATACCTTTAAATGGACCTTTACAACAATTGTTTGAGTACCCCGGACCTAGCGAATGGTAGGCTAAATCCAAAAATGTGCGTTGCAAGTTGTATGCTGACTGGGTACACTTCCTGACTTAGAACTGAGGTCAGTTAGCAGTTTTCGCGAGCCATTGCACCTATCTAAACTTGCGTGTCTTTTAACAAATGTCCCCATTGCTCTAGAGTTGCTTAATATTACAAATAGAGGTTTATTTGATTACCTATCCCAAAAATGGTTATGTGTGTGTTTACCTTGTTTGTTTTTCTCTTCTTCAGCCCAGCATGATCCCTCAGCAAGGGTAAACTCACCCCCCAGTTTGGTTATGCCTACCAGGTCCGTACAGCATAGGAGCCCAGATCCGAGATTTCCGGTAAGTTAATTTAGTACCATAAATACTACCAAGTGCTTAAGAATGTGTTAAACTGTGGGAATCCCAAATTTGGACGCCAACTTACACTTTTTTTTTTATATGTCCCTACAGACCCGCACACTCATGGAAGAGATCCAGGAAATGGAGGAAGATGATGATGTCTCCATGCAGGGCACGTCGGATGACCTCCCCCTGGGTCCCAATTTTGAACTGCTCCATAATGTTTCTCTGGCCAATCCTCAGCAGCAGAGTGAATCTCCATCCATTGTGCATGCACATGGGGAGACTGACACTACAGTCCCCAGTGTTCACTCTGCTGCTGAGGATTTGCAAAGCAGGCCTGTTGCTGTTGAGGGGACGACACCACGCGGCAGGGCACGCCCAAGAGCCAGGGTAATTGTGCGGCGGACTCCATTACGCCGCCCCACAATTTCCCAGGGGAGGCAGAGTGCCCTGCTTCAATTATGGACCCAAGAAAGGGACTCTTATGAGGCACAGCTCGTTACAGAGCGTGAGGAAAGGCATGCCGACATGGTCACCATCAATACCAGTCTACAGGGCATCCTCGCGGAGTTGCGTACCCTCAACAGCAACGTGGTCACTGCAAGTAATGGCATCCAGTCAGCCATGGCTGAGATGACCAATATGCAGAGAAACATTGTGGAGCAGTTTCAAATTCACAATGCTGCCATGGCCCAGGCTAGGTCCCATTCACATGGACCTCCACCTGGACCTCCACCTGGGTATTATGGGCAGCCACCCTATTAAGCCATGGGTGTGTGGGACATCTTTTCTCTTAACCCCCACTGTATTTACTTGTCCTTTGAGGTTTCAAACAATCCATTTTGTGTTGCTCATGCAGGTTGTGTTTTGTATTTGCTCCCATATAGCTCCTTAGAGTAATGCTTAAGGCCACTAGCCAATGCCATAGGTCTATGTGGAGTGTATCTGGCCACTTATGGCTTTAAATATGTATTTGGTTGGTGCTCCTCCTGTTTGCAGACATGTTTGTGTGACATTATGGCCATGCCCAAATATCCCTGGGCACAGGCAATATTAATGACTGGACTAGGCTGGCCTTTGGACTGGGTGTCCTTGTTTGGTTGTGCCACTCACTTCCAGGTGTAGATGTGCTCGATGTTTTTTTTGTTATGTCATCCATTTGTAACCACAGATGTATGTGGAATGTTTTCTGTTAAGCACTATAATTTTTACTTTTCTAAGTAAAAAAAAATTCTCACTTACAATACTTGTGGCGTTTTTAGTGGGAACACATTTTAAACAGCTTGGGCTAAACCAGATAATTTTGGTTTGAAGAGGTGTAACAATGCAAATCTAAAGCTAAGGAAACTACATGAAATACATTAGGCAACAATTAAGGTAAAAATGTTTTACTTTGAGGTAATGCCACATTACGGCAAAACAACATATTTAACAAAAAGGATAACACAGACACACAGAATGTTGAGACACGAAATAAAATTAACTAAAATGCTGCAAGATCAAGTTGGCTCTAACTGATTGGCCAGACTCACTGGGTGGCCCCACAAAATTCTCTACATCATCCTCTACGGCTGAAGAGGGCAGGCTATCCACATAACGTGGGACACGTTCCAGGATGGCAAAATTGTGCAAAACAGCACATGCCATGATTATGTCGATCACTTTCTTGGGATCATATTGCAGGGCGCCCCCAGTATGGTCCAGGCAACGAAAACGTGTCTTCAACAGCCCAAAGGCCCTCTCCACAACAGCCCGGGTCTTGCGGTGCGCACGGTTGTACGCTTCCTGAGAGGCATCCTGGGGCCGCAGCACAGGCGTCATGAGCCAGGGTAGAAGTGGGTACCCGGAATCACCTTAAACAGACAATTAAATGTAATCAAAATTAAAAAGGCAACACAACAAACACAAATAATTTTACATATATCATAATGATGTAAGGTAAAGGGCAAAAAAAAACACCCAGGGCACATTAGCAAAATAAATATTGCCACTAATGTAGTACATAATTAAAAATGGCACTTCAATATACCAATTAATTAACAAACATCTGCACGGCCAAGGGTATTTGGAATTTAAATATATTTTTAGTTTTCAGACATGTTACAATTAGGATGCTGCTGAGGGGCTATCCACATTTAGATGAAAACTACAATGTATGCAGTTTAAGTCCACTTTGACATTTAAAGACCAATAGTACAAAAGGAGCCAAAGCTCACAGATCCTTGGGTATAAACTCCCAACCAATATATTTAGGGACATGGAACTTACAGACATCCTAACTAAAGGGAAAACATTCTGAAGGACAAAGCGAGGCAAGCATTTTTTTTGGAAGTTCATAATATATGACCCAAGAAAAAGGCAGTTTCTGGCTTATGTAAAGAATTCAAATACTAACATATCAACAAATACAAGATTAATCCCACATTTAATAGCACACAAATAGGACACACTTACCAAGCAGCCATGCCCCCGAAAATTCACCTGCCTCAAATCTCCGAAACAACCCAGATCGCCTGAGGATATATGAGTCGTGGGACGATCCTGGGTAGCCGGCAAGGACACTCATAAAACGCATGTCCGGACCAACCACGGCCTGGACATTAAGGGAGTGTCCCATTTTTCGATTCCTTAAGGCAAAAACATACAAAAAGGGTAATTGATATTTGACCCAAAATAAAAAAAAAAAAAAAAAACATGTCTGCACTCTATTGGGAAATACTAATGAAAAGCCTAGATAAAGCAGCTACACAAATGAGGGATAAACAAATATGCTGCCGCAAAGGAAAACAGGTTACATTACACGTTGGCCAACATAATAACCAATCTCAATACCTATATATATACTCGTCGGCAGCCCTAGGTACGAGTGCCACATGTGTGCAGTCAATAGCACCAATAACGTTGGGCATGTTGGCCACATTATAAAACCCAAGCTTAATGGCGTTTCTGGCTGCCATATCATCCGGAAAATAAATATATTTTGGAGTTATGGCAGCCATGCCTTCCAAAAATTTAGATAGTGCGCGGCTCAGCGTAGGCTGGGACATCCCCACGGAGAGGGCACCCAGCCTCTGGAACGAGCCGTTCGCCAAAAATTGCAGGCAGCCAAGCATCTTGGTCATACCTGAAATTGCATGCCCCTTCCTTGTGGTGCGGGCTAACCATGGCCGCAGCTCACTATATAATTTATGGAGGGAAGCGCGATTAAGCCTGGTCAGCTCGAACAGCTCAACATCATTCATGCTATCGATGTTCATGCGACGACGCAGGGGCAATCTGCTCTCAGACATCTCGATCAACTCAATGCCAAAAAGCATAAGCCCTTGATGTGCCACAAACTCGCTCCGCTCCATCCTACTCCCGAGGCCAAATAGCTGCCGGCAAACATTTCGTAAAGCAGCTCTTTAATGGGCTTCAAAACAATTAGCAATCACCTCTCTGAATTGGTCGCAAGCCCATGTGAAGGACGTAAAAAATAGGATCGGACGCAAATAATACGATTTGGACGGGAAAAACACACGAACTAACGCAAATTATACGATTCTCGTACGAAATGCGTATGTTCATATACGTCTATGCGCGAACGATCGTGCGAATACGAAATGGGCAAAAAAACAAGAAAAAATGACAAACACCCACCCAAACTTACGATTCTCGATACGAAATCAATTAACTTTGGCTCTTTGAATCGAGGGGATTGTCCTTATCCTAAACTCGTGGGTCTATCAGCGATTGACCACCGGCGGTCACGTGGGTCGGGGTAAGCATCCTTGGTTCCAGCTACCGAAAGGGCCCCCCCATATGACTGCCGGCAGCCAAACGTGGGCTGCATTCCCGGATGAGGCAGAGGTAAAAATTGTGGGCATTCTGGGGCACGATGCACAGGAGGAGCTCCAGCTTTCTGGATGCCCTTGAGTCTAAATGCGACCAGACTGACACCCACACCCGTTAGCAGAGAAATGGGTGTTGGTCCTCTTTAAGAACCTTTCAAGACCTCTTTATTTTACTTTCTGCTCACCTATAGAATTGCCAACCCGGTACAAGTGATATTATCAAATGATTGTTTTTTACCTTAATGGTCTCTCAAACTGAGTGTTTAGAAAAAGATTAGAGAGGCTCTTAAAATGTGAAGAGCCTCGCAAACTTTTCAGAATTTATATGCTTATATGTGACCATCCTTTTTTATTTCTAGAATTATAAAGCTGTGGCATAGCCTCCCACAGAAGCTTTTTTACAGGATCAACAGCTGACGGCTTCAAAAAAAGATTAGATGATTTTTTAGAAGAAAATAACGTTAACAGTCACTAATAACTGTTATCAGGAAGGGCCAGAATTACCCAGAAGACCCCAGTCTTCTCCTGCAGTCTGACTGCGAAGATGGTCTCTTTCTCTCTCTCCATGGACTTCGCAGATAAGCGGGCCATTACTAGCCCGTCGGCCGCTGCAAGCCCTATTCCCACCTGCTTCCGGGACCCTTCTTGCCTCCCAGCCATGGATGCAGATCAGGTGCAGGTAGGGGAACGCCGAGGGTCAGGCGTTCGGCAGAGCTACGCTCTGGGCCGCAGACTCTTCCTCAGAGTAAGCAGGCTATAGGCTATGGGGAGCCTATAGGCGGGGGGAGGGGAGGAACCACCGTTTTTCCCTTTTCATTATGTGTCCCACATGCTTTATTATTGTGCATTTTATGCAATATACTTACCTTCCCCGCTCCTGCTCCTCTTGCCTCCTCTACGTTATGGGGTCGGGGGGGCGCCCCTTGAGGTGCTGCTTGGGCAGGTCGGCGCCACTCTCCTCACAGAGTTTCCTGAGGTAAAGTTCCAGTTTTTACCTTGCGGCATCGCTCCTTGGTCTGCTGATAGGCTTCACAGGCTCTTCCCAAGCTCTTCAACTGGCTCCCTTTTGGTCCGTGAGTCCGGTCTTTTCTTGTTGGTACCTTTATTATTGTGTTTTATACTGGCTGTGCATGCGCTGTGGGATGCTTATCTGCTCCCTTTTGTGTCTTTCAGAGTCCCATATTGAGATTCTTGTGGTTCCTCCCGGTCCATACACCACCCCCCTCCACCCTTTCCTGCCCTATGGGTTAGGGTGCTGAGAGTCAAATTGGGGTTTTTTCTGTACGGTTCTGGGCCGTCCTAGTGCCTTGAGACCCGTCTTTCTTATCATAATCACCATAATGGAGGCTTCTGGGAGTAGCGGGCTTGGAAACCCCCCGGGACTTGCTAAGCTTTGTCTTGTGTGTGGTACATGCCCGCTGAGTGGTCGCAACGTGGTTTGTGTGCCCTGCACCCAGAGTGCTATTGCGGATCAGGATGGGGCGAGTGTTCCCGGCCCCAGTCCCATTGCTCCTCTGGCCTCGCCGACTCCCCCGCTCCTGCTTCTGGCCCCTAGTGAGGGGGAGGCTAGCAGGGACTTGCGTAGTAATTTTGAGCTCAGACTGGCTAGCACTGAGCGTCAGTTGCCGTGTTCGGCCGCTGGCAAGGCCAAGATTAAGAAGCGTCATTTGGAGCCGGCTCGCGCCATTTTTGCAGATGACGATGAGGATTATGAGGCCTTCGGTGGCCGAGATTCCGCTGAGGAGGGTGAATTGCTCCAGGGGTCCGACTCCTCCGGGGGTAGTGGGGGGGACCTTTACAGTCGCCACCGGTCTTCATCTGACGAGGACGAGTGGCCCCAGGATGATACTGAGCAGCTGTTGTCGGCGGTACTTGATACTCTGCACATTGTTCCTCCTAAGGTGGCCAAGAAGAAACAGGGGGACCTTTTTCGGCCAGAGAGACAGTGCCTTGTCTTTCCTGAACAAGGCCACTTCTCTAAGATGGTTTTTAAGGAATGGGAGAAGCCTAATAGGTTGCCGTCGGTGCCTAGGGGTCTGGACAGACGGTATCCCTTTTCTGAGGATTTGGTTCGCATATGGTCCCATCCTCCGGAAGTGTATGCTCCTGTTCTGGGGCTCTCCAATACCTCCGTTATGCTGTCTCCTGAGACTTCCTCCTTGCGTGATCATGTTGACAGGCGCTTGGATCAGCTAGCCTGTCACGCCTTCACTTCTGTGTGAACCGGTCTGTGCCCTGTCTGTGCTGCGGCCATTGTTTCCATGGCCATTAAGAAGAAGGTAAGGCGTCTCGTGGATATGGCCAAATCTCACAAGCGAGCGGAGGAGTATGGGGAGCTTTTGGATTGTATGGACTTCCTTGCCTTTGTTATATCGGCCATGGATGACGCCGTCCGTTTTGGTGGTAGGGCTTCGGCTGCGATGGTCGTGCTGCCTCGCTATATCTGGTTACGACAGTGGGCAGCGGATGCTGCCGGCATAAAAGCTCTCACAGGTATTCCCCTCCTGGCTAAGGACGGCAGACTTCCTCAATGTCGGAAGCAGGTACGGCCTTTTCGGGGCTCTTCTTCCTTTCGTCCTTCTCGGGGAGGACGAGGATCTTCCTTTTCTGGTGGCCGCAGAGACTCATGGGGGCGAGGTAGAGCCCAAGGTCGTCCCGGCCTTGCCTGGGGATCCAAGCCTAAGCCCCCTTCCAAGGCCCCTCAGGCATGAGGGGACGCCCTCACCCAGCCGGGTGGGGGGACGGCTTCGGCTCTTTGCTCATGTCTGGAGGCAACACGTCTCGGACCGGTGGATTCAGGAGGTGGTGTCCTCCGGATACAAGATAGAGCTGGCAGCTTGGCCGCCCCCAAGATTCATTCGGTCCCGCATCTCCCAAAATCCTGTAACGGTGCAGGGCCTGAGGCTGGCCAACATCTTCGGGAGTGGTTTGCCATGTGCCTCTTCAAGAACGGAGACGGGGGGTTCTACTCCAACCTGTTCACGGTGCCCAAGAAGGACGGTTCCCTGAGACCCATCCTGGATCTAAAGGGTCTCAACAGATTTGTCAGGTTCAAACACATGGAGACCTTACGGTCGGCAGTGAGCTCTCTTCGGCCAGGCGATTTCATGACCACTGTGGACATCAAGGATGCCTATCTGCACGTTCCTGACTTCCTGGGACACCAGAGGTTCCTGAGGTTCGCTATGGAGGATCAACACTACCAGTTTGTGGCCTTGCCGTTCGGCATCACCTCGGCCCCCTGGGTGTTCACCAAGGTGCTGGCGGGTGTCATAGCCCTTCTGAGGAGCCAGGGCATTCGCGTTCTTCCTTACTTGGACGACCTTTTGATTACAGCTCCATCTTTGCATCAGGCAGAGAGGGATACTCGGATGGTAGTGTCCACCCTCGAGTCCTTTGGTTGGGTGATCAATTATCCCAAGTCTTCTCTCTCTCCTTCATCGGTAAAATCCTTCCTGGGAATGATGCTGGATAATTCTCAGGTCAAGGTGTTTCTTCCTCAGCAGAAGGTGGAGGGCCTTCAGATGCAGGCGCGGGCCTTGTTGGCTTGCCCTCATCCCTCCATCCGTCTGGGGATGCAGTTGGTGGGTCTCATGGTGTCTTGCTTCGAGGCTGTGCCTTTCGCTCAGTTCCACATGAGACCCCTTCAGTTGAATCTCTTGACCGTCTGGGATCGGAGTCAGGGGTCCTTGGAGCAGAAATTCGCTCTATCCCCTCTGGCCAGACAGTCCCTCTCGTGGTGGCTGGACTTGAGGAATCTTCTAGTGGTCAGGTCCTTTTTGCCTCCGTGCTGGGAGATTGTCACCACAGAAGCCAGTCTGACCGGTTGGGAAGGGGTTTGGCAATCGCTGAAGTTCCAGGGCCAGTGGGGCCCTCAAGAGGCCCACACGCCTATCAATCTCTTGGAGTTGAGAGCGATCGGGTTGGTTCTCTTCCAGTTGACTCCCCACCTTTGGGGTCGTGCGGTCCAGGTCCGCTCGGACAATCAGATGGCGGTCGCCTACATCAATCATCAGGGAGGGACTCGGAGCAAACGAGCCCTCAAGGAAGTGTCCCTGATATTGTCTTGGGCGGAGGAGACGGTTCCCTCCATCTCGGCGGTTTACATCCCCGGGGTGGAGAACCAGGAGGCAGATGCCCTGAGCAGAGGGACGTCTCGCCTAGGGGAATGGTCTCTCGACAACAAGATCTTTCATACCCTGTGTCACCGCTGGGGTCAGCCGGACGTGGACCTGTTTGCGTCCCGTCACAATCACAAGCTTCCGAGATTCATATCCCTGTCAAGAGATCCTCTGGCCTTTACCACGGATGTCCTGGCATTTCCTTGGAAGGAGTTTCGACTCCTTTATGTCTTTCCTCCCTTCCCTCTGTTGGATTGTGTGCTGCGCAAGATAGCCCAGGAGGGGGTACCTACCATCCTAGTGGCCCCCCGCTGGCCGAGGAGGGTATGGCGGGGGACCAGTACGTCCTGCCCGACGTTCCAGAGCTCCTCACTCAGGGACAGCTGCGCCACCCCAATTTACAAGCGCTGGCTTTGACGGCTTGGCTGCTGAAACCTCTATCCTGATGAATAAGGGTTTGCCGGCTTCGGTCGTCAGTACTATGATTTAGGCTCAGAAAAAATCCTCTTCTATGATTTATTACAGGGTCTGGCACACTTACATTGCCTGGTGTGAGTCTAAGGCCTTCCCTTGCTGCACCTTCTCCCTTTCCAGGATTCTGGAGTTTCTTCAACACGGTCTAGAATCGGGTCTACAACTGAGCACCCTCAAGGGACAAGTTTCTGCCTTGGCAATTTTTTTCCAAAGATCTTTCGCTAATCATAGGCTTGTCAAAACCTTTTTCCAGGGAGTCACTCATGTACGTCCACCGCGTAAGCCTCTGCTACCAGTGTGGGATTTGAACTTGGTGCTTTCTGCTATTCAGGGTCCCCCCTTCGAGCCCCTGTGCGATGCTGCTCTTTTTATTCTGACTATTAAGGTGGCCTTTTTGGTTGCTATCACTTCGGTGCGTTGCGTCTCTGAGCTGGCGGCGCTTTCCATGAAACCTCCTTATTTTGAGTGGCATCAGGATAAAGTGGTGTTCCATCTTAGGCCGGAATTCTTGCCCAAGATTGTTGTTGCCTTTCATCTCAATGAGGAGATTGTTTTACCTTCCTATTGTCCTGCCCCTGCTAATTCCAAGGAACGGAACCTTCATTCTCTGGATGTGGTCAGGGCACTCAAGTATTATTTGGTCGCCACTGAGTAATTTCGGAAGTCTGATTCTCTTTTTGTCCTTCCTTCCGGACCTAGGAAGGGCTTGCCTCCAGCCAAATCCACCAGTAAGTGGATTAGACAGGCGGTGGTGCAAGGGGAAGGAACCCCTTTTCCGTGTTACAGCTGACTCCACTAGGGCTATTGGTGCCTCTTGGGCCTTCCAGCACCAGGCTTCAGTTGAACAGGTTTGTAAGGCCACTACTTGGTCTTTGGTTCATACTTTTTCCAAGTTTTCCAAAGTTGATTTTAAGGCCTCAGCTGACGCTGTTTTTGGCCGCAAGGTGCTTCAGGCGGTAGTGGCTTGAACTGCCTGCCATTGCTCTCTGGGGATCCCACCCTTCTTTTTTGGACACTGCTGTTGGATGTCCCACATGTAAAGAATTGAAATGAAGCAATCCGTACTGTACACCTGGAAAAATAATAGTAATCACAGAAATGTATTTTTTCAACCATAATAAGTATGTATCTATGTATTTCATATTGTTTTCACTTGTCATTGCTTGTGTAGGTGAAGCGCAAGGCCCTGATTCTAGCTGAAATGCAGGAGTTCCTTCATAAGAGAATTCAAGAAGATGAGAAAACCCGACAGGACATTGAAATTATTATGCAAGATCTTAATATGTAACTAAAAAAAATATTCATTTTCTACTTTTTTTAACTAATAGAGTTGGTGATTACTGTACCTGTTTTCAGCAGTGTCCATGTGGGTTTCAGTGCTTGCACAATTAAGAACACGAGACTTCCTGTCAGGAAACCAACACATCTATCTGTGTAAAGAACGTGTCTATATAGTGTACATCAACAGTTTTCTTTGTGCTGACAGCAGGTTTCACATCATTTGGTATCTCAGAACTCTGTGCTTGGAGCCAGGGCTGTTTCTAGGGGAGGACGAGTAGGGCGACTTCCCTGGGTGCCAAGGACACTGGGGGTGCCTTTATGCTGGCCATCCATGAGCAAGGGTGGTACAGACCACTCATCTGGGCTCAGTGATGGGGAGGGGGCGCTGCTTGCTGGCAAGGAAGAGAAACAGCATGACACATATTTGTTAGGGACAACAGCAGCACCATAGGATGGTGAGGAATGGGCAGAATTTTCCTATTGTCCTGTTGAGGTCGCTCCATTTCTGACAAGTGGGTATTCGCCACCAGGTGGCGCACAGTTACTGCAAGACAAAAAAGCAGTGACTCCTCCCGGCCCCCTATAAAAGGCAGGTGTCTCAATAGAATCCCCAGTGTTCGCTTGCAGTATTACTGAAAAGACGTCTTGGATACTCTCTCTGGAATATCGCAGCTGAGCGGGGCATCCCAAGCCTGATGGCCGCTGCACCCCTATTCCCACTGTCTCCGTGGACCCACGTTGTCTCCATACGGGACAGGTGCAAGTAGGGGGAACGCCGAGGGTCAGGCGTTCACAGAGCTAGGCTCTGGGCCGCAGACCCTCTCCTAAAGGGTAGCCAGCCATAGGCTAATGGTGAGACTATTGGGGGGCGAGGAACCACCTCAGGGACCCCCTTTTGTGTTATCCCACAAGATTTATTTATTGTGTGTGTGAGTGTTGCTGTTACACTTTTTTTCACTGCTACTACTTACCTCCCTTGTTCCCTCCAATGCATATTCTTCCTTCCCTCTCCAGCTATCTTGGTTCCATTCCGCTGAGAGGGGGGGGGGCTGCTGGTGGCCTGTCTGGGAGCTGGAGCCCCTGCGGCCGCCGATTCTGTCAGGGCGCGAGGTCGCGCCGTGTGCTGAGGGGGGGGGGGGGGCCCGCCGCGGGCTGCGCTGCGGTATTTCTGCGGGGCCTCCGCCATTTTGGGCTCTGAAGGAGATGGAGGCGGGGTTGCCTTCGTGCCGTTGGGGGGGCGGAGCCGTGCGGTGACGTGGTGCGGTCACCGCGGGTGCTCAAGGAGTGCTGACAGGCCGTGCTGTGTGGCGGTGGCGGCGCCATCTTGATGCGTTCTGTTGCGGGGGAGGTCCTTCCTGGGTCGAAAGGCTCCTCCCGCCTATATACTTCCTGGGTCCCCACGGTGCAACGTCCGGGATGAACGAGCCGGCCGGCTTCTTCCTCTGCTCCCGTGCTGCTGGGACTCCTCCGCCGACAATCGTGAGTCTCTTGGCTTCTCTTTCTGTATTCTGGCGCATGTGCTGTGGGATGCCTCTTTTTGTATGTTCATGGGTCCTTGTAGCAGTGGTTGTGGTTCCTCCTGGGCTCGTCCCCTCCCTCTTCCCATCCCTTCCCTTTTTAGTAAGAGGGATCACTGAAAGAGGGACTATACTGGAGGGGTCAGCAGTTTGGGCCGTTAGTGCCCTGCTGAATGGTCTGCTTATCACCATAATGGAGGCTTCTGAGGATAGTGAAGTATGGGCCCTATCTGGCGGGTGAGGCTCTGCCCCATGTGCGGTACCGGCCCCCGGGGCGGACTTGGCACGATTGGTTTCACTTGCGCTGGGTGCGTATTTCGGAGTATGATAGGGCGGGCGCATCTGCCCCTGGCCCCTTATCGCCTGCGACCTCGCCAGCACCCGCACTTTTGTTTTCTGCCCTCTGCAAAGGGGAAGCCAGCTGGGGTCCCGAACCGTTTTGGCATACCAGGTGGCTGGCCTTGAGAGTCCTTCCTGGGCTTGTCGTTATCCCGCACAGCCCTGGGAAGGCCACGAGTAAGAGGCGGCACTCAAACCCGGTTACTCGGGTTGTCGATGATGGTGATGCTCCTGCTTGAGGTCTGGGCTCCATGGAATACGGCTGTTACCTCAGGATTCCTTTCCATTGGGATCATTCGGCCGGCTATGGCAGCAAGCATGGCTCCTCTTTGGGATGATGGGCCCTGGCGATACTAGAATTACCCGTTCGGTGGGAGTCGTTGCTTATTGTCCCTCTTAAGGGGCAAAGAGGGATCGGGTGATTTACTCTGGCCGGAGAGACAGAGGTTGCTTCCCTGAGCAGACCTGTTTTTCCAATGGTCTATGGATGGGGAAAGGTCTTATTTACCATCAAGGGCAAGGACAGGCGGTTTCTCCTTCGGTGGAGCCGGTCCGTCTCTGATCCCTCCTCCCCGACTTGATTCTCCCGTGTCGGGGTTTTCTCCACGCCACAGTTATGCCGTCACCCTGTACTGTTTCCTTGCGTGATCCTGCTGAAGGCGCATGGATCGCTGGCATGTCTTATTCGCCTTGCCAGGCTTGCTTCACCCTGTGTGTGCAGCAGCCATTGTCTCTTTGCCATCAGGAAGAGGGTGAGACGCCTTGTTGATTTTGCCAGGTCTTGCAGGAGGGTGGAGGAGTATAAAGACCTCAAAGCCTGTGTGGATTCGTGCCTTGTTGGCTCTGTCAGGGCCGATGGTTCCGGCTGGTGTCAGGGTTTCGGCCCTACTTGCTGCGCCTCGCCGCTCACTCCGGCGGCGGCAGGGGTCGGCTGCCACTGCGGCCAAGTGGTTGCTCTCTCGCATCCCCTTCTTGGGGTTCAGTTTATTCGGGGGGCGTCTGGTCCTTCTGCCCAAGGTGGCAGACTTCCTCAGCGACGGAAGCCTGCACGGCCCTGCGGGTTTCTTCTGCCTATCGCTCCTTGAGGAGGAAGAGGCTCTTCATTTTCGGGTGGCCGCCGAGATTCCTGGATCGAGGTAGGTCTCACGGCTGACCCAAGCTCTCCTGGGGAGCTAGTTCCAATCCCCCTGCCATGTCCTCTCAGGCATGAGGGGGCGTCCTCACACTTCCGGGTGGGGGGACGGATTCTGCTATTTGCTCCTGTCTGGAGACGGCAGGTCTCGGATCGGTGGATTCAGGAGGTGGGTCCTCCGATTACTATTAGAACCGGGAGTTTGGCCACCCTCTAGATTCTTCAGTGTCGGATCTCCCAGGATGCTTGAGGGCGCAGGGCCTACGGATGGCCGTTCAGAGCCTTCTACCATCTGGTGTGATTGTCCCGTTCCTTGCCAGGAACGGGGTTGAGAATTTTTACTCCAATCTGTTCTCGGGGTCCGAGAAGGACGGATTGTGGCGTCCTCCCCTGGACCTGATGGGTCTCTACAGGTTTTGTCTGAGTCAGACACTTCCGCTTGGTCGCTTCGACCCGGCGAATTCATGATCATGGCGGACATCAGGGCTGCTTACCTGTACATCCCGAGTTTTCAGGGACATCAGAAGTTCCTGAGGTTTGCGTTGGTGTTCAGCTTTACTAGTTTGTGGTGCTGCCGTTTGGGATACCCTCAGCCCCCCGGGTGTTCACCAAAGTGCTGGCGGGCATTATGGCCCTCCTGAGGAACCAGGGCATTCGTGTTCTTCCTTATCTGGACGCCCTGCTGATTGCGCCTCCATCTCTTCAGCAGGCCGAGAGCGATACCCGGACGGTGTTGTCCGCTCTCAAGGTTTCGATTGGGTGATCAATTATCCCAAGTTTTCCACCACTCCCTCATTGGTGAGGTCCTTCCTGGGCATGATGTTGGACACCTCTCAGGTCAAGGTATTCCTCCCCCAGTAGCACGTGGAGATTCTCCAGATGCACACGCGGATCTTACTGTCTTGCCAGCAGCCTTTGATCCGTCTGGAGATGAAGCTGGTGGACTTCATGATGTCGTGCTTTGAGGCTTTGTCCTTTGTCAGCTTTCTCATGAGGCCTCTTCAATTGAATCTTTTGTCCGATTGGGACCGGACACAGGAGTCCCTGGAGCAGGATTTTTCACTGTCTCCTCCGGACAGGCAGTCCCTCTCGTGTGGTTGGACTCCAGAAACTTTTTAGTGGGAGGCCCTTTCTGACTTCTAGTTGTCAGTTGACCGGCTAGGGAGGTTTTAGCAATCGTTGAGGTTCCAGGGCCAGTGGCCGCAGGAGATCCATTTGCCCATCAATTACCTGGAGCTGAGAGCGATCCGGTTGGTCCTGTTTTAATTTAACTCCCCATTTACAGGGTCGTGCGGTCCAGGTCCGCTCAGTCAATCAGCCGGCTGTCACCTACCTCAATCACCAGGGCGGGTCTCGGAGCAAGTGAGTCCTCAAGGAGGCGACCCAGATCCTGACTGGGCGGAGGAGAGATTTCCCTGCATCTCGGCGGTTACATCCCTGGGGTGGAGAATTAGGAGGCAGACTCCCTGAGCAGGGGGATGTCTCATCTGGGGGAATGGTCTCTCAGCAACAAGATCTTTCATGCTCTGTGTCGCCGCTGGGGTCAGCCGGACGTGGGCCTGTTTGCGTCCTGACACAATCACAAACTTCCAACGTTCGTCTCCCTGTCAAGAGATCCTCTGGCCTTCGTCACGGACTTTCTGGCAAGTCTTTGGACGGAGTTCCTACTCTTTACGCCTCTCCTCCATTCCGCGCCTGGGTCGAGGGCTGCGCAAGATAGCCCAAGAAGGGGTGCTAACCATCCTGGTGACTCCTCGTTGGCCGAGGCGGGGTTTGGTTCACGGATGTAGTTCAGAGGTCAGTGGATTGCTACTTCATGCTCGACGATCCAGGGCTTCTCACTCTGGGGCTGCTGCGCCACCCCAATTTACAAACGCTGGCTTGACGGCTTAGCTGCTGAAACCTCCATCTTGATGGAGACAGGGCTGCCTGTCTTGGTCGTGCGTACCATGTTTCAAGCTCCGTAGAATTCCTCTTCCATGATTATTACAGAGTTTGGCACGCTTACATTGCCTGGTGTGAGTCCAAGTGTCTCCCCTGTCGCACATTCTCCTTTTTCAAGGTTTTTGGAGTTCTTACAACATGGATTGGACTCGGGTTTTCAGCTGAGTAGCCTCAAAGGTCAGGTTTTGGCCTTGGATATTTCTTTCCAAAGATCTTGTGCCAATCATTGACTTATCTTGACTTTATTCCAAGGAGTTACTTATGTACTTCCACCGCATAGGCCTATTTTACCGGTGTGGGATTTGTACTTGGTGCTTTCTGCTCTCCAGGGTCCTCCCTTGAGCCCTTGTGCGATGCTGCTTCATTCACTCTGACTCTGAAGGTGGTCTTTTTGGTGGCTATCACTTCGGTGCGTCGCGTTCAGAGCTGGCGGCGCTTTGTATGAAGCCTCCTTACTTTGGGCGGTATCTGGATAAGGTGGTTTTTCGCCCTAAACCTGATTTTTTACCTGTGGTTGCTTCTTCCTTTCACCTCACCGAGGACGTTGTTTTGCCTTCCTTGTGTCCCTCGCCTTCTTCCTCTAAGGAGAGGACCCTCCATGTCTTGGATGTGGTCTGTGCCCTTATGTATTACCTAGTTGCTACTGAATCCTTCAGGAAATCAAATTCTCTTATTCTAAGTATGTCACACACCCCGCTTCAGAATAGTCATTACACTTGGGTTATACCGACCTGTAGAGGGCGATCTTGCAGAGATGTCATGAAAAAAAGGAAGCCCCTCCCAGTCCATAAATACCTGGGACCTCCCACTCATTACCCAGTCTTTCATCTCTGCAGTCGGCGAGCAAGTCAGAAGATGGATGTCTCCTCCTTGCAGGTAGCCGGGGTGACCCCCGGCCCCTCTATTGAGTCTATTTCTGTCCGGATTCCTTTTAACTGATTTTACTTTGCCTCCCAGCACAGGCTGCTGGTTCGGACAATGGTAGACGGCACCCTATGGTGCTTAGGAGCTATGCTCCACCATGAGACCCCATACTAAGGGGTAGGCGGTTGCCCGGGTTGGTGATCCCGGAGTGGGATGCCCCGTCCCTTGCCCTTCCACCTTTGGTGTGATTTCCCCTCTCCCGGTCACCCATTGCTCCCTAAACGAGGGGGGGGGGGCTTTTCCCTTGAGGATTGATTGTTTGATTGTTTTTATTGAAACTGTGTTTTATTAGTGTGTGTGACTTTATGTTACACCTTGGCCGGCGCCGGCTGTTGCTGCGGCGCTGGCCATGGACAAGCGTTTTTTTCTTTCGTTGGGGGAGCTTCTTTCCCTCAGGTGCGGTGATGTGGGGGGCGGGGCCGGGCGCTCGGCGCGATCCTACGGCCCGCCCCCCGTGCTGCTGGCGCCGCTGCGGAGCCCGGCCACTGGCCGGGAGCCGCGTTCTGTCGGGGGAGGGGGGCGGGGCCGGGCGCGATGCGCGAACCGCGCCGACCCGCCCTCCTTCTTCCTCATTTCGCTCTCTGCCTCGCCTCGTGCTCTGCATCTTGGTTTGTGGATGGCGCCATTCTTGTAAGCGCCCTGTGGGCTCCATGCTGTTCTTGATCCTATTATCTGCAGAATTGCATTTTATTATTATGCATTTATATATATTTATATATTTTTATAATGTCACACTGCTCAGTTTATGTGTAGGGCATGTTGTGTGTGTGTGTGATTAGCCCTTTTCCTTATGTCTTCCAGGTGGACTCTTATTGGATTTTTAAAGTGGACCAACACCCAGGATTTTGACTATCCTGGGTTTTGGTCCACTTCATGGGGGCACCCCGATTAGGGGTGTCCCGCTGTGTAAAACCCCCCAGAAACCCCCAAACTCACCTCACCACGCTCCCACGGACAACAGGCGGACAAGGCAGCGCATCCGCCGCCGCCTCCCGCGCGCCCCTCTGACAGTGCGCGCGCCCGCGCCGGCCATTCACAAACGGCCGGCGCGGGCGCGCGCACGGCTAGAGGAGTGCGCGGGAGGCGGCGGCGCCGCTCAGGTGAGTTCTTTTGGGGTTTTGGGGGGGGCCCCTCACCGCGGGACATCCCGATTTCGGATGTCCCGCGGTGAGGGGGGTGATCGGCCCGGGAATCTTATAGATTCCCGGCCCGATCACCCATGGGTGACGGTCCACTTTAAGGGGTCCTCCCAGTCCTAGGGTCCCTGGGTTTGCTTAGGGCTCCCAATAAATCCTCCCAGGTGGGACTTAAAGGGGCATCCCGGGTTGCTTATTAGCGTAATTCCCTTGGTCATTGCGACTACCATTAAAATCACCATATGGAGGCTCCCCAGGATACCGGGCTTGGGCTCCCCTCGGGGCAATCCCAGAAGTGTGTGGGTTGTGGGGCATCCCTTTTGGGGGATAATGTATTACTTTGTATACCATGTGCGCAGTAGGCTATAACGCGGCAGTTGGAGGCCCAGGCATCTGGGTCAGTGCCGCTGGCCTCATCGCCTACCTCACCCAGTCTGATCCGTACCCCGAGTGATGTCGTCAAGGGTGGGGAGTCGCAATCTGATGTGTGTGCCAGATTGGCCAATCTTGAGAAATTATTTTCTAGCGCTGTGGCCAGAAAGGCCACTGCTAAGAGAAAGCACTTGTCTTCAGCCGCGCCGGCCTTTGATTTTGATGAGTTTGATTCAGTTTGACTGGTCTAATTGTTCCCCGCTAGAGGAAGGGGAATTATTTGAGGAATCTGATGGTTCTGACGATCAGCAATTTCTTGGCGCTGATACCGAGCAGGGACAGGGGGATGCCGTGGATACCCCTAAGGTTCTGGCTAATCTTTTCGAGGTTCTGGCTATTTCTCCTCCAGAGGAGGCTCCTCCGCAGAAGGGGGAGTTCTTTGGGACTTCGAGGCCGTGCTTGGAATTCCCAAATCAAAAGCATTTTGATGGCATCATTCTTAAGGAATGGGAGAGGCCTACTCGGCTTCCGGGTGTTCCTCAGGGCTGGGATAAGAAATATCCTTTTCCGGTGGAAGCGGTGAAGCGCTGGTCATTCCCTCCCGAGGTTGATGCCCCCGTGTTGGGGTTGTCTAATTCTTCTATTTTGCATTCTCCTGACTCCACCACCCTAAAAGATGATGAGGACAAGCGCATTGATCAGATGGCTTGTCACGGTTTTGCCAGTGTCGGTTCGGCCTTGCGCCCTGTTTGTGCTTCGGCGCTTTTGGCGGTAGCTACCAGGTCGGTTTTTAGGGACCTGTTGACTACTTCCAGGCTTGACCCGGCTAGTGATGAGTTCACCGCCCTTAAGCGGTGCAAATTGTTCATGTCCTTTGTTCTAGCCGCCCTGGATGACATCATGGTGATGTGTAGTAGAACTTCGGCCTTGCTGGTGGCTTTTCGACGGTCGGTTTGGTTGCGCCAGTGGGCAGCTGATTTTGTGGCTAAGAAGTCACTTACGGGTCTTCCCTTCGTGGGGTTGCGGCTTTTTGGAGAAAAATTGGATTCGGTCTCGAAAGGAGGCAAGTTACCTCAGCGAAAGAAGCAGCGTCGTCCCTTTCGGGGGTGGCCTCCTTTAACCCTTCCTTTCACGGGGCCAGAGCGGGCAGGGGATTGGCCTTCTCTTCCTCCAGAGGTGATTCCTGGAACAGGGGCAGAGGACTTGCCCGTCCAGGTCACACCTAGGGTTCTAAACCCAAGCCCGCTGCCAAGCCAGCTCAGCAATGAGGGGGCGCCCTCACCCTTGCGGGTGGGGGGACGGCTGCGACATTTCTTCCAGGTCTGGGACCAGGAGGTCTCAGACAGATTCTGGAAGTGGTGTTTTCCGGTTACAAGCTGGAGTTCAAGATCCGGCCCCCTCCCAGATTCTTCAAGTCTCGGGTGTCTTCGGATCCTCTGGCCGCGCAAGGGCTCCCAGCGGCAGTAAGGAATCTTCTGGACATGGCTGTCATTTGCTGGTTCCTTCCTCGGAAAGGGGCCTGGGCTACTATTCCAATCTGTTCACGGTGCCCAAGAAGGACGGCTCTGTTCGTCTCATCCTGGATCTGAAGCTCCTCAACAGGCTTATCTGTCCCAGGAAGTTCCGCATGGAAACTCTGCGTTCAGCCATAAATTCACTTCGTCAGGGGGACTTCATGACGTCCATAGACATCAAGGATGCTTATCTGCATGTTCCTATCTTCCCGGCACACCAGAGATTTCTCAGGTTTGTGGTGGAACATTTTCAGTTTGTGGCTCTTCCGTTCAGCCTTACCTTGGCTCCAAGGGTTTTCACCAAGGTGCTGGCAGGGGTGATGGCCCTTTTCAGAGCCCAGGGTATTCGCATTGTGGCATATCTGGACGACCTTCTCATTATGTTTTCATTATGTATCTTCTCTCAGCCAAGCGGAGCTAGACACCAGAGCTGTGGTATCCACTCTGGAGAGATTCGGCTGGATGATCAACTATCCTAAGTCTTCCCTCTCCCCGTCCAGGGTGGTGTCATTTCTGGGAATGTCTCTGGATACTTCTCAGGCCAGGGTGTTCCTTCCTCGTCCCAAGGTTCTGTTGCTTCAGGAATTGATTCAGCTTCTTCTGTCCCACCCTCATCTGTCAATCCGGCTGGGGATGAGACTGGTGGGATTGATGGTGGCTTTCTTCAAGGCGGTTCCCTTTGCTCAGTTTCACACAAGGACGCTCCAGCTCCATCTTTTGGCGGTTTGCAACAGGTGTCCGGTGTCGTTGGATCAGTCTTTTCTGATGTCCCCCCAGGTTCGGCATTCCCTTCGGGGGTGGATGGAACCAAGCAATCTGATGAGGGGCAGATCCTTTCTGACCCCTCGTTGGGAGACAGTCACCACAGATGCCAGCCTTTCAGGTTGGGGGGGTTTCTGGAAAGATCTTCAGTTTCAGGGACTGTGGGGGCCTCAGGAGGCTCACGACCCCATCAATGTTTTGGAGCTGAGAGCCATCAGGTTGGTTCTGTTTCGCTTGACTCTTCAGTTACAGGGCTTACCGGTTCAAGTTCGGTCGGACAATCGGACGGCGGTCGCCTACATCAATCACCAGGGAGGGACTCGCAGCAGGAGTGCCCTCAGAGAAGTGTCCTTGATTCTTGCCTGGGCGGAAAGCAATGTCCCATGCATCTCGGCGGTGTACATTCCGGGAGTGGAAAACAAGGAGGCGGACTCCCTGAGCAGGTGCTCATCTGGCCGGGGGGAATGGTCTCTCAATCCCAAGGTTTTTCGGTCACTTTGCCACAAGTGGAGGACTCGGAGGTGGATCTCTTTGCCTCTCGTCACAATCACAAGCTTCCGGCATTTGTGTCTCTCTCGCGGGATCCTCTGGCTTTGGCAGTGGATGCCATGTCTCTGAGCTGGAGGGATCTGGGGTTCCTGTACCTGTTCCCTCCGTTCCCTATGGTGGGCATGGTGGTGCGCAAGCTGGCTCTAGAAGGGGCGCCAGCAATCCTGGTGGCTCCAAGATGGCCAAGGCAGGTTTGGTTCGCAGACGTCGTTCGACTGGCAGTGGATCAGTTCGATCTGCCCCTTCTGCCGGATCTGCTCACTCAGGGTCAACTACTTTACCCCAATTTACCCTGGCTTTGACGGCGTGGCTGCTGAAACCTCCATTTTAAAGGAGGAAGGTCTTTCTGATGCTGTGATTCAGACTCTTGTTAGCGCTAGGAAGAGGTCTTCCTCTATCATCTACTATAGGACTTGGAGGTCTTATATTGATTGGTGTGAGGTCAGGGCCTTGCCTTGCAGGGTGTTTTCTATCCCTAGGATTTTGGATTTTCTGCAACATGGTCTGGACTTGGGGTTCCAGCTTAGTACGTTAAAAGGGCAGGTTTCTGCCCTGGCGGTTTTCTTTCAAAGGTCTTTTGCTCTTCATCCTCTGGTTAAGACTTTTTTCCAGGGGGTTACGCATGTGCGGCCTCCTAGGAAGCCTCTGCTTTGAATTTGGGATTTGAATTTGGTGCTTTCTGCTCTTCAGGGTCCTCCTTTTGAGCCATTGCAGGATATTGCTCTTTCTACGCTTACTCAAAAGGTTGCCTTTTTGGTTGCTATCACCTCAGTTCAGCGTGTCTCAGAGTTGGTGGCTTTGTCCATTCAGGCTCCTTACTTTGAGAGGCATCAGGACAAGGTTGTTTTCCGCTTCAAGCAAGATTTTCTTCCTTAAGTGGTTTGTGCCTTTCATCTTAATCAGGATGTTGTTCTTCCCTCCTTGTGTCCTAAGCCCGGCAATGACAAGGAAAGGGTTTTGCATTCCTTGGATGTGGTTCGCTGTGTGAAGTATTATTTGGTGACTACTTCTTCCTTTCGTAAGACTGACGCCTTTTTCGTGGTGCCCTCCGGGCCTAGGAAAGGTTTGGCGCCCGCCAAGTCTTCCATTAGTAAATGGATTCGCCAGGCCATTGTTGGGGCCTATTCTGCCAAGGGGAAGATTCCCCCTTTTCGTGTTACTGCTCATTCTACTCGTGCTGTTGGGGCATCCTGGGCTTTCCAGCACCAGGCCTCTGTTGAACAAGTTTGTAAGGCTGCTACTTGGTCTTCTGTTCACACTTTTTCCAAGTTTTATAAGGTTGATGTGCGGGCCTCAGCGGATGCTGTTTTTGGCCGCAAAGTTCTGCAAGCTGCAGTGGTTTAAGTTTGTGCATTATTGCCTTGTTTTGGATCCCCCCTTTATGGACACTGCTATTGGATGTCCCAAGTGTAATTACTTTTCTGAAGCGGGGTGTGTGACATACTTAGAATAATACCATTTTGTGATTACTCACCTGTAAAATGGGTATTATAAGTATGTCACACACCCCGCTTCACCCCGCCCTTTGGTATTCTGGATCCTTTATATGGTGAACCTTTTTAATGTTACTGTTTATAATTGGCTCTTCCTGGTCCTTTTACTGCTGTCTTAATACTGGGTAATGAGTGGGAGGTCCCAGGTATTTATGGACCGGGAGGGGCTTCCTTTCTTTTCATGACATCTCTGCAAGATCACCCTCTACAGGTGGGTATAACCCAAGTGTAATGACTATTCTGAAGCGGGGTGTGTGACATACTTATAATACCCATTTTACAGGTGAGTAATCACAAAATTGTATTTTTGTTACCACTGACGGGCCTAGGAAGGGTCTGCCTCCAGCCAAATCCACTCTCAGCAAGTGGATCAGACAGGCGGTGGTACAAGCGTACTCTGCCATGGGGAAGGAACCCCATTTTCGGATCACAGCTCACTCTACCAGAGCTATGGTGTCTCTTGGGCTTTCTGCACCAGGCATTGGTTGTACAGGTCTGTAAGGCCGCTACTTGGTCTTCGGTTCATACTTTTACAAGTTTTACAAGTTTGATGTTAGGGCCTCAGCTGATGCTGTTTTTGGCTGTATGGTGCTTCAGGCGGTAGTGTAATGAACTACATGCTGTTGCTCTCTGGGGATCCCACCCTTCTTTTGGACACTGCTTTTGGATGTCCCACTTGTCAGAAATGGAACGACCTGAACAGGACACTAGGAAAAATACAATTCTGTGAGTACTCACCTGTAGAATTGTTTTTGGTAGTGTCCTGTTCAGGTTGCTCCATCCCACCATTGCTTTTTGTTCTCCTTTTGCATTTATGGTGATTAACATTTTATGAGTTTTTGTTGAGAGAGTACATGCTGAAGCTACAGTATGTGATGTAACATGGTTTCTTGGCCTCCCGGCCTGTCTCATTTCTACTGCTGTTTAACCACTGGAGATTCTATTGAGACACCTGCCTTTTATAGGGGGCCGGGAGGAGTCACTGCTTTTTTGTCTTGCAGTAACTGTGCGCCACCTGGTGGCGAATACCCACTTGTCAGAAATGGAGCGATTCTACAGGTGAGTACTCACAGAATTGTATTATTCCAAGTATGTCACACCCCCCGCTTCCACTATTCATGACATATGGGTTATGGTCCAGTAGAGGGTGAACTTCTGCAGAGATGAAAGCAAAAAAGAAGCCCCTCCCGGTCCATAAATACCCGGGACCTCCCACACATTTCCCAGTTCCTTCTCTGCAGGACGGCGAGCAAGTCAGAAGATGTATGCTGCTCTTCCTTGCAGGTAAGCTGGGCTTACACCCGGCCATGTTGTGCTCTATTTCTGCCCGGACCTTTATGCATTAAAGTGGACCAACACCGAGAGGTGATCGGCCCGGAAATCTATAAGATTCCCGGGCCGATCACCTCCCACCCCGCGGGACATCCGAGATCGGGTGCCCCGCCGAAGTGGACCAAAACCCAGGATAGTGTTGGTCCACTTTAAGCCCAATTCTAGCCTCCCAGCCTTGGCTGCAGGTCCGGGTGATGGTAGGCTTCACCTTAATAGGTGTTTAGGGAGCCATGCTCCCCCGTGAGACCCCATACAAGGGGGTAGGCGGTATCCGGGTTGGTGATCCCGGTTTGGGATGCCCTGTCTCCATTTACTTCCCTTACACCTTATGGTGAGGGATTCTCCCCCTTCCGGGTTCCCTCTGTTAACCCTCCAGCGGGGGGGGTGGCATTGTTCTGCTATCTTTCATTTTTTATATGTGTGTGTTCCAGTGTGCTTGTGCCGCTTTGCGCTCTGCCTGCAGTATGGGGAGCTTCTTCCCCTCAGGGAGTCTGTGAGCCGCGGCCCGCCCCCTTCTGTTTTTGGCACCATTGCGGGCCCATCCCATTGCTGGGAACCGCATTGCTGGATTCGGAGGGAAGGGGGCAGGGCCGGGGCCCAGCGCGCGATCCGTGCTGGCTCACCCCTTCTTCTCCCTCTCTCTCTCTCTCTCTCTCTCTCTCTCTCTCTCTGAATGGGTTGTGGGGTACCACTTACGGGGGAGAATGTACTAATTTGCATACCATGTGCGCAACAGGCCATAACGCTGCAGTCGGGATCCCAGGCGTCTGAGTCAGTGCCTCCCGTCTCATCTCCTACCCCACCCCGCATCATCCGTCTCGGATGTATGTGCTAGGCTGGCCAACCTCGAGAAAATTATTTCTAGCTCAGTGGGCAGAAAGGCCCCAGCTAAGAAAAGGCTACGCCGGTAATTGATTTTGATGATTATGACTCCCCTGACTGGGCTGATTATTCCTCGCTTGAGAAGGGGGAATTGTTTGAGGAATCTGCAGTTCTTTGATCCTGATGCCGGGCAGGCGCTGGGGGATGCTGTGGATACCCCCAAGGTCCTGACCCATCTATCAGAGGTTCTGGATATTTCCCCACCAGCGGAGGCCCCTCCGAAGAAGGGGGAATTCTTTGGGTTCTCTAAGCCCCCAAATCAGGATCATTTTGACAGCTTGATTCTTAAAGAATGGGAGAAGCCGAGTCGCCTTCACGGTGTTCCTCAGGGATGGGATAGGAAGTATCCCTTTCAGGTGGACGCGGTGAAGCGCTGGTCTTCCCCCTCCCGAGGTTGATGCGCCCATCTTAGGATTGTCCAACACCTCCTTTGTACATACTCCTGACGCCACTACCCTAAAGGATGGCGAGGACAAGCGCATTGATCAGATGGCTTGTCATGCCTTTGCCAGTGTGGGTTCAGCCTTGCGGCCTGCCTGTGCATCAGCACTCGTGGCTGTGGCTACCAGGTCGGAGATCAGGGACATGTTAAATGGGTCCCAGCTCAACCTGGACAGCGTTGAATTCACAGCCCTTAAGATGTGTGAATTGTTCATGAATTTTGTTTTGTCGGCTATGGGCGACACTATTACCATGTGTAGTAGAACTTCGGCTCTGTTGGTGGCCATGCGCCGATCGGTCTGGCTGCACCAGTGGGCGGCTGACGTTGCGGCCAAGAAATCACTTACAGCTCTGCCCTTCCTGGGACCGCGGCTGTTTGGAGACAAACTGGATTCTGTGGCGAAAGGTGGAAAGCTACCTCAGCGTAAGAAGCAGCATCGCTCCTTTCGGGGGGCAAGCTCCTTCAATCCTTCCTTTCACGGTGCCAGAGGGGGCAGAGGTCTTGCCTACTCTGGCTTCAGAGGTGGTTCCTGAAACAGAGGCAGAGGACGTGCCCGTCCATCTACCTGGGGTTCCAAGCCCAAGCCCGCTGCCAAGCCAGCTCAGCAATGAGGAGGCGCCCTCACCCTTACGGGTGGGGGGACGGCTGCGGCTCTTCTTCCAGGTCTGGGCCCAGGAGGTCACGGACAAGTGGATATTGGAAGTGGTCTCGTCTGGGTACAAACTGGAGTTCGAGTACCGGCCTCCTCCCAGATTCCTAAGGTCTCGGGTGCCTTCGGATCCTCGGGCGGCGCAGGGGCTCCTGTTGGCTGTAAAGAACCTCCTGGACATGGCGGTCATATGCCCGGTGCCTCTTTCAGAGAGAGACCGGGGCTATTATTCCAACCTCTTCACGGTTCCCAAAAGGGATGGCTCCATAAGACCCATTCTGGATTTGAAGCTTCTCAACAGGTTCATCAGAACCAAGAGGTTCCGCATGGAGACTCTGCGCTCAGCCATCAGTTCCCTTCGTCAGGGGATTTCATGACGTCCATAGACATCAAGGATGCTTACCTTCATGTACCAATTTTCCCAGCACACCAGAGATTTCTCAGGTTTCTGGTCGGAGATCAGCATTTTCAGTTTGTGGCCCTCCCGTTCGGGCTGACCTCGGCACCGAGGGTGTTTACCAAGGTTCTGGCGGACATAATGGCCCTGCTCAGAGCCCAGGGCATTCGCATTTTGCCGTATCTGGACGACCTACTCATTACAGCTTCTTCCCTCTGCCAGGCGGGCTGGACACCAGGATGGTGGTGACGACGCTGGAGAGGTTCGGATGGGTGATCAACCACCCCAAGTCTTTTCTCTCCCCATCAAGGAAGATTTCTTTTCTGGGCATGAATCTGGATACCAGTCAGGCCAGAGTGTACCTACCTCAGCCAAAGGTGCAGAGGGTTCAGGACATTATACGTGTTCTCCTGACCAATCCTCGCCCTTCTATCCGGCTAGGGATGACTCTGGTAGGTTTGATGGTGGCCTCCTTCGAGGCAGTCCCCTTTGCTCAGTTCCACATGAGGTCGCTCCAACTCCATCTATTGCTGAAATGGGACATATTACTACTCACTTACAGGTGAAGCTCCAGGGCTAGCCCACCATTATGTCCTCATATATCAAGCTGCACACCATTACTTCATTTAATAAATCAATTTATTAATCAAATAATTCATCCAATAATTCACATACAAAAACACACATCAAAAATTAAAAAAACATATAATTAAAACCCCAAGTGGGGAGGAACTCCAGGGCTAAAATAATCTGCAGTCACTCACATACAATATCAGAGCAACTCTTTAAATTTAGTTGAAGTAATTCTAAAATTCATTGAAATCAACCAATATATAGCCTCTGACGTTTGTAGGACAGGATATGAAGTGCCTGTGCAATCTAAAATCTATAGTAAATAATATAGTGAATACAACTCCATATTGAGTTGCAATATAAACATATTATTATTATTTTAGCCCTGGAGTTCCTCCCCACTTGGGGTTTTAATTATATGTTTTTTTAATTTTTGATGTGTGTTTTTGTATGTGAATTATTGGATGAATTATTTGATTAATAAATTGATTTATTAAATGAAGTAATGGTGTGCAGCTTGATATATGAGGACATAATGGTGGGCTAGCCCTGGAGCTTCACCTGTAAGTGAGTAGTAGTATGTTATTGGTGTCCCTGTAGCTAGCACCCGGTATATTATTGTGAGCAGTGCATACCTAATTGTTAGTTGAAATGGGACATATGTTCACAGTCCTTGGATCAGTCTTTTCTGATGTCTCCCAGGGTTCGGCAGTCCCTTCAGTGGTGGCTGGAACCAAGCAATCTGATGAGGGGCAGATCCTTTCTGGCCCCTTGTTGGGAGACGGTTAACATGGATGCCAGCCTGTCGGGCTGGGGAGGTTTCTGGAAGGATCATCAGTTTCAGGGGTTGTGGGGTCCTCAGGAGGCTCACACCCCCATCAATGTCTTGGAGTTCAGAGCTATCCCTTTGGTTCTGTCACGTCTGACACTCCACCTACAGGGCTTACCGGTTCAGGTTCGATCAGACAATCGAACTGCGGTAGCTTACATCAATCACCAAGGAGGGACTCGCAGCAGGGGGGGCCCTCAGGGAAGTCTCTCTGATTCTGACATGGGCGGAGAGCAATGTTCCTTGCATCTCGCCGGTGTACATTCCGGGAGTAGAGAACACGGAGGCGGACTCCCTGAGCAGGGGATTCTCTCGCCGAGGGGAATGGTCTCTCAACCACAGGGTATTTCGGTTCCTGTGTCACAGGTGGGGGACTCCGGAGGTGGATCTCTTTGCCTCTTGGCACAATCACAAGCTCCCAACCTTTGTATCTCTGTCTCGGGATCCTCTGGCCCTGGCAGTGGATGCTTTGTCCCTTGCCTGGAGGGATCTGGGGTTTCTGTACCTGTTTCCCCCCTTCCCCATGGTAGGCAAGGTAGTGCGCAAGCTGGCTCTAGAGGGGGCACCAGCAATTCTGGTGGCCCCAAGGTGGCCAAGACAGGTTTGGTTCGCAGACGTTGTAAGACTGGCGGTAGATCAGTACAGGCTGCCCCTGTTTCCGGATCTGATCTCTCAGGGTCAACTACATTACCCCAATTTACAAACGCTTGCTTTGACGGCGTGGCTGCTGAAACCTTCATCCTGAGGGAGAAAGGTTTGTCGGAGGCGGTTATTCAGACATTGATTAGAGCTAGGAAGAGGTCTTCCTCTACCATTTACTTTAGGACTTGGCGGTTCTATATTGACTGGTGTGAGGCTAGGGCCTTACCTTGCAGGGTGTTTTCAATTCCTAGGATTTTGGAGTTTCTACAACACGGTCTGGATCTGGTGTTCCAGCTCAGTACTTTGAAGGGTCAGGTTTCTGCCCTGGCTGTCTTTTTTCAAAGGTCCTTTGCTTTGCATCATATGGTCAAGACTTTTTTCCAAGGGGTCACTCATGTTCGGCCCCCTAGAAAGCCTTTGGTTCCCGTTTGGGACCTAAATTTGGTTCTCTTGGCCCTCCAGGGGCCTCCTTTTGAGCCGTTGCAGGATGTGGCACTTTCTGTGCTCACTCAAAAGGTTGCCTTTTTGGTGGCTATTACCTCTGTTTGGCGTGTCTCTGAGTTGGCGGCTCTGTCTATTCAGGCCCCTTACTTTGAGAGACACCAGGACAAGGTGGTTTTTCGCTTTAAACCAGATTTCCTTCCTAAGGTGGTTTCTGCTTTCCATCTCAATCAGGATGTAGTTCTCCCTTCCTTGTGTCCTAGGCCTAGCAATGACAAGGAGAGGGTTTTGCACTCTTTGGATGTGGTTCGTTGTGTGAAGTACTATTTGGTCGCCACTTCTCCTTTTCGTAAGACGGACGCCTTGTTCGTGGTGCCCTCCGGGCCCAGGAAAGGTTTGGCGCCTGCCAAGTCTACCATTAGTAAATGGATACGTCAGGCCATTGTTGGGGCCTATTCCGCTAAGGGGAGGGTTCCTCCTTTTAAGATCACTGCTCATTCTACTCGTGCTGTTGGGGAATCCTAGGCCATTCAGCACCAGGCTTCTGTTGAACAAGTTTGTAAGACTGCTACTTGGTCTTCCGTTCATACTTCTTCCAAGTTTTATAAGGTTGATGTGCGGCCCTCAGGGGATGCTGTTTTTGGCCGCAAGGTTCTGCAAGCTGCAGTGGTTTAAATTGGTGCATTTTTTGCTGTATTTGGATCCCCACCCATGACGGACACTGCTATTGGATGTCCCATATGTCATGAATAGTGGAAGCGGGGTGTGTGACATACTTGGAATAATACCATTTTGTGATTACTCACCTGTAAAATGGGTATTATAAGTATGTCACACACCCCGCTTCATCCTGTCCTTTGGTATTTTGGATCCTTTATATGGTGAACCTTTTATTGTTAAAGTGGACCAACACCCAGGGGGGATCGGCCCGGGAATCTATAAGATTCCCGGACCGATCAGACCCCTCCCCGCGGGGCATCCGAAATCGGGATGTCCCGCGGGGAGGAACCCCCTAGGAGGCCCACAATCCTTACCTTACCGGCGATCCAACGGCGCATGCGCGAGACGCGGCCGCGTCTCTTGCTTCCCTCTAGCAGGGCGCGCTCCCGCGCCGGCCGTTTTGTGAATGGCCGGCGCAGGCGCGCTCCCTGTTAGAGGGAAGCAAGAGACGCACCCAATGACAGCGCTCTGGTATGCGCGTCCAAGCGGCTTTGGACGCGCATACCAGAGCGGCTCTGAGCGCTGTCATTGGCCGGACAAGGTCACGTGGGAGCGGGGAGAGGTGAGTTTTTGCGGCGATCGGGGGGGTTTCACACAGCGGGGCACCCCCGATCGGGGTGCCCCACCTAAGTGGACCAACACCCAGGATAGTCAAAATCCTGGGTGTTGGTCCACTTTAAGAATGTTTTATTGTCTCTTCCTGGTCCCCTTACTGCTGTCATATACTGGGGAATGTGTGGGAGGTCCCAGGTATTTATGGACCGGGAGGGGCTTCTTTTTTGCTTTCATCTCTGCAGAAGTTCGCCCTCTACTGGACCATAACCCATATGTCATGAATTGTGGAAGCGGGGTGTGTGACATACTTATAATACCCATTTTACAGGTGAGTAATCACAAAATGGTATTTTTTTCCTTCTCGCACTGAGTGCTATTTTTCTAGAAACTTCCCTGTTTGGAACCTGCTGCCATAGTTTTTTTTTGCCAGCTCTGAACTGACCTGTAACAGCACAGATTAGTGGTCATCTGTTCCTTCTGCACTGTATCTAGCTTTTTATCTGCCGTATTCTTTTTACTTTTTCACATATCATGGGTCATGTCTACCTCCTCTTTTATCAGCTATTACAGAGCTCTAATCTGCTGGATGCTATGTGCGCCAGACCAGCAAAAATAGGATAAATCACTCACCATGGCCCATCTGGGTGTGCTCCCTTTCAGCTAATCCTACTCCCTCACGATTGGTTAGGTGCTAGCAGGGAGGATCTATGGCAAATAGGAGACCCTGTCAGCTGTCATCTCATCAATGGAGCTGCTGACCCAGGAACAAGGCAGAAATAGATACACTTTAATAATGTTGCTATACCCACTGTTGTATATAAAAGGGCTAATCTACAACATCAATGTGAAACTACACCCCAACCCGATCACTTTGGAGGGGGGGTTGTTTTATTTGCCGGTGGGGAAGCTTGTGCCACAGATTCAGGCGTTATCATATGGTTGTATTCACCTTTGAATCCTAAATATTGATGGAGCAATACAGTAATATATAGGCTGAAATACCCATAACATTACCCCAGGGTAACCTTCTACACCCAGTGAGATGTGTGAATTTTTTTCATAGCTTTGTATGCATGGCCTTGTTGAATCTGTTTTTATGAGTTCTTAATAAGAAATTGTTTCATTTTTCACTGCAGTTTACGAAATGAGAAAATGAAGTTCCTGTTGGATTTGACGGTCCAGTTTATTCTTAAGCAAGGGCAGGTTGAGGTGGAAAGTGCAGATTTGATTCCTAATTATGCCGACGCCATACTACTGCACAGGAGTGTGATTGAAGATTTAAACAGCGCTATAAGGGTATTTCAGTCTTAAGTTACATCATTTACCCTCTATTGAAATTCATCAGGTTAATGCCAAAAAACTGTTCTATAAAGGGGAATTCCACTCAACATTAATCCTCTCCTCCCCCTGGGGGGGGGTTACAAAGGGAAAAAAAACCTTACTTTGCCTGCAGTCCAGTACCGCTCTCTTGCTTCTGTGCAGCCAGCCGCATAGAAAGACACAAAGCGGCATTCCGGGCGCACACCACCCATTCAAGTGATTAGGTCGCTGGGGTATGCTGCTTTGAGAGAGGTGCTGGACCGCGGGCAAGGAAAAGGTTTTTTGTCTTTGTCACCTCACTTTCCCACCGTCCCGCCTCAGTGCCAGGAGAGGACGGCGGTTAATTTTGATTTGAATTCTGCTTTAAGAGGAAAATATATCTAAAATATATATATATATATATATATATATATATATATATATTGTATATATATAATCTTCTCAATCTCATCTCAATCGCACCCATGAGGGATGTGAAATGCAGTGTGCTGTATAACCACCACATCCAGAAATATATTGTACGACAATAACATGGCACTGTTTTAATTTGTCCTAATATTCTATGTATTTTCTCAGGGTTTGGGAGAACAGAAGATCGCCAGCATGATAGAAAGCAAAGATTTTCGTAAGGGAATCTTCCAGCTAGAGTGGGAACACAAGAAGATACGAATGGAGATGGAGGACTTGAAAAAGAAGTCCAGGGATATTACAATGCTTAGAGTGACAAAAGACATTCAAACGGTATACATAGTAATATGTATTTAGTACACACCCAATAAGTTATCAGTAGTGTTGGGCGAACCCCTCGAGGTACAGGTTCGGCAAGTTTGGTCGAAGTTTAAACAAAACTCCCTGAGCCCTGCAATCTCGGCGTTCTTAATGCTGTCAAAATGGCTACAGCAGGGGGTTCAGAAATATGACTGCAGATCCAATGAGCGGGGACACTAGCAGCTACTAGCAGCACTTCTATTGCCAGCTGCCAGTGTGTTGACTCATAGGAGCAGTGGCCATCTTTCTGAAGGCCTGACCATAGCCTATTTGACAGCGGAAAGAACCCCAACCGCAGATAAGAGCATGGGGCTCAGATAAGTTGTACAGCAGCTTCCTGCTGCTGCACACTTTAGGTTAAGCAAGTTGATGGGCTGCTAACCAGCCCATCAACCAGCATTTCCGGGTTCTGGCTGAGGACCGTGTTCGTGTTTGGGAACCCGAACTCGCAATGTTCTGTTACGAACCTAAACTTTGCAGGTTGGGTTCCCCCAACATTAGTCATCAGATATTGTCTTAAAGAAACTACAATTCTTAGTACCTGCAAATGTCTTTTGATCTCATCCAATGATAAGTGCAGCCTTTCCTTTTTCATAACTGCAGCAGTATATGATATCTTAACTGAGGTCAAAGAGCTGCTTGGTATAAATGAGTGGGGATTAGGCTATGTGAGACTTTAAAAGTTAACTTTTATGACCATCACTAGTGCTCCTCATAGATTAGGACTGAGGTTGGTTTCACATTAGCAGGGATGCGCGAGAGCCCCGCAGCCGCCTGTGTAAAAAGATGGCCATAGAAATCTAATGTACTTCAGGCGTCTTATATTGGTCCAACACCTGTTTTTCACCTAATGAACATTCCATTTGCCAGCCCTGCCCCCCACCGCTCATTAACACGCTGCAAGCTAACGTCTTCTTACCTTTCTCTCCGCTGTGTGTAATTGCACATGTGTACTCATGTAACATATGACCCATAATGCCCCTTTTATTATAAGTACTGTATATTATTTGGTTTACCCTGTCTTTAATTTCTACTTTTGTACAGCACCATGGAAAATGATTAATAAATAAATATAATAATATTATTAATAATAATAATAAATTATGATGCACTGTATTCTGTCTTCTCATTCACACTGTATTTCTCTGTTTCACATAGTTTCTCAATGAATCAAACTATGACAAGCGTGTCTCTAACCAGATCCAGATTCTTGAAGAGACTATCGGTGTTCAAGAAAAAGTAAGATAAAAAAGTTTAAAACCTTTACCAAGTTTTATTTCAGGAAAAATGTGTACGGTAATAAAAAACACTTTGAATTAGTGGCTGAAGGTTTTCATGTTGCAGCTTCAATTGCCATGCATGGTTTTTCAAATTAAAGGACAACTGTAGTCAATAAAAATTCTAGGGTTCTAGGCTCCCCAACCCTTTAGAAAATGATCTCCAGTATTAAAGTGAAGATCTAGGGTTTCCTAGGGGTGTGTTGCCTTAAAACTTACCAATCTTTAAGAATTGTCTCTGTACATTCAGGTGTCCCATCAACCCTAATGGGGCTGAGCCCCTTCCACCAATTAGCAAACATTTGATTTGGCAAAAAAGCTGTCGGCAGCCATGAGGGCCCTCTGCGCACCTAAGCAAAGTCACCATCAACAATGCTACAGTGATGGGTGGGTGCAGAGCTGTTAATCGGTGGCCGCTTACTGGACATTGGCCAAATACAGCTCAATGCAGTGGAACTGTTTTCTGCTGGACCAGCTGAGCAACTACACCTCCCTTCCCACAGAATGGCAAAGCAGGAGTTCCCGAGCAGCATGTACCTGCACCAGGGTGGCACAAGGGACTTGCTCAAATGTTCCAGTAAGTGAGCGGGTGCCATACAACCACTGATCAGTAGAAACACATGACCATCAAAATACACAAAAGCTTTAGCTCCTCCTCCAGACGCCAGTAGTTTTGAGATCTGAAAAATAAAGACAGACAACAGCACCAACTGGTAAATCAATAATATAACATATAAAATAAAGTAGCCTGAGGGAGGGAAGCCTGTATGCTGCCCTTTCAAATTTTTAGAAAAGAAGTTACCAAGTAACTAACTTAAGTTTTATCAAAAAATCCTTAGAGCAGCATACCACAGAGGATAAGTGAGATACTACCTTTACTGGGTGGGAAAGGCTGCCTGTAACACACTCCTGTCAAATGATTGATTTTGCAAGGTGAGAAGCTGAAGACCAGTTTGCCGCTCTACAGATCTGTTCGATAAAGGCACCAGCTTGCTCCCCCCAAGATGTAGAAAAACTTCTTGTTGAATGAGCTGTAATACGCCCTGGAGAAGGAGATCTGTTGTAAGCAAAACTGATAGTCGGAAGAGATCTTTGAAAGGTAGCAAGGATCCACTCGTAATATTATAGGATCCTGGAAAACATTAAAAAAGGGGTGACGGCAGGATAGAGCCTGGATATCGCTGATTCTGTGAGCTGAAGTTATTGCCACCATGCTTACCATGTAAGAAATTCAATTCACAGCTAAACAGAGGTTCAAAGGGTGGTGCGGCCAGGGCTCTAAGGACAAATCCTTTCGACAAATAGTCAAAATCCTGAGTTTTGGTCCATTTTAAAGATAGACTGTTGTACATGTGGATAGAGACTTGATCTAAAATAATTCAGCATATAAACACAGCGAAAGTTCTAATTCTACGGAACATTATAAACAGAAACATAATGGCTTGTGCGCTTAGTGAGCCCTGTAGGAATAGAGACCATGATCTATTACAGAAAAGTATTAGAGAAGATTCTCATATTCACACATTTAGGGTATACACTTTTTAGGGTATACACTTCACGTTGATCAAGTGACATGCATACAAAATACATAACTGATGGACCAGCTTGTGTCTGTCAAGGTTCTCATTCATCTAGGGCATCATATATCTGTATGAATAAATCAAGGCAACTGGACTTGCTGTTTTATTTTCTTGATGATGTTTAACTAGTCACCCGACTAGCTTTTCCCATTTGCCTTCATTCATACTAACAGAACCTTATTATAGGAGCGTCAGCACCACACAGCACCACGTTTTTGGCCTCAACCAGCACTCAGCATCCCATTTAAAATGGACCAAAACCCAGGATTTTGACTATCCTGGGTTTTGGTCCTTGGATGCCCCAGGGGGAGGGAATCCAGTGGCTCTGGAACCTTATAGATTCCCATGCCGTCAGGGCATGGGTTTTGGTCCAAAAACCCTTGCTCCAGCGCCTATGCAGCCACCAGCTAGCGTCTTAACACTAGCACTGAAAAAGTTGCAGTACCCTTCAACCTGGTTAAAGCAACGCCAGATGAAACCTGGTGCTGTTGCTCAAGATCCCATGGAGCACAATGGGAAGAACTGGATTGAAGTGTTTTATGCTTATAATTAGTATTACACACATTTATTTATACAGAACTTGCATTGTGACTTGTCAATAATGGAAACGCCGGACTTATTTTCTTTACAGCAACATGAGAAAAATGTGAAACAATACAAGAAGATTGTAAAAGATCTGGAGAAACACATTAATAAAAAGAAGGAAGCAAATGAACAGCTGGACAAGGAGCTTCAGCATGCACTTGTCTCTTTTTCTGAAAGGAAACACATCTATGATGTAGTTGGTAAGTGTTATGTCATGTAAGGTTACATTAGTGCAAATTCCAACATGAATATATTATAGTTCTCCATTACTAACAGCATGTTTCATATTTATTTCAGGGGTAGAGCAAAGTGCAGAGAAGAATGCTAGGGAGAGATACATGGAAATAGTACAGCGTAGAAAGCTGGTAGACCTTGCTAAGGTGCAGGCACAGGAGATCGCCATACTACACAATGAGCTGGAACGCTTGAGAATGAAAACCTTCCCTGCATTAGTACAGATGGAGTATTAAGCTGCACTTTCACCATTTGTCAATGTTGAAGTAAATTGCATTTATCTTTCTAATCGGTCTAATCATTCATCTAATTGCTTGATATGTTTCTAGCAGTGCTAGAACTAGTACATTCACTACTTCTTTGCTACAGCCTTATTTATTCATTTGATCGGCGGGCACTAGATGAGCCGTCTCTCTGCGCCCTCTCTGCAGAGTCGTCTGAAGGCAGGCAACGCTTTGCCTTTGCTTCCTCCCAGCCTACCGCTAGGTGCAGCACAGGGCTTGTCAAGCACCGGCGTCTGTTAAAGTACAGAATTTATTTTAAAAAAACACATCGCCTGTATGGGAGATTCCAGGCACACATTGCCTGTTGCAATCCCCATTTTATAATTTTTTGGGGGGATGGCAGGCCAACAACAAGAAAAAACACCGGGAATGCATTGGGGAAACATGAAAGGCATGACACAGGTTTTGCACGGCCCAAATCACAAGTTTGCAGACAGCCCAGGGATCCCGTGGCACATGCACCAGCCCAAAAAAGAATAAACAAAAAAAATTACAACCAGCCCTTTTGTATTGGGGCCTGAAATTCACCTGACACTCTTCTGGCACTACACTTCTTAAATAAATCCCATAATCATCACATTTGGTTACAATACTGTGCAGTGCATAATACTGTAATAATGGTGACAGTAAAATAAGTAATTTCCCATAAATAAATGTTTAAATTACAGAATGGTCTCTCACCAACAGGTTAATACATAAAGCAATTGAATTAGTAATTAATGGGGTTGCGAAGAAAACATCTTCATCCTGTCCGTCAAGATACCACAAAGCAACAAAGCAAAGTAGCCTGTGCTATGTATTGTATTATAACTACATCTGTACATGCAGTGTGATGTTGCATCAACATGGCTCCCCAGAGAGAGCTCACACACACACACACGCACACACACACACACCACACACACCAAAGCAATGCTGATGCAACAGATTTGTGCTGCTAGGCCTGTCCTCCGTTAGAAAGCACTATTATTTGATATTTTAGATGTATTACCAACCAATCTTATGGCTTGTTGAGATAACCTTGGTACATCTTGATACACCTGAGGCAGATATAAAAGTGCCCATTGGTTACTATGGGCAGCGCTTGACAGGCAATTTCAGTGCGATAACAATTGCCCCCCCCCGGTTGCAGGGAAA
This sequence comes from Gastrophryne carolinensis, assembly GCA_027917425.1. Taxonomy (NCBI): domain Eukaryota; kingdom Metazoa; phylum Chordata; class Amphibia; order Anura; family Microhylidae; genus Gastrophryne; species Gastrophryne carolinensis. Next base: position 168,673,523 of record CM051238.1, on the reverse strand, counting down.
CGCCCTTCCCCAGGAGATGCAATGGTTCAGGTAACTATAATACTATGAGCAGTAATGGGCGAACACGAACAGGGCCATGCTGGTTGATGAGCTAAGCAGTCCATCAACCAGCTTGCCTATACAGCTGGAAGTAACTTATCTCAACCCTGCGATCCGGTTCCTCCTTCCGTCCCTGCCAGCTTGCAAAATATCTCGGGGCGGGGCCACAGAAAGATGGCTGCTGCTCTCATGAGCGAGGACACGCCTACTGACGACACTTTGCTGGCACTAGGAGTGTCCTCACTCATGGGAGAGTGGCCTAAGGAGGATCGCATGGCTGATAGGCTACTTACAGCCGCTTCCAGTTGCCACTATGCGCCCCCCCATCACAAGTTGGGGTTCGTCAAGTTTGACCACCCGAACCAAACTTTTGTTTAAAGTTCGGACAAACTTGCTGAACCTGAACTATAGGGGGTTCGCTCATCCCTAACTATAAGGCTGTTCAAGTTGCCCGTATGGTGGCAATACAGTCCTTTCCATTCTTTCTCATTCTGATTAGGCCTTGTGCTGGATCAGATCATCCCCATCCCCATCAATTAAGGGAATCCCCCTTTTTGTCAGTTTTTTGGTGTTCTACCTTATTCTTTTCCTCTTCTGTCTGTGTCTGTAATTCATTTATCAACATGCCGTTCCCAAGTTTCTTATTTTCCTGTGGCTCTGTGTTGCTAAAGTAGCTGTGGCTTTCCTGTTCTGCAGTAAAAACAACTACAAGTCCCAGAATCCTTCCACTAAAACAGGTGAGCTCATCAGCAGCTTTGGAAAAATTACACAGCAGTAATGACCTCCCCAGGTGAGAAGGTTGCCAGAAACCCTTTTAGCTACTGGAACACAAGACTGTGATCCCCTTATATGAAGAGGCTGAATTAGAGCAGGTGGGGTTAAACCTGGTGTCTCTGCCTTAGCCAATCAGATGATTAGCAAGCAAGGAGTCCGAAGTCTCCTCTATGCACACTAAACAGACCTCTTTGTTGAATATTGCTAAAATAAACACTTTGTTGCTATATAACACAAAACAAAAAAAGAAAAGCTTTAGCACATTGAGATAAGCTCAGCACCTTGAGGATATCATTTTGGCACACAATAATGGAAACGTTTAAAAAGGCCATTGAAAGTGAATTTACCCTTTAACCCTTTTAGTGCCAGCTACGTGAGTCTCAGAAAAAAAAATATAAAAGTAAAAAACTCACCTGACCCTACGTTGGATCGGGCCGGGTCTTCTCTTCACCCGGGGGGCTCTTCTCGCTTCAGGAGGGCGCCCAAAATAGCGACCCCCCCCCGCTTCGGACCCTGCCAGTTAACTGTAAAAAAAAGACATTTACTCACCTGCGGCTGCGGTATTCTCTTCACCGGGGGGCCTCCGATCGCCCCCCCAGGCTCTTCCGTAGTGAGGAGAGGGCGAGAAATTGCTCTCTCCCTTACTTCCTGGTTCGCGGCTGCTAGCCCCGCCCCTTTGTGGGGGGCCCCCAGCCCTCCTCCACTGATCACTCGCAGCTGTCATCGGAGCGTCGTAGGACATGATCGCCGGGGGCCACAGAGGATCGGGGGTAAGTAAAGAAAAAAAATAAATGTCATTTTTCTGTGTCTGTGTGTTTTTTTTATACTGCTAAACCCCTTGTGAACAGGTAAGGGATCCATGAGATCCCTATACCAGTTGACAAGGCTGGGTCTGGCAAGTCACCTGCAACTAGCGGGTGACTTGCCATTAACAACCGGCACGCCAATTATCTGCCTCCCCAAAGCCCGGGGGGGGGGGGGCAGAAGAGCCCAGGCCCACAGAGGGAATGTGGGCTTGTAGGCTGCAGTCTCTCAGTTCGTCTCCCTGTCAAGAGATCCTCTGGCCTTTGCCACAGACGCACTGGCGATTCCGTGGACGGAGTTCAAGCTTCTTTATGCATTTCCTCCGTTTCCACTCCTGGGCCGAATGCTGCCCAAGATAGCCCAGGAGGGGGTACCAACCATCCTGGTGGCTCCTTGCTGACCGAGGAGGAGTTGGTTCGCGGACACAGTCGATCGTTACATCATGCCCGACGACCCAGGACTTCTCACTCAGGGATCGCTGCGGCACCCCAATTTACAGACGCTGGCTTTGACGGCCTGGCTATTGAAACCTCAATCCTAATGGAAAAGGGGCTGTCGGCCACGGTTGTTCATACCATGATTCAGGCGCGGAAGAAGTCTTCTTCCATGATTTACTACAGAGTTTGGCATGCCTACATTTCTTGGTGTGAATCCAAGAGTTTCCCTTGTCGCACTTTTTCTATTTCTAGGATTTTGGAATTTTTACTACACGGCTTAGACTTGGGTCTACAGCTGGGCACCCTCAAGGGCCAGGTCTCGGACTTGGCCATCTTCTTCCAAAGATCCTTTGCCAATCATAGACTGATCAGGACTTTTTTCGAAGGAGTTACCCATGTACGTCCACCGCATAAGCCTGTATTACCGGTGTGGGATTTGAATTTGGTGCTTTCTGCTCTCCAGGGTCCCCCCTTTGAGCCTTTGTGCGACACTGTATTGTCTGTCTTGACCCTAAAGGGGTATTTTTGGTGGCTATCACCTCAGTGCGCTGTGTGTCAGAACTGGCCGCTATTTGTATGAAGCCTCATTACTTTGAGCGGCATAAGGATAAGGTGGTTTTTCGCTTTAAACCTGATTTTTTTGCCTAAGGTTGTTTCTCCCTTTCATCTTAATGAGGAAGTTGTTTTGCCTTCCCTGTGTCCAGAACCGTCTAATTCTAAAAAAAGGACCCTCCATGCCTTGGACTTGGTCAGAGCCCTTAAGTACTACCTGGTTGCGACTGAATCCTTCAGGAAGTCGGATTCACTCTTTGTTCTCACTGAAGGTTCCAGAAAGGGTTTGCCTCTGGCCAAGTCCACTCTCAGTAAGTGGATTAGACAGGCGGTGGTGCAAGCATATTCTGCCAAGGGGTATGAACCCCCTTTTCATGTTACAGCTCATTCTACCAGAGCTATTGGTGCTTCCTGGGCTTTTCAGCACCAGGCCTCTGTTGAACAAGTTTGTAAGGCCGCTACTTGGTCTTCTGTTCATACCTTTACAAAGTTTTATAAGGTTGATGTTAGGGCCTCAGCTGACGCTGCTTTTGGCCGAAAGGTGCTTCATGCGGTAGTGAGATGAACTACTTGTTGTTCCGCACTGGGGATCCCGCCCTAATGGACACTGCTTTTGGATGTCCCAACTGTCATCACTTCTGGGACGACCTGGACTGGATATAGTGAAAAATAAAATTCTGTGAAACTCCCCTGTAGAATTGTTTTTGAATATATCCAGTCCAGGTCGTCCCACCCCGCTCTTGTTTCATTATCTCTCGTTTGCCTGTTATGGTGATTACCTTTTTGTATTTGACCATTGTCCTTAGTTTTTTGTTGGCGAGAGTACATGCTGAAGCTATGTGAGTTAACATGGTTTATTGGCCTCCCGGCCTGTCTCATTTACTGCTTTTTTTAACCCTTAAAATTCCCCCCAAAAATGGGTCCCCTTCCCCCCCCAGGAGGGGGGGCCCTATGTCATTTTTTTAGATGAACTCCTTATGTTTATAATGTGGATATTAGTTGTATTTTATTTGGAAATGTTATAAAGTGCTCTTTTCAGTTTGGGGGGGGGGGTCTCCTGGGCAAGAATGGGGGGGCTACTGATACATATGTGGTACCGTTGTAATCGGGAGAAATGGGGCTTTCACATGCAATATGGTTTTTATTAATAAAACAAATGTTTTTTTTTTAAATAAAGGAGACAATTGTCTAAAAAATTAGTTTTTTTTTTTTTTTATGCAAAAATATTTAATAAGACAGAAATATTAATATTAATAAACAGAAAAATTACAAACAAGACATTTCATGTTAAAGCCTAAACTCTGCTGCAAAATATATATATATATATAACTTTCCTGGAAATTCCGGCAAAAATCACGGTTAAACATGGCGCAAAATGGGGAAAATGACCTGTCAACAGAGGGTCACAAAATTTCAAGTAGGCTGGCAATTTAAAGGGTTAATAGTACTAATGCATGTGGGGTATTGTTCTGCTCGGGAGACCTTGCGCTTTCAGATTTTGCTTGTTTTTTCTTGTTTGCATATTGATATTTTATGTTTTTTATTTAGCTTTTTTATACATTTTTTTATGGAAACCCTGTGCAACCTAAGAATTCTTTGAAGGATTACTTCCAGAAAGTTGAGCTCACTACAACAAGCTGGGTACGCTGAGAAAGCTTAAAGTGGACCAACACCCACGGGTGATCGGCCCGGGAATCTATAAGATTCCCGGGCCGATCACCTCCCTCCCCGCGGGACATCCGAGATCGGGATGTCCCGCGGGGTGAAACCCCCCCAAACACCCCAAACTCCTTACCTTATCTCCTCCTTAGCCTGCGACTGGCCAGCGCGGGCGCGCGCGCGTCAAGAGGCACGCGCGGGAGGCGGCGGCGGAGGAGCCGCTTGTCCGCGGCTGTCAGATTCCTTGTCCGTCGGCGCTGGGAGCGGTGAGTTTTTCGGGGGGTTCGGGGGGGTTTCACACAGCGGGGCACCCCGATCGGGGGTGCCCCACCGAAGTGGACCAAGACCCAGGATAGTCAAAATCCTGGGTGTTGGTCCACTTTAACATGTGTACTTTCAGGGAATATATGGTTTGTGGAGGATATTCCAAATGTAAAGGGTTGTCTTGGTTGAAAAATTGCAAGGTGCGCACTTTGTCTGCAGAGCTGAAATTTTCAAGTAAAATGACCGTTATGCGCATGCTTTTCTTTGGGATGTTTCGCAACTCTTCCCCTGACAGTAGCTATGCATGCTGGGTATTGTTCTGTTCAGGGCATGTTGCTTTTTCAGATTTTACTTGTTTTTTCTTGTTTGCATATCGTTTTTTTAGGAGAATGTGGCTTGATTCTTCCTTTTTATTCTTTTTTAGGGAAACTCTGTGCAACCAAAGAATTGATTGAGGGATTACATCCAGAAAACTATGCCCACATGAACAAGCCTGGTACGCCTAGAAAGCTTGAGGCATGTACTTCCAGAGAATATATAGTTTGTGGGGGTATTTCAAATGTAAAGGGTTGTTTTTCTGGAAAAACTGCAAGGTGCGCATAGCACGTAGCATAGTTGTATTTTATCTGAAAATCTCCTAAAGCTCTGTTTCAGTTTGGGGGAGTCTCCTGGGAAGGAAAGGGTGTCTACCTATACATATGTGGTACCGCTGTAACCGGGAGAAATTGGAGTTTCACACGCAATAAGATTTTATTGACAAACTTACATTTTTTATTACAAAAAAACACTACAAATTGCAAAAAATAGATTTTTAAATAGATTTTTTAATGCACATATTTCAACCAAAAGTATTGCGAATACACTAAAAAAGGCCATACATGTTGAAGCCCAGACTCTGCTAAAAAAAACAATATATCATTTTCCTGGGAAATCCCTGGAAATCCCTTCAAAAATCAAGGTTGAACATGTGTAGCGCAATATAGTGAAACGTGGTCTGGCACTTAAAGGGTTAAGAGCTAGGCTTAAAGTAATATTAAAGGCAATTGTTAGACCATTGCATTGGGTTATGTTTGGTGCTGTCCTAGACTGTTTTCTGTTTTTGAACTGAGTGTCAGCTGCATAAAATTGATATTGGAAGCCCAGCGATGTTATTAGTTGGCCAAGACCATACGTGTTTTTTGAAAAAACTAGGGGTTCTTGTGGTACACCAACAGACAGAGGTATGTGAAAAAAGCCTGAGTTACTGAATCACAAGCTACCAAGTCAATGAAAACCAATGGCACTTTTTACTCCTTTGAAAAGTAGTGCCATTGATTTTCACTGTCTTCCTTTCTGGTAATTTAGAAACAGTGGAATTCTCATGCTTTCTCACCCAAAGTGTTTTTTTTTACTACCAAAAGACATCTTACTGAATCAAAGCTGTTGTCGTGAATTTTGAAAACCTCCTTCCTACCAACATCTTACTCCTCATGTCCAGTGCTGCGTCTTATCAACACCATTGCCAAAATGTGCTCCAGATTCTGCTTGTCAACCCACTGAAGAGGAGACAGAAAGGAGGGGTTTAATGCATAGGGGACGCATGTTCATGCTACAAAAATACTATAAATAAACATTATTATTAATAATAGTATTGATATTATTAAAATAATTATAATAATAATGCAATGGTTTAAAACACTGTACAGATAATGGGGTAGATTCAGTAAGAGTTGTAAGAAAATCAAATCTTAGTAGTAGAAAATTCACTTTAGGTGAAAAAAGCATGATCCACTGTTGCTGAATCACTAGCTAGGAAGACTAAGGGCCTTATTTATGATGTGTGCCTTTTAGCATCATTTTTGTGGCTATAGCGCCGGCATTCCCATCTAATCTGGTGCTGTACTGTGTATTACATTGGTGCTAGCAGTCACTGCACAGAACGCTACTAATTAGCTTTGATTGTTGCTGAGGTATTGGCGGCCTATGTCAGCGTCTGTTGGACCGCGGGATAATTATCCCAGCGCCTGTGGGCAGGGGCGGACTGGGGTTAATAAACGGCCCGGGACTTTTTGGGTCACACCGGCCCTTCTGCAGTGTGTCTGGCCCCATATAATACCCCCCCCCCCCCCCCCCCGATAATAAGCGGTGTGCAGAATCCCCCCAATCACCCCTTAAAGAGCAATCCGGCAGAAAATCCCCCCAAATCATCACATAAACAGTGCAGTAGAGAATCCCCCCACATAACCCCATTATTATGCTCCCCCCATTTTGATCCTATACAAGTTTACAAAAATTTTTTTTTTGTCTTCAATGAAAAAAAAAACATTTGCCCAAAAGACCAAATCCTGGGATTTTCACTATTGGGATAGTGGTCCACCTCCCCGGGGCATCCCAACCCAGGGTGCTGTGTGAAACTCATCATGGCCAACCCTGGAATCTAATTCCTTAGCTAACCACTAGCCTTCCCCCAGGGCATAGAAAGCATTGGGAAGTGGGGGTGGGGCTGATGGGGAGGTTTTGTTGGCACAAGAAAACCTCTCTCTCATCTGCTGCTGTCCTCCTCTTCAGTCCTGCTCATGTGGCCTATGACAAGAAAAGGTGCAAAAACTGCCTTTAAAGTAGAGGCGAGTGGATGGCGGCACCTGGGACCGGGAGCGAGTGCGTGTGCAACCCTGTGTTGCCCCTTGTGTACAGCGGCAGCGGCTAAGGTTGCCACCTTTCCCAGCATAAAATAACAACCAATTTGGCATGGTTATGTAGGGAAGCGCCAACTAGGAATTTTGGTGCCCTGTACAGCCACAATGTCTGAACCCCTTAGAAAAAAAAGAAGAGAAAGCAAAAGAGAAATAGCCAAAAAGAAAAAAAAGAATAGTGATAGAAGGAGAGAAAACAGAGGGAGAGTGTGAGGAGAGAGAAAAAGGGAGAAGTAAATAGAGAGGGGAGAGAGAGAGGCAGAGGATGGGGGACAGAGAAAAAGAGAGTGAGAGAAGACAATGAAAGAAAGCTGAAAGTGAGGAGGAATGCAACAAAGGAAAGGGGGAAGTGAAAAGCAAAACATGAGATGAAAACAGAAAGTGAGAAAGAGAGGTAAGAACAAAATTAGGAAGTGCATGAAACAAAGAGAAATTAGAAAGAAAGAAAGAACGAAAGAAAGGAAGAAAGAGGTATAAACAAAAGAGGTATAAAGAAAAAAGTAAGAAAGAGAAGAGAAGTGGGGGGAAAGCTGGGAGAAGAAGGAAGGTGTGAAAGGGAAGGTAAAGAAAGTGTAATAGAGAGTGAAAGAAGAAAGAGGGAAGGAAGCCATAAAGGAGTTAAGGGAAAGAGAGCTAATAAGAAAGAAATTAAAAAAAATGGAAAAGTGAGAAGAAAAGAAAAAGATGAGAGAGGAATAAAGACAAAGACAGAGTCTGGTCACCAAATGGGACAGCAGGCAGGTACACAGAAGCTCAGCATGTCTGATCTCTAACCTGTATAGAGGGAATAGGACAGGCTCCCTCTTCGGCTATGGGCCTTGTTGTTAAAGTGGACCAACACCCAGGATTTTGACTATCCTGGGTTTTGGTCCACTTCGGCGGGGCACCCCAATCGGGGGTGCCCCGCTGTGTGAAACCCCCCAGAAACCCCAATAAACTCACCTCTCCCCGCTCCCACGTGACTGCCCGGTCCAATCCCCGCCAACATCCAGGCGGGGAACAGGAACGTCCAAGCGGCTTCCGCCGCCGCCTCTCTCGCGTCACTTTCGGCGCGCTCGCGCCCGTGCCGGCCGTTCACAGACGGCCGGCGCGGGGGCGCGCACGCCTAGAGGGGCGCGAGGGAGGAGGCGGAAGATAAGGTAGGTGATTTGGGGTGTTTGGGGGGGTTTCACCCCGCGGGACATCCCGATCTCGGATGTCCCGCGGGGTGGGAGGTGATCGGCCCGGGAATCTTATAGATTTCCGGGCCGATCACCTCTCGGTGTTGGTCCACTTTAAGGCTGATGATGACATGGAGCAGAGCCTGGAGAATGAGGCACATAGAGGAGGGAGGTCACGGACTCCAGGCACCACACCGCTTTAACTGGCCAGGTCGTGACCCCATTCATCGGCACTTGTCAGAGAGAAATAGAAGGGGGGGGGCATGGCGTACCTCACAGCAGGCGCAGACACAGCAAACAAATAAACATACAGACCGCTTCCCCAGCGCTCTGCAATATCGAGCTGGCAAGGACTCAGGCCGGCCCTCATTACCGGTCAGACAGCGCACTTTCCGATTTTCTGCCATCAGCCCTACACTTCCACCCTGGCCTCCTGCTCTCTGCTGCCCCCCTGCACTGGCCACCTGCTGGCCTTCAACTATAATGCCGGCTTTCCAGCAAAGCTTCTCGTGGCGGGCCGGGTGAATGGGAGCTGGCAGGACGGCCCGCAGCGACTCCTATTCTCCCAGCCCACTGCAAGAAGCATTGCTGGAACCGATAAACTACCAGATCAGCAGGCGGCCATTGCAGAGGAGGTGACGGCCTACTGGGCATTTGCCCGGTATGCCCTATGGCCAGTCCGCCCCTGCCTGTGAGCTCCACTCTGTACCGCCATATTTCTGGCACTCCCCAGCATATTTATTCATATATTTACCTCCTTGAAATCTTTGGTGCTGTATTTTTCCGGCTCTGCCGTGTTATTATTACAGGTACAAGAAATCACTGCTGGAGACAAACTTTACAGTGTGTTTAGGTTGCGTATTAATTGTTGGTGTCCAAATTACACATTGTTACCTGAATGAAGCCATTAAAATCAATTTTAATAACACATTTTTATAACAAAAAACATTTTGGACCATCTAGGTGCTGTGTTTCTTTTATTGACAAGTTCCAATGCAAGTTCTGTACAAATAAATGTGTTTAATATTAATTATAAGCATTAAACACTTCAATCCAGTTTTGACCATTGTCCTCTATGGGATCTTGTGCTACAGAGCCGGCGCTGTTGTCTTTTTGCTTTCTGCTGCAAGTGACCCTGTGTGGCGCTGATGCTTCATAAATAAATCTCAATGAAAGGCAATGGCACTTAAAAGCGTGTAAAAAGTTCACTAATTTTAACTAAGGAGTAAAAAGCGCCATTGGCTTTCATTGTATTCCTATCTTTTGATTCTGCACCAGTGACATTCTCATGCTTTTTTCTCCTAAAGTGAATTCTTTTTACCAAGATAATTGTTTTCAACTCCTACCGAATTAACCCCATTGTACTCACAAAATGTAGTCTTTGCGTGCCCAGAAATGTTAACAGTTTTAGATCCTTGTTTGACACGCAGAAGCAAAACTGCTGAATTGTGCCTGCAATCTATTTACTGCATCAACTGCTTGAGGGAGAACCACAGTCTGTGCCTCTAAAGTGGTAAATCTACAGAGAGACCATGTGACCATGTGACAGCTGACTGAGGTTTTATGAGCACATTCCTCAAACAGGCTTATCATCAACTCCCCACCCCATGCACAGCCAGAGGAATGTGACATACAAGGGCTAGTGACAAGCAGGTCTGCATGGAATGGCCATTTGTCTTGCAGCCTCTGGTTTATAATTGAATGATTCATCATTCATCCATAGTGGCTAGCCGATTCCCTCTTCTGGGGGCATTCCGATTTAGGATGCCCAGCTGTGTGAAATCCTACCACAAATGCACCCAGAAAGCCACTTTTTCAGAATAGATAACCAGGTATTAATGCTGAACAAAACCCTGCGCAGCCAGCCCTGGAATCTAAATGACCCCCCAGATCAGCAGTAACAGCTTACCTTTCCCACACCGCACACGGGGGGCTCTCTTCCAATCAGAGTCATTTGCCGCGCTTATGTCATCCGCCAAACAGCTCTGATTGTTTGCAATGGGGAACGCAAACAGGAGCATTTTCAGGCTATGCCCGCGCTATGGCCCCAACCATTCAGGGCAGGAGCTGCTGTGGATGTGACCGCTTTGCAGGTGCTCCCCAATGCAGGCTATCATGACATAAGCATGAAAAAACGCTCTGATTGGATGTGAGCCCGCACATGCACTGTTGGACCAGGGAATGGTTAGCTGTTACTGCCGGGGGGTTTCATACAGCAGGGCATCACAAATCAGATGCCCCTTATGCATGGAACAAAATCCTAGGTTTTGTCCTGCTTTAATATTCACAGCAATGTATCATAATTGTCTGGAAGCCTGCGTACATGCTTTGGGAGCATGGAGAAAGGTACGACATTGACTATCCCCAGGGTTTTACTCATCCCAAATCAGAATACCCATCTTAAAGCAAACCAAAACCCACTGAACTTGTGAAATACATTTGACCAAAGTCCCTGCCGATAGTCCCTTCTTAGGGATATTTTCGCTTTATGAGTTGCCCTGGAACACTGATTTTTTGCTGTCCCTCTCTGTAAGATGGCAGAAGATCAGTCATTACCACACACACAGCAGTGTCAGTGACTGGAGGAGGCGAAGCTTTACAGCTACAACAGGCGCCATTATCTAGGTTTAGAGAGAAGCAGGAACAGTGAAAATTGGCAAAAGGTACTCCTCATGGAGGGAGCAATTCAGGGGATGCTAGTAAAAAATGTTGGTTTTGGTCCGCTTTAAGTGAACCAAAACCCAGTTGAGTGAAAAACCTGGATTTTGGTCCCCTTTGAGGAAGCATTACAGAAGAACTCCATGAAACACCATTATAGAGTATGTTGAAGCAAATGAAAAGAAGAACCTTATTCATCTTTTCTCTCTGCAACTGTTCTTTCCTATTCTGGTTATCAAGGCTGAAAGTTACCCAACCTGTGATCCCAAGATATCTCCTCCGTGCAGGAACTGCACAGTTTACCCATGCATTACAAACATACATTTCTGGGGAGGTGCAACTTTTGGGTTTATGCCCACCTTAAAGAAACAGTCCCAGTAGTCAAAGTCCATGGCTGCCATGCAGAGCCCTGCCCCCGTAAAGTTTAAAGGCCCCAATGATTAAGTTCGATAGACGAAACGTGTCAGGTGGAGCTATCTTTCATGTAATGCCCAATGATTAAGTCTGAGAAAGGAAAAGCATCGGGCGGAGCTATCTTGCGGCCTTGAGACATATCAGCGATGTCGGATCCCACCGCCGGGGGAGCGGAGACTAGCGTGTTTATTTGCAATACGGCTAAGATGCTCGCCATGCGGAAGTATCTGCTACACAGCTGAGGCTGATTGTCATGTGGATTTGTTATAAGCTATTCTTAATATTTTAAATTACACTATTGTTGGGTTTATTTCTGTCCGTTTTTCCATATACTTAATGAGCTTCTAAATGAAATCATATATTGTAATGTAATAGATCTATGGTTGTTGGACACCCTGCACCATGAACAAGCCTCCCAAGTGTCCCTGATTTGGAGGGACTGTCCCTCTTTTGAGCCCATGACACCCTGTCCCTCGCTTTTCTCATTTGTCCCTCTTTGAGGTGTAACATGCAGATCTGCATCAATAAATGATTCATTCGCCTATTCGGGGTCTTTATATTGTAACTGTTACATCCAATCTCTTTTTCATCAATCAATGAGGGGGCGTGGCTTAATTTAACAAGTGTCCCTCTTTCCCACCCGGAAAAGTTGGAAGGTATGCATGTATAATTTTTTTTTCTGTAAAGTGGTCTTCAAGGATGATATCCATGAGAATGTGGGAAGGCACCTGCGTAGATCTGTGACAAACACAGTAAATAGGATCTAGAACAGGACTACAATTGTGAGCAGGTCAGAAACCAGGATGAGATACGGCGAGTTTTTTTTTATTTATTCTTTATATCAGGACGTAATCAACCAGATTCCACGAAAACCACCTAGACGCATGCGCACACTTTCTCCTGCCAGGGCATTTAAATTCCCCGGGGCGTGGCTGTGTGTTGTTACGTCTGGTTACGGGGCGGGGCCTCCGCTGGAAAGGGCGCTGGTGCCGGGCGGATGGATGGCCGCTCTCAGGAACCTGTCAATGGTGATCGGGGCGGCGGTGGCGGCTCTGGGCTCGGTTCTCTTTATCGCTTGGAGCCGCTACGTGCCCGGGCGAAGGAGGAGGCACCCGGGGAGCGGCTACCAGCTGGACTACCGAGCCCTCCCGGCTCAGGTGAGTGACTTTCCTGCCCACTGGGGGCGGCTCTGTGCAGTACATGGGGCAGCCTGAGGCTCACAGCTGGGGGAGAACTACAAGTACCAGCATGTGTGTTGCAGGGCTGAAGATGCCTAGCAGTGAGGCTGTGCTGAGCTGCCCTGGGAATCCCTGGAATCCCCCCTCCCCAGCATAACAAACCCTGACACCCCCTCCCCTCCTCCTCCTTCCTCTGCTGCTAGTAATGATCTGCTACAAATATATAATATACCCATAGCTGGCATTTGGGGTGAGCAAGATGTACTGATCTCCTGTTAAAGGGGAGCCAGGAGACCCCCGTTGAGATTCCTCTTTTTATTTTTTTCTTCTGTTTTACTTTTTCTTGCCCCCCTTCTGCCTGTCCTTTTATGTGATCCCTCTATCTTTATATTTCTCTATTCCCACTGTCTTAATCTAATTCCACATTCCCTCCTCATTCTCCTTTTATATATGTTCTTTTCCATATTACCTCCTGCTTTTATCTATACTTTCCACCCATCTTTCATCCATATTAAAGGAGACCAAAACCCATCTTTGGCTGCCCTGCATTCTATAAGACCCCAGGGCTGCCTGATTCCCTCTCCCCAGGCATCCCAATTTAGAATGCCCCGCTGTATGAAAGCCCCCCCCGCCAGTCTCTAGTATAACTTACATGATCCACCATAGGTATGGGACACGGCCACACAAGGCATTTGTGAATTGTCCTTTTATTCTAAGTATACAGCACATCCTGCTCCAGAGAGTAATTCCTTACGTTTGGGTTATACATCCACAAGATGGTGCTGGACTGCAGAGACAGCAAAAAAGTGGCTCCTCCCGGCCCCTTATATTCCAGGGACCTCCCACAAAATCCCCAGTTCTTCTCTGCAGTCGGAACTGCGATGACAAAAAGATGTCTCTCTCTACTCGCAGGTGAGCGGGGCTATTAGCCTGCGGCCCTGTAGGACTATTCCCACCCGTTCCTCCTTTTCATGCCTCCCAGCTTTGGCTGCACTGGTCAGGTGACGGTAGGCAGCACCGCTGTCAGGTGCTTAAGGAGAGATGCTCCGACCGCAATCCCCCACCAAAGGGTAGGCCCATGGTGAGCCTTATGTAATGCCCCTCGCCCCTGTCCATCGGTGGTCTCCTGTTAGGTTGGCCGCTGCCCTCCCTCGCTTTCCCTGGTATTTCTCGGGGGGGGTGTTTGTAGGTGTATTCTTCACTCTTATTGTTCTGGCACCTGGTGTTAACTTGTTTCCTATAGAGGCTGAGGAATTGTTTGACCTGGCTGGCTATACCCCCCTGGAAGAGGGGGAATTGTTTTCTGATTCAGAATCATCTGATGAGCAGCCTAAGGGTTATACTGATTCTGGGTCTGACCCATGGGCTCCAGATGATACTGACAGGCTTTTGGCTCACATTTTTGAAGTGCTTTCTATCTCTCCTCCTGCCGCGGCTCCTCGGCAGCAGGGGGAGTTGTTTTACACGGCTAAGCCGCGTTTGGAGTTTCCTGAGCAAGCTAACTTTAATAATCTTGTGCTCAAAGAGTGGGAGCGACCGAGCAGGCTCCCTGGGGTGCCTAAGAATTGGGATAAGAGGTACCCTTTTCCTGCTGAAGTGGTTAATCTTTGGTCGTCCCCTCCAGAAGTGGATGCACCAATTCTGGGGTTGTCCAACACTTCTGTCATGCATTCCCCTGACTCTATTACACTGAGGGATGGGGAGGACCGGCGCATTGATCAGCTGGCTTCCCATGCCTTTGCCTGTGCGGGGTCTGCGCTGCGCCCGGTTTGTGCCTCTGCCATTACAGCTGTGGCTATTAGGACTCTGCTCAGGAGTATTTTAGATGGGGCTCCTGATGAGGCAGCTAGTGCAGAGTATAGTGCCCTTCTGCGTTGTGAGGAATTTGTTGCATGTCCTCTCTGCCTTGGATGATACCATTAGAATGTGTGGCATGGCTTCTGCCTTGGAGGTGGCTATACGCCACTCAGTTTGGCTGCACCAGTGGGCAGCTGACAACGCTGCCAAGAAGGCTCTCACTGGGTTCCCCTTTAAAGGGCTGCGTCTATTTGGATATCCCCTGGACCTGTTTGCTAAGGGAGGCAGGTTACCCCAGTGCAAGAGACAGTCTCGGCCCTTTTGGGGTTCAGGTTCCTTTCTTCCCTCCTACCGTGGGTCCAGAATGGGAAGGGGAGCGTCATTTGCAGGGGCCCGGGGAGATTTCTGGGGCAGGGGCAGAGGACGTGGCCGCCCTGGACCCGCCTGGGGTTCCAAATCTAAGTCTCCTCTAAGTGTCCTCCGGTTACAAGATAGAGTTGGCAGCCTGGCCACCCCCCAAGATTCATCAGATCCCGGATGCCTCAAGACCCCCTATCAGCTCAGGGCCTGTTGCTTGCTGTGCAGAATCTACTGGAGCTGGGGGTCATCTGCCAAGTGCCCTTAGGGGAATGGGGCAAGGGCTACTATTCAACCTTTTCACCGTTCCCAAAAGAGATGGGTCTGTCAGACCCATATTGGACTTAAAGTGGACCAACACCCACGGGTGATCGGCCCGGGAATCTATAAGATTCCCGGGCCGATCACCCCCCACCCCGCGGGACATCCGAGATCGGGATGTCCCGCGGGGTGTAACCCCCCCAAAACCCCCGAAAAACCCTACCTGATCTTCGGCGGCGGCCGGCCGCCGCCGCCTCCCTCGCGCCCCTGCAGGCGTGCGCGCGCCCGCGCCGGCCGCCTGCGAATGGCCGGCGCGGGCGCGTCAAAAGGGACGCGCGGGAGGCGGCGGCGGCGGCAGCCGCTTAGACGTCCTGGAATAGAGCTTGTACGTTGGCGCTGGGAGCGCGGAGAGGTGAGTTTTTCGGGGGGTTGGGGGGGGTTTCACACAGCGGGGCACCCCGATCGGGGGTGCCCCATCGAAGTGGACCAAGACCCAGGATAGTCAAAATCCTGGGTGTTGGTCCACTTTAAAGCTTCTCAACAAGTTTGTCAGACCCAGGAGGTTTCGCATGGAGACTCTGCGCTCAGCTGTAAGTTCACTACGCCCCCAGGGGACTTCATGACCTATGTGGGAATCAAGGATGCTTACCTCCATGTTCCAGTCTTTCCAGGTCATCAGAGATTCCTCAGGTTCGCTCTGGAGGATCAGAATTACCAGTTTGTGGCATTGCCCTTCTGTCTCACTTCGGCTCCCAGGGTATTCACCAAGGTGCTGGTGGGCATTATGGCTCTGCTGAGAGCTCAGGGCATTCGCATTCTTCCCTATTTGGACGACATTCTTATCACTTCTCCGTCCTTCCAACAGGCAGAGCTGGATACTCAGAGGGTGGTGACCACACTGGAGTCATTCGGATGGATGATAAACCACTCCAAATCTTCCTGTCTCCCTCTGTGGTAAAGCCATTTCTGGGCATGAATCTGGATACAGCTCGGGCCAGGATCTTTCTTCCTCAGCAGAAGGTGGACAGTCTGCAAGCGCAAGCTTGGCTCCTTCTGTCCTGCCCTCATCCTTCCATCAGGCAGGGAATGCAGCTGGTGGGCCTGATGGTGTCCTGCTTCGAGGCGGTTCCTTATGCTCAGTTCCACATGAGGCCTCTTCAACTCCACCTCTTGTCTGTATGGGACAGGGACCATATGTGTCCCTGGATCAGGTTTTGGTTCTGTCCCCCCTAGCCAGGCGGTCCCTCTTGTGGTGGCTGGACTCAAGGAACCTGTTGGGCAGATCCTTTGTGGCCCCTTGCCGGGAGACAGTCACCACAGATGCCAGTCTGACAGGTTGTGGGGGCTTCTGGAGATCCCTAACATTCCAGGGGCAGTGGGGCCCTCAGGAGGCCCACACCTCTATCAACATTCTGAAACTGAGGGCGATCAGGTTGGTTCTAGCCCGCTTGACCCCGCACCTTCGGGGTCGGGCTGTTCAGGTCCGCTCGGACAACCAGATGGCGGTTGCCTACATCAATCATCGGGGAGGGACCCGGAGCAAGGGGGCCCTCAAGGAAGTGTCTCTGATCCTGTCCTGGGCAGAGGACAATGTTCCCTGCATCTCAGCTGTGTACATTCTGGGGGTGGAGAATCTCGAGGCAGACTCTCTGAGCAGGGGGACTTCTCGCCTGGGAGAATGGTCCCTCAGCAACAGGGTGTTTCGCTCTGTGTCACCGTTGGGGTCATCCAGATGTGGATCTGTTTGCGTCCCGTCACAATCACAAGCTTCCAGTCTTTGTGTCTCTGTCCCAGGACCCTCTGGCCTTTGCCGTGGATGCTCTGACAATGCCCTGGCAGGGCTTTCAGCTACTGTATGTCTTTCCCCCCGTTTCCCCTGTTGGGCAGGGTTCTGCGAAAGATAGCTCAGGAAGGGGTGCCAGCAATCCTGTTGACCAAGAAGAGTGTGGTTTGCAGACATCGTGCAGCTGGCGGTAGATCAGTATGTCCTGCCCAAGGATCCAGGCCTGCTCACTCAGGGGCGGCTACGCTACCCCAATTTACAAATGCTGACTTTAACGGCCTGGCTGCTGAAACCTCCATCTTAATGGAAAAGGGGCTGCCTGCCTCTGTTGTTAACACCATGATCAGGGCTAGGAAAAAGTCAATTTCTTCCATCTACTATAGGGTTTGGTGTACCTACATTGACTGGTGTTAGGCTAAATCTCTTCCCTGTCGTGTGTTTTCTATTCCTAGGATTCTGGAATTTCTCCAACATGGTTTGGATCTGGGGCTTCAACTCAGCACTCTGAAGGGTCATGTGTTTGCCTTGGCTGTTTTCTTTCAGAGATCTTTTGCTCAGCATCATCTGGTCAGGACTTTTTTCCAGGGGGTTACTCATGTGCGCCCCCCATGTAAGCCTATGTTACCAGTCTGGGACTTGAACTTGGTCCTATCTGCCTTGCAGGGGTCTCCTTTTGAGCCTGTGCATAAGGCTGCTTTGTCCATTCTTACGCTTAAGGTAGTCTTTTTGGTGGCTATCACTTCTGTTAGGCGTGTTTCTGAGTTGGCGGCGCTCTCCATCAAGCCCCCTTACTTTGAGAGACACAGGACAAGGTGGTGTTTCACTTTAAACCAGATTTTATGCCTAAAGTTGTGTCTGCTTTTCATCTCAATCAGGACATTGTTCTACCTTCTCTGTGCCCTAATCCTAGTAACCCTGAGGAGAGGGCTCTACATTCCTTGGATGTGGTCAGGAATCTGAAGTTCTATTTGGTAGCTACTGAACCCTTTTAGGAAGACTGATGCTCTTTTTGTGGTCCTAAGAAGGGTCTTGCTCCAGCTAAGTCTACCATCAGCAAGTGGATTCGTCAGGCTGTTAATCAGGCCTATTCTGCTAAAGGGAAGAATCCTCCCTTCTGCCTTATTGCTCATTCCACTCGTGCTATTGGTGCCTCTTGGGCCTTTCAGCACCAGGCTTCTGTTGAACAAGTTTGCAAGGCCGCTACTTGGTCTTCTGTTCATACCTTTTCTAAGTTTTACAAGGTTGATGTTAGGGCCTCAGCTGATGCTGCTTTTGGCCGCAAAGTTTTGCAGGCGGCAGTGGTTTAATCTGCTTGTTGTTGCTTTTGGGGATCCCACCCTACCTTACGGACACTGCTATTGGATGTCCCAAACGTAAGGAATTATCTCTGGAGCAGGACATGCTGTATACTTAGAATAATACAATTCTGTGATTACTCACCTGTAGAATTGGTATTATACGTATACAGCACGTCCTGCTCCACCCCGCCCTTGTTTTCATTATTCTTAGTGCCTCTGTATGGTGATTGTTATCATAGTTAAAATTGTTTGATTATGGTTATTATTCTCCCGGCCTCTTGCTAACTTCTTGTCAATACTGGGGATTTTGTGGGAGGTCCCTGGAATATAAGGAGCCGGGAGGAGCCACTTTTTTTGCTGTCTCTGCAGTCCAGCGCCATCTTGTGGATGTATAACCCAAACGTAAGAAATTACTCTCTGGAGCAGGACGTGCTGTATACATATAATACCAATTCTACAGGTGGGTAATCACAGAATTGTATTTTTCCTTTTTTAAACTTTGTTTCTTCTTACTTTTTTCCTTCTTTCTTTCTTTTGTCATCTTCCTGTGTTTTTTTTATACCTCCTCCAAATCTTCTCCTTTCTCCTCCTTTCTCCTTCACATTCTTGCCAGATCTGCAATATGAAGGCCTCTTTCCCATGTCATGTCCACCACATTGCAGTGTAAGGAACACACTTGGTGCAATACACAATTGTGTGCTGTGCCTCCTCTGCATTGCAGCAGTGACACTATATGTCATCCTGCACTGTACCATTATTTCCTGTCCCTCCCTCCTCTGATGTACATCTTTAAGCCAGGAAAGTGAATGGAGGGTGAAATGATGCTTTGTGCAGTCACTCCAACATGGCTGCACTCAGGACAAAAAAATCCATGGGAATGACGCTGGATTCTAGGTGTTGTAAGCATTGCTTTTAACCCTTCATCCTTCAGGATGGCCACCTGAGAGAAGGCCCCTTCCCGGGAAAGGAAATACAAACTGGGACAAGTTTAAAAGCCCCACCCCTTCTTCCCAGGCCTCAGTATTTTGCGTTTCCTCTCCAAGGTAACTTCTGGGACCATGGACTACATCCAGTTTGTTTTTTGTTTTTTTTTTCTACCCCCAGGAGTTCCTGGGGTGGGGTTCGCCAACCCCCAGGATTTACTTCCACAGAATAGTTTTCCTGCGGCCCAAGAGGTCCGCTTAACACCCCTCTCTCCCATCTGTGCAGCTGCCAGAGGGTGCTGAAGATCTTGGAGGTCGCCGGTGGTTTGGTTTTTAGGTCACTGACATCGTCCAAAAAACCTCAGTCCTGATGCTGAGCCTCAGGTTGGGGGGAGGTTAACATTTTTGGTCGCATGGCAGTCCATAACTTTGAATCTTTTTGTGTTGAGAGTGATGTCTCAGGGGTACCAACTGGAACTCTGTTTCAGACCTCTGCAGATGTGTATATCAGTCAAGGTTGCCACATGACCCCAGTCATCCAAGAGTTATTTCACAAGGAAGTAATAGGAATGGTTCCCTATATCAGTCAAGGCAGAGAGTATTATTCTCGCATATTTCTGGTTCAAAAGCCATCTGGCATGTTCAGAATTATATTAAATCTGAAGGCCCTAAAACACTTTGTCTACTAAAACTTGTTAGTTACCTGGTAAATTTTTTTCTAAACATCCAAAAGGGAAGCATACCACTGAAATCATAAGGCTGCTCCTCAAGGTAGGAACACATGACTACCAGAATACACAAAAGCTTTAGCTCATCCTTCAGACACGAGTAGTTTAAGAAATCAGAAAAGCAAAGCCAGACAAAGCACTAACTGGTAAATCAGAGAACATATAAAATGGCGTAACCTGAGGGAGGGAAGCCTGTATGCTGCCATTTTGGATGTTTAGAAAAGAAGTTACCAGGTAACCAAATAAGTTTTCTCAAAACATCCTTAGGTCAGCATACCACTGAGAGGATATGTGAGATACTACTTCTACTGGTTGGGAAAGGCTGCCTGTAATACACTCCTGCCAAAGGATTGATCTTGCAAGTGAGCAGATCCAGGTGGTAATGATTAATAAACATTTTGGCTGAAGATCAGGTTGCCGCTCTACAAAACTTTTCAATAGAGGCACCAGCATGCTCCGCCCAAGATATAGAAATGCTTCTTGTTGAATGAGCTGTAATCTGCCCTGGAGAAGTAGATCCATGGTAAGCTAAACTAATAGTGCTCTTCATCCATCGGGCCAAAATTACCTTGGAAACACGCCGACTCTTCCTGTGACCAGAGAATGAAACAAATAAGCTATTGGCCTTCCTCCAATCCTTTGTTTGTAGGTAATTCAGCCAACAGGCCCTGACATCCAAAGAACCTGTGTAGTGATCCCGGTGGATGGAAGGATAATCTCTCGGTCTCTTATCCAGGAACACCAAAAGGGCTGCTAATTGGATCCTCAGGGTACTGATGCTGAGACCAAGGTTGACTGCTTCGTGAAGGAAATCCTAGAAGGGGATCTTTGATTACGCACATTCCAGGTGTTAAGTTTTCCAAATTTTCTAATAAATCTTCCTTGTCCCCTCCTTTCTGCTGGAGCCTTGATCGCCTCCCTCAAAAAAAAAACTTTTTCAGGAGCATTGGGATCTCGGGGTCCATAGTGTCAGTTGCCACTTCTGCGGATCCTGACAAAGCACTAATCCATGGGATAGAAGATCTGATTTCACTGGGAGTTCTGACACCTCATTTCGGCAACCTTTCAAGTTGATATCTGACAGGGATAAAGGGTTTGGTTCTGCCCAGATCAGAATTTCCTTTGCTGCTTGTTGCAGGATGCATGACTTTGTCCCTCCCTGCCGATTCAGATATGCCATAGTAGTCGCATTGTCTGTTCGATTTTGTATGCGATGACCCTTCAGATGCATAAAGAAGACTAGCAATGCCAGGATAGGCCACCCCACATCATCGTCACAGGAACTATGGCACACCCCCTCCACATGGGTGTGCCATACAACCTGTCACAATGGCATTGGGCGGTCCGGGGGCCACTGAATGGAAGTGAGCCATGGACCTTGGTGGCGGTTGTGCATGCTGCACAGGACTTGAATCAGGCATTCTGGCAAATTGGTCAGTGCAGCGGACCAGCAGTAATCGTCTGCGAGAGATTAAAAGTAAATGTGTGGTTTTTATTTTTTTTCTTACTACAATATGACTTTAAGGAGGACCTACTGTCCTATTTCATCTAGAACATCCACTTGTCATGTCTGAGTGAGTACCCAACCCTCTCCTTGACCCCCCTCCATGCCATTTGTCCGGCGCTTTGCACCTTCCTGGAAAAGGAGTATCCCAAAGCGCATGTACGTGGACTGTTATTACACTTGCCATCAGACTAAGTATATATTACTCCTAGTGTATTTTAGTATGACTATGAATGTGTGCATTTCTGTCACATCTGACTCATAATGCTCATGTATTGTAAGTTACTTGTTTTTGCTCGATTTGTAATTCCACATTGTACAGCACCATGGAAGATAATGGTGCTTTATAAATAAACAATAACAGACAGGTGTGGATATCTGTTTTAAATTTCCCTTTACTAATCCTTTTCTGTCTGTATGTCGGTATAGACTTGTACCCATCTGACCTGTTTTTTTTTTTTTTTTTTTTTTTTTTTCAGACTAATTATTTGAATCGGCAGATCTTGGTGCTTGGTTTGGATGGAGCCGGCAAGAGCAGCATAATTCATGCTATGAGTACCAACACCATCAGATCGAGTTCTGCACCAACTCACGGCTTTAATAGTGCTCAGATTCTCATACAGGGACTGCGGATTGAGCTGTTAGAAGGTCAGTTGCTGCATGCCAGTTATTTTAATGTAAATAGTAACCTTTTTACTCCCATATTCTAGGTTACGGGGGTTGGGGGCAAAATTCCTGATGGCACGTTTCTGCCCTGGAGAATGGCAGCACCATTGAAATGTATTTTTAGAGTAGTAACTGCAAGTAACCACGCTTCTATAATGTGCCACTCTCCGTTCTCAGTTGGTGGTAGTCAGAACCTTAGAACCTACTGGAAGCAATATTTGAAGAATGCACACATAATGGTGTTTGTTGTGGACTCTACTGATGAGAAGCGCCTGCAGCTGGCGAGACACGAACTGCATCTGCTTTTGGAAGAGGCTCCTCAATTACCACTGATAGTGCTAGCCAACAAACAGGTAGGAGATACATGCTTATTATGACCTAACCGTATATTTTTTTTTTTTTTTTTTTTTTTTTTTTATGGCATGAGGTTGATAGGAAAGTTTCAGAGCAGAGGGTTAGTTATGGGATGTTTAGATCATGTTTGTTGGGTAAGGGTTTCAGTTGGCTGTACTTCCTGGTAGTCTATAACTTCCTGTGAAAAATGCTCTGGGCCATTGCTAGCACACTGGAGCTCAGCTAAACTAAACAGAACAAACACTGAGGCCTCTAACTGGTGAGGCTACAGAATTTCTGTGGGGACCTAGAGAATATACATCTTCCTGAAATTAAGTTTTCTCCTTTTTATCCTTCAGGAGGGCCACTTGAGAGAAGGCTCCTCCCCTCTGAACAGGAAACACAAACTGGGAAAAGTTTAAAAGCCCCTCCCCTTCCTCCCAGCCCTCAGTATTTGTGTTTCCTAACCAAGGAAACGGCTGGGACTACAGGCTTTGTTTATTTTATTTTGATGTGGTTCTGGCGACGCTGGAGTAGGCAGAGCATGGACTCTAGATACTCCCAGCTTCTAGAGCAGAGGTAGCCTCTGGGACGCAAAAAACAGAAGTGGGGGTGGAGAACACTAAGGCACTCTCGCATTACCCAAGCCGTGGTGGTGAAGCAGGCTGTCGGGTAGGCCAGTGGAGGAGCAACAGCAGCCATACCTCACAAGAAGCCAGTGAGAAGTATTATTTCTGCAATTTTTATGAGCCTTGATTGTCATTTGCTAGTTCACAGTGGGTGTTAACTTAGCATGATGATATTTCTCCTTCTTTCAGCCTAGTATATTTAATCCAAACCTAAGGAAAAAGAGATGGGCAGGATTCTAAACTTGCTAGTCTAAGTCTAGTCTTGCTTTTAGTCTAAATTGTCAAGCTATCCTTCTGGAATCCTGGAACAGACCCTTTTGTCAAAACTGTATTGACAATAAATTGGGGGGCGAGGCAGCTTCCTCTTATATTAGAGACTATTGGTTTCATGAGAATGGATATAGCCTCGACTCTGGAAATTTGCAAGGCGGCGCAGCTGGCCAGGACGCCCCCCTCGCCTAGCCACATATACTCCGACACAAGATCTTTCTATGACTCCCTATGGTGCCAGTCCTCACATACCGCCTCAGTTGTCTTCTGTTCTGGAATTTCTGCTGGAAGGTTTTGAACTAGGCCTGACAGTAAATACTTTAGACCCAGGTATCGTCAATTTCGGTTTCCTAGATGAAGCTCTAAGAAAGTATAGCCTGATTATTCATAGCCAGAAATAGACTAGTATCTACCTTCCAGATGTCCTACGCATGATCTAACCCTTAAGGGTCTACTTTACCATTACCTCAGAATGCAGAGTTAGTGACTTGCAGGCCCTCTTCTTTCGAGAGCCCTTTTGTATAAACCTTTTTTGGTAGGATAAGGCCATTCTCATGCCTGATCCACTTTACCTACCCAAGATCCGCCTCTACCTTCCACAGGTCACAAGAAATAGTTCCCCCATCCTTTCAAGGCAACTGGGAGGATGTAGAGAACATTTCTAGATGTCAGAAGATCCCATATTTAGAAGACATGCATATCTGGAGGAAGACGGATAGTTTTTTTTTCTCCTTTAGTGTCCAGAGTAGAGGTTTATCCAGCTCTAAAGCCTCAGTAGCCAGGTGGATTAGGCAGGCCATCTCTTACACATGTTTGGACACTCCAGCTCCTTATATTAGAGCACACTCAACCAGGCAGTATCCACCTCCAGGGGAGAAAGATCAGGGGCTTTCTTGGAGGAAATCTGTAAGGCAGCCTCATAACTTTGCTTGATCTTTTGTCTGACTCTACAATCCCGAAGAGTTCTTCATTCTGTGTCCTGCCCTTAAGAGGATAAATCTAGAGTAATCCACTTAAGTGGAGGATGAAGGCATAAAATCCCTGTTAGAAATACTGTTACCGGTAAGACTACGAGTCCTTTGGGACGGCTCCAGCTACCCTCCTTGTAATGCCCTTCGGTTTCCCTTGAGTACTTGTTAATATACTTAGAGCGGGGACTTTTACATTTGTCCCAGTTTGTTTCCTGTTTAGGGGGAGGAGTCTTCTCTCAAGCGGCCATAAGGATTTGTAGAAATACCGTTACCGGTAGGACTAACAGGGATTTTGGCCTATGAAAAGGTCTACCCAAACTGTCAAGTTCAAGCAGAAAAAAAAACCTGGAATTTTTACTATCCTGGGTTTTGTTCCCTACCCTAGAGGCATCCAGTTTCAGAATGTCGTGCTTTGTGAAAATCCCCAGCTCACCTCTTCCCGGTCCAACGCTGCATGCGCAGGCTTTCGTCCAACAAAAGCAGTTTGCTGTTATTGTCAATGGGGAGCACAAGCAGGTGCAAGTGCACAGTCCTGAAGATACAGGGGATGCGCCTGCTTGTGCTCCCCATTGAAGTAAATAAAAGCCTTGCCAAATGACAGTCACAGCCAATGGCTTTTGTTGGACGAAAGCCTGAGCATGCAGCGTTGGACCAGGAAGAGGTGAGCTGGGGGGTTTCACAAAGCAAGATATACTAAAACTGGATGCCTCTAGCGTACGGAACAAAATCCAGGATAGTAAAAATTCCAGGTTTTATTCTGCTTTAACTTGACAGTTTGGGCAGCTTACGTGATACCAGTCATAATGGCTTACATGTCAGTCTCATGCTTCTCTACGTTCTGGTTGCCAAAAGGGAATCTCCTCTTTGCTACCTCTGGCAAGGTGATCCTGACCACAAATCGAAGCAAAACTGTCGAGCAGACTTCCTATAAATTAGTGGTAGGCTAGAATGAAGCCCCAGCTCACTGCAATGCACACAACATGCTTTCATCACTCAACTTGCCACTTCCATCACGGAGGACAGCACAACAAAGTATTTTAAATTAACTGGCATCATAGATTTATTTTCAAAGGAGGAAAACCCTTGCCATGTATAGTCCAAAAGAATCGGAATGTAATTGAGTGTGTCTGGACAGTGACTTAAGTATAGTGGACGGACAGTTGGTAGGCTTAAAATGGAGCACTAAAAGAAACCAAGAAGCCCCCTTGAGTAGTGCAACATGCAAATTGCATTGATGCCCTGAAACCAGGCAGCTGATACTCACCACTTTCACAGCCAACTACTGGATGCTAATCATGTGACTGTCAACAAGCAAGTTCACTGATCCAAGGCGATCTGAATATTTGCTGTAGGTGATGTAATGCTAAAGCAGGGTGGGGATTCACAGCAGGGCATTTATTTTTACTTCAAGTTTATATTTTATGCTCCCAGAGGTTAAAGGCTACTATCAATAGTTTTTGTTTGTCAAGCAGTGTTGACCCTCTGTCTCCAACAGGTCATGTTTTCTAGCAGTGGGTATAGATTCGAGATCCACATAACATGATCTGTTGGGGGACACTAGTGGAAAGCTTTTGCTTCGGTTATAAAAGTTGACCTTACAATTCCTCTTATTTTAGGACTGCAAGTCTGCGCTTGTCATCTCGGATATTCACGCTGAGCTGTCTTTACATAGGATCCAAGGCCTAAGGGAGGTGATGTTATTTGGGACCAGCGCTGTATTTGATGGCTATGGTCAATGTACCAGTTTACAGACTGTGAGATCTCTGCTGGAAGAAAGATTACACAAAGTAAAAGAAGCCCAACCCAATCTCCTCCATTTACAGAACAGCTGCTGGCAGACCACTCTGGAAAGGTAGAAGACTGTATAATGGACACCCTGACTATCCAGTTACTCGCTTTGATAACATGAGCTTCTGCTTTAATCAGCAGAAAACCAATGAGTGCCTGAAGACTGATAAAGATTCCACAATGCTGGAGATGCAAAAACAGACAAGGGCTGGTCCCTGCTGTTACTTTTGCCTTAGCGACTGAAATCATAACTTATTTTATAAAGAGGTTAGAAGAAAAACCTTTGCACAAGTTGTAATAAAATATTTGTTGTCCTTATTTAATGTCATATGTATATATAAAGCACATGAATTGAAGGAAAGTTGCTCAAGGATCTGCTTTGTCACATCCAGCCTTAGTTATCTGTAGTCCTGGCAGGCTTGTCAGACCAGTCCATGATAAATGTATTGTTGGCAAATTCCCAAGAGGGACAAGCTTGGTTGGTTGACCCCCCCCCCGTTACAAAAAGTCTTCCTAAATAGCCGCTGAGATATTGTCACTGCTTTGTGACAGAAGCAAGGAGCTCCCGGTATTCCTTAGGGTGATGCTGCTGGTACAGTCTGACTTTACGCTGGATCTGCTTCGGGGTGTCTTGGTAGTAATTCTGGTCATCGCGGGCCATTGCCTACAAGAAATGAAAAGCTAGTAAACATTTTGCCATAATGAAATTATACAGCAATTTTTTTAGTTTTAAAAATGCTATAAACGTTAGTGATTTAGCAGCTAAATGGGGAAAAATTTACTTTTGTCCCCTGCAGCTGACTGGTGCCAATCCAGCAATCCGTAACATCCTGCGCTGTCTGGGGCCAATACATAGGGTTGTATTTGATGGTGGGTCAGGATTGCGACCAGCCATCAGTCAAATAGCTCTGCAACACCCTCTCCATTCATTGCAGTACAGGGAGTACGCCCCTCCCCCCCCCCCCCATAAGCCCCCAGAACGCTTGTAATCTTTACCTTAACCTCGCTCCCCGCCAGGAATCCAGCACCACAATTGGCCGCCCAGTGGCATCCCAGCTGGGGAACAAGGTTAAGGTAAAGATTATGGGAGCCTTGGGGGGAAACCAGCATTCTAGATGCTCCCCAGCCGTATGGCAATGGCATCCACCAACGCCCTTGGCACGGAGGGTGTTGGTCTGCTTGAACTCATCTGATAACTGGGGTTGCATGCAACGTTGTCATGTGTATCTCCTATGTCTGGGAGCCTCTCCATTGCGAAAAGGTGACCTAAACAAATTGCCACACCATGAAAATGATGAAGTACTACAGCCCATCCTTCTCATTCACTTCAGGACCCAGATTATTCTAGAAGTACAAAATTGATCCAAAATAATTCATGCGTATTTTATGCACTTAAAAATGTTTGATTTTGTATATCACTTTTAGGTGGCAGACGTGTACTACTGAAGTGGTACTTGAGATAATTAAAAATGGAAATTGGTACTTGTGAAAAAAAAAGGTTGGGAACCCTGCTCTACGGCTATGTGTGCCTAGCAAAGTGACAAAAGGGGAGATATTTTTACTCTGCCTGGACCTGCAATTTAGGTGATGGCCGAGACTTGCCCAACTTCTTCTTGGAAATTTTCTTTCATCCTGTCCAGCACATGCCAAACCTTCACTCGTGGAGTAATTTTTCCCTATATCCAGTCCAGGTCATCCCAGAGTAATGACATGTTGGTATTCCGCCCCCAGGGGGCGCTCAACTGCAAGATTAAAAGCTGTCACTCCGCCCAGCCCCCTATAAAAGCAGGTGTCTCTCTATCACTTCATCTTGCAGTTTGGCTGCTGAAGATCGTTGGATACTCTCTCCTGGATTTTTGCAGCTGAGCAGGGCCTCCTAGCCTGTCAGCTACCACTTATCACTGATCCCGTGGACCCACTTCTGCCTCCCAGCCATGGCTGATCGGGACTGTGATGGTAGGGAGAACGCCGGGGTCAGGCGTTTTGGCAGAGCTAGGCTCTGGGCCGCAGACCCTGAATAATAGGTAGCCGGCTATAGGCCGATGGTGAGCCTATTGGGGGGGGGGGGGGGGTAGAGACTCATAGCCTCCCTGCCACACAAGCTTTATTGATGTGTTGTGTTTAGTAAGACAGTCACTTTATGTTGCTCTGCGCATGTTATACATACCTCCCTCGAGTTGTCTCCTGCTCCTCTCTCCCCTCCATCTTGAGGCTGCTACGCTGTGAGGGGGGGGGGGGGTGGACGCCGCTCTGCGTTTTTCTTCTGAGGTCGCATTTCCTGTGTCTGGCGGCGGAGGTACGTCCGCGTGCCCTTGCGGCGCGGGCACACGGCCGCACCTCCGCCGCCAGACACAGGAAATGCGGCCTCAGAAAAAAGCGGGTCGCTGTGGGCCGCCCTGTGGCATTGCTGTTGTGAGGGCTGCTCCCTCCATCTAGGGCCGGACGCCGGGGGGGACACGATGACGCTTGCCGTGTCACTGCCGTGCGGCCCGCCCCTTGAGGAACGTGCCGAGCTGCTGGCTCTGCGCCATCTTGCTGCTGCCTCCGCGCCATCTTGCTGCTGCCTCCCCTGCCACGCTGCCTGGGACCCCTCCGGTGTTGCTGCTGACGCGGTCGGTGTCGAGTCCCTCTTGCTAATTCTATTTTTACTAATTTGCGCATGTGCTGTGGGATACTGATGTCCACTTTTGGCTTGTCTTTTAGGTGGGCCCATTGATCAAGGGTTGTGGTTTCTCCAGTCCCCCCTCTCCCTTTTTAAAGAGGGATAAAAAAGAGGGACTATATATAAGAGGGCTAATTAGGTTTGGGCCATCAGTGCCTTGTAATCTGCATACCAATTTTTTGTCTAATCACCATAATGGAGGCATCTGGGGATAGTGAGCTGAGGGCCTCATCTGGGCGGATTCAGCACTGTTTGTATCGGGCGGGCGTACCTGCCCATAGCCCTTATTTGCCTGCGGCCTCTCCAGAACCCCCGCCGCTGCACTCGGCCCCTAGTGAGGGGGAAGCCAGCAGGGGGTCCCATGTTGATTTGGCGCATAGGGTGGCCAGTCTTGAGAGACAGATCTCGCGAACTGCTCCTAGGAAGGCCACGAGTAAGAGACGGCACATAGAGCCCGTTTACTCGGATAATGATGATGATTTTTTTTTTGACGGTTTGGGCTCTGTGGAGGAAGGCGAGTTGCCAGAGGAATCACGGCCCACTGAGGATTATTCTGCTGGCGAGGACAGTTTGTGTGGTTTCTCCTCAGATGAGGATGCGTGGCTCCCTGATGATACAGAGAAGTTGCTTGCCTCAGTGTTAGACTTTACACATTGTCTCTCCTAGAGCGACTAAGAGGAAGCAGGGCGATTTGTTTAGGCCTGAAAGACGGAGGCGAGTCTTCCAGAGCAGGCCCATTTTTCTAATAGGCCTTTCCCATTGTCTGAAAATTAAAACTACCGTCGGTGCCTAAGGGCCTGGATAGGTGGTATCCCTTCCCTGAGGAGCTGGTCCGGCTATGGTCTCATCCTCCCGAAGTGGATGCCCCTGTGACGGGGTTGTCCTACACTGCTATTATGCCTTCACCTGATACTGCTTCCTTACGTGATCCAGCTGACAAGTGCATGGATCAGCTGGTCTGTCATGCCTTCACCTTTGCTGGTGCCTTGTTTCAACCTGTGTGTGCCGCGGCTATTGTCTCCATGGCCATCAGAAGGAAGGTGAGATGCCTTGTGGATAGCGCTAAGACTCGCAAGCGGGCGGAGGATTTTAAAGACCTCAAGGCTTGCGTGGACTTCATTGCCTTTGTTCTCTCTGCCATGGACGATGGTGTCCAGCTTGGTGCAAGGATTTCGGCCCTGCTTCTTGCACATCGCCGCTCGCTCTGGTTGCAGCAATGGTCGGCTGATGCCACGGCCAAAAAGTCGCTTACCAGTATCCCCTTCGTGGGGCACAGGTTGTTCGGGGAGCGTCTGGACCTCCTGGTCAAGGATGGTAGACTCCCTCAGACGGAGGCCTGCTCGGCCCTTTCGGGGCTCATCTTCCTATCGCTCCTTTTGAGGAGGAAGAGGCTCTTCATTTTCAGGTGGCCGCAGAAATACCTGGGGTAGAGGTAGGTCCTGCGGCCGACCCAATCCCCCTCGGGGAGCCAAGTCCAAGCCCCTGCCAAGTCCCCTCAGGCATGAGGAGGCGCCCTCACCCATCCGGGTGGGGGGACGGCTTCTGCTATTTACTCATATCTGGAGACAGCGTGTCTAAGAATTCAGGAGGTGGTGTCCTCAAGATTACAAAATAGAGCTGGCAGTCAGGCCGCCCTCAAGATTTCTTCAGTCTGATATCCCAGAACCCATTGAAGGCCCAGGGCCTGAGAATGGGCGTGCAACACCTCCTGCGGTTAGGTGTGATTTGTCCTGTACCTCGTCAGGAACAGGGTCAAAGCTTCTACGCCAATCTGTTCTTGGTTCCCAAGAAGGACGGAACGTTGAGGCCTATCCTGGACCTGAAGGGTCTCAACAGGTTTGTCAGTCAGACATTTCCGCATGGAAACCTTATGGTCCGCGGTGAGCTCGCTTCGGCCCGGCGGCTTTATGACCACGGTGGACATCAGGGATGCTTATCTGCACATCCCGATATTCCAGGGGCATCAGAGGTTCCTGGGGTTTGCTCTGGAGGATCTGCATTACCAGTTTGTGGCACTGCCATTCGGGATATCCTCAGCCCCCCCGTGTTTTCACCAAGGTGCTGGCGGGCATCATGGCTATCCTGAGGAATCGGGGCATTCGTGTGTTGCCCTATTTGGACGATTTACTGATTGCGGCTCAGTCCCTTCAGCAGGCAGAGAGCGACACCCGGACGGTGTTAGAGGATTTTAGCTGGGTAGTCAATTACCCAAAGTCTTCTATCACTCCCTCAACGGTGAGGTCCTTCCTGGCCATGACGTTGGACACCTCTCAGGTCAAGGTATTCCTGCCACAGCAGAAGGTGTTGGGCCTTCAGACGCAGGTGCAGGCTTGCTGTTTTGCCAGCGGCCATCGATCCGTCTGGGGATGAGACTGGTGGGCCTAATTGTGTCATGCTTCGAGGCCGTGCCCTTCGCCCAATTTCACATGAGACCTCTTCAGTTAAACCTGTTGACTGGCTGGGACAGGATGCAGGAGTCTCTGGAACAGGAATGTTCACAGGTCGTCTCACCCCGCCCTTGTTTCATCATTATCTTCTTTTTGCCTGTTATGGTGATTACCATCTTTATTCTTGGACTGTTGTCCTTAAAGTTTTTTGTTGGAGAGAGTACATGCTGAAGTTATGTGAAGTAACATGGTTTCTTGGCCTCCCGGCCTGTCTCTTCTTACTGCTTTTTAACCACTGGGAAGTGATAGAGAGACACCTGCTTTTATAGGGGGCCGGGAGGAGCGACAGGTTTTGATCTTGCAGTCGAGCATCCCCGGGGGGGGGGGGGGGGATCACTAATAATAGTGACCATTGTGTGCTAGCGCACACATGGAATGCCTTCTCTGCATTTTACCCATCAAACTAAGGGGCAGTGAAGTGCACATGTGCCCAGAGCAGTGGGCTACCCTCACTCAACTTGGTTTGTTTTGTTTGAACAAAAGATGGGCCTTGCTGCCCACCTCACTTTTAACCTCTTACAAACTTCTTGAGCCTATCTCGCCATTTGGCGTCTTTATTCCACCCCCCTTTTTAACTCCTTGCTCCTGGCAGCCAATCTGTATTTTCAGGTTATGTGCATTTCACTTTTTCACCCAGATCTCCAATGCAAGCATCTAGCCAGGAGACCAGTTCACATGTCATCAGAGAATTCACCCTGGAACTTCTGCTCTAGTAGTACATCCATAGGACACACTGAGTGAAAGCAATGCTAGGATGGCTTTGTGGCAACCTGGTACAGATAGGGACCTACTGGATCTAATAGGCTGGTCTTGACTTTTTCCTGAAAAAGTTAAACTAGTTATGCAGATATGCTGAAGAAGATTTGAGTAGAAATAATGATTATGCATTACAAGGTTAATATATGTGCATAACCCTTATGACAGTGGGTCAGTACAATGAGTTATCTGTTGTGTCCTAAAAAGTAACTTACTTATCCAATTTAAAATGTAGCCCAAAACTGCAGATATCCAAGTGTCATAAATTGATGAGAGGGTCAGACTTGGTGAGAGAGGTACTTTGCCCCCTTTCACACTAGTTGCCGTTTCTGTTCCAGTTTGCGGCCTTCACATCTGTCCAGATACTGCACCAAGAACAGAAACTGCATTTGCGTAGGTGTGAATGCAGGTTGAGGAAGGATAGTCAGAGTTGCAACCCAAGACCCCAAGCGACACTAGAAAAATCTAAGAAAAACCATAGGGTTGGTAAAGTACTTTAGGAGATCTGTGAAGCTTGTCATACCTTGTAGTCTTCGCCATAGTTGCCCACCATGTGACGCACATACATTATCATATCACTGGAGATGCCCATAGTCTTCTTGGCTGGCAAGCTGGCAGCGGCTTGCAGTCCTGTAACAAAGAGCAAGTCAGCTCCAGCAATGTATGATTCATAAAGCTCAGTTTTTAAAAAGTAAGCATAGTTTCATTATATTGTATATCAAGGAAAACCAAACAACCTTGCCACAGGCAGCGATGTACTGTAATCATTCCTGTGTTGACCGGTGCCTTCATTTTATTGATCATAGGGCTTTTTCCAGCCTATCAGAGATTATGTAATGAGTTTGAGATTAGTTACTAAAGTAGGCCTGGCAGCTGAGCTAACTTAGAAAGAAAGATGGCATTGCTGTGATTTTTTTTGACAATCATTTTGCTATGCGTAATTACAGACGAGGAATGGAGGTCAGCTTTCTAAAAAAGAAGCAGCTATTGAAAGTGGTGGTAACGTTTGTGAGCAGACACATACTGTCCCCTCTGTCTACCTCACTTTTAATGGTTAAAAATGACAAAGGGGAATATTTTTTTTAATAGATTAGTCACAGTTTGGGACTATAGGTACACTTTAATAGCAGTGGAACTAACCTGAAACAGATGTGAAAATAAGCACCTTAGACTTTATAAGTCCCATGCTTATTGTAAAGTATGATCAAGTACTGGAATGAGGCAACTAATATATTAGGTCTTAAAGTGGCACAAAACTCTCATTTTGTTCCCACCCAAGTACCTGCAGTGATGCGGCAACCGCCGAGACTTCGCCCATCTGCCATTTTAGAGATTGCTGATGTGACCCAGCCACTGGCTGCATCCCTGGATTTCCCTGTAGTCTGGAGAGCACAGGAGTGTGCCTCAGCTACAGGAAAGATGGGGATGTGGCCGCCATGAGAGACGCCAGTAAAGGTGATTTTCCCTGGGGGCTTCACACACATGGGCATCCCGGATGTCAGATGCCCCAGGGCCAGGCTAGCAGACGGCCCTGGAGTCTTAAACTCCAGAGCCACGCTGTGCTTTAGAGACACTTTAAATGGCAGCCTCCATATTATCGTTTAGAGCCAAACTTTACTGCCTTGTTCTTGAAGGTATGGAAAGAAAGCCAGAGTCTCCTTCATTTTGAAACACTATGGGATTAAAAAAATGAGAACAAAGTGTACACACACTTCACTAACATCTCTGCAGGAAGAACTGACAGATGTCTTACCTTCTAAAACATACGGCTTCCGGACTTTGCTTTGCTCTGCATTTAAAGACACCTACAGAAAAATTGGGGATATATAATAAACACTATAAGAATATAGCTAATTATACTGTAATAGGTACCCTTAAACCGGACCTTCATGATTTAATGAAAAGCCCAAACCCTTAAACTATTCCCCAGCATCTCAACTTAATATATTTTACAGTTTAAGTCACTTTCCTATTATTGTTTGCTCCACTGGGCTTCAACTCTGTTCAGGTCTCCAGCATACAGGTGCCGCCATCTTGCCTCAGAAGCATCACACATACTGAGGAGAACAGAGGGAGGAGGGGGGGGGAGCAGGGTTATAGCTGTGCTTTGCTTTGCACAGACAGAGCAGGGCCCGGGGGCAGCAAAAGATCAGCAATCCCAGTCAGAAGACACTTCCTGTTTGCAGGCTGCCTGATGTTCCATGAGCCGCCATCTTGGATGTTTAAAGGCTCATAACATGCAGTAGATGCAGGTAGGATGATTTTTAATGTGAGCAATCTTTATGTACAGGGTGTGGGAAACATATAAGATAGACTTTTATTCAGAGTGAAGGTCCGCTTTAAAGCATGCTTGAAGTTTCTGCAAAGAATAGCCCCACTCCAGCCATTTTTCTCCTCTACATTTGGCCTTGACTACGTCATTCGGCAAAGCGCTCTGATTGTTCTCAATAGGGAGCTGATGCTACCACAGCAGCGCTCCCCATTGAATTCAATCAGGGCCTTTGCTGAAAAATGTAAATGTGGCAAAGGGCTCTGATTGGACGAGCGCTTTGCCACGCATATGCGTTAACGCCATGTTCATCTTGGACTTTATTCTTTTTTTGGATCCACTTGGGGAAATGTTTCCTGGATTCCTGCTCACATTAGACAGGAGCCACAGATGTCAGTAAAACAAAATGGCGGTGAGCACCACTTGATAAGAGTCTCTGTGCAATTTACCTTTTATTTCAGGGAACCACAGACAGAAAGTGAGACTAAATAGCTTTCTCCCTTGATCCAAACAGAAAAGGTTTTGCCTGAAACCACACTTTAAAGGTAACCAGGAACTTTCTGATTTCTGTTGATTTTGGTGGTATGAAAATGTAGTTGCAGTCCAGCTGTGGTGTGTAGATGAATTAGGTCAAGTTGCATTCCATAGAAATCACAGTAGAGATAAATATAAAAATAAAGCGTGTGCACAGCCGTCTGGCAAACCCCATTAATTACAAAAGGTCAGGCAGCAGCAATGCAGCTTGTGGTTGGAAAGTCCCTGGTCTCAATATTGGGCGTGTGTTTTTCCCCATATTATGTGGCATCCCAAATCAGGGATGTCCAGCCAACCTTCAGTTATTTTTAATCAGAGGTCAGCTTCAGTCTAATCAGCTGGCGCATGCTGTGCTGAGAATGGGGCGTACTTACCGTGCCTTGACGTATAGGCATTGCTTTGTTGGGGTCAGCAACCAGACCCATAGTAGCCAGGTTTGCTGCCGCAGATTTTGTGTCATCCCAGGCGTTTCTAATCTCATCGCTGCAAACAGAAGACATGACAAAGAATATTAAGGTGTGGTGCCCACAAACAGGAGCAGATGGCGGAGACACTACAGAATGTATTATTATTATTATTATTATAGAGTCTATAGAGCCATGTAGCCACTGGTCAGTTATCTGTGCTGAATAGAAAATGCTGAGCGACCTGTCTTTTAAAAGATGGACCACTCATGCGCGCCCCCCCCCCAATATAACCGGATTACATGCCATATATATATATTTATTAATAAATGCTTTGCTTTTTCCAATATTTGCATCACATGACTGAAGATTTTATGCAGCAATAGTTTTGCTTCAAAGGTGACCAAAACCCACTCTGCATACTCACTTTCCCCCCTGGGGCATCTAGATTCAGGATGCCCCGCTGTGTCCAACCCCCTAGGTCCCTGAAAACTCCTTTACTACTGGTGCACGTGCGAGCAGTGGTCCCTTCCCCACTGACCCTTTTAGCCGGATGCGTGCCTGTGCCAGGCATTTGTGGATGGCCGGCAAGGGCACGCTCCCTGTTAAAAAGGAAGCGGGGGACGCGGCCACCAGCACGCTCGGACGAACGTGCTGATTGGACGAGAGGCTACGCATGCACCGTAGCACCAAGGAAGGGTGAGTGAAATCGGGCGACCTGGGGGTTTAAACACAGCGGGGCATCTCCGATCATGAGGCAAAGACAAAAACCCAGGATAGTCAAAATCCTGGGTTTTGGTCGGCTTTAAAGAACCCTCACTGTTGTTGCATTTAAAGTGGACCAACACCCACGGGTGATCGGCCCGGGAATCTATAAGATTCCCGGGCCGATCACCCCCCACCCCGCGGGACATCCGAGATCGGGATGTCCCGCGGGGTGTAACCCCCCCAAAACCCCCGAAAAACCCTACCTGATCTTCGGCGGCGGCCGGCCGCCGCCGCCTCCCTCGCGCCCCTGCAGGCGTGCGCGCGCCCGCGCCGGCCGTCTGTGAATGGCCGGCGCGGGCGCGCGCGCGTCAAAAGGGACGCGCGGGAGGCGGCGGCGGCGGCAGCCGCTTAGACGTCCTTGTACGTTGGCGCTGGGAGCGCGGAGAGGTGAGTTTTTCGGGGGGTTGGGGGGGGTTTCACACAGCGGGGCACCCCGATCGGGGGTGCCCCATCGAAGTGGACCAAGACCCAGGATAGTCAAAATCCTGGGTGTTGGTCCACTTTAAAGTGCACCAATTCATAGCCCGAGCAAAAGACTCCAGGACTAGGTCCCCCTAAACCCGCTCCCCCCCCCCAGATTGCTGCGATCACCTTTCTGCCGGTCCCTCGCCGCAATACCCGTGCACGCTCCCGCACCCAGCTGCATAAACAGGCCAGCTGTTCACTTCACTAGGGGACCGGAGATGCGGCAGTATGCACAGAATAAAGCGCTGATTGGACAAGCGGCAGACATATGCCATGGGAACAGAAGAAAGGTGAGTTGAGCCGGCGATCGGGGAGGGGTACACACAGTGGGGCATCCAGGATCACATGCTGAGTCACCTGTGTAGTCAAAATCCTGGTGACTGGTCCACTTTAAAGCGAAACAAAAACCCAACAGGGTCGGCCTGGCCACTGACCTCTCCCAGGGCATCCCAAAATCAGGATGCCTCTCTCGTTGTTAACAGGGAGCATGCTGCCGCATACCTGCCAGTGTGTGTGCGCTCCCACCTCAGACATTCAGGTAGGCTGGGGCGTTTGAGAATGATTCTTATTGGATGAAAGCCCGCACATGTTCCATTAAAACCAGGAAGAGGTGAGTGAAAAGCTGCGTTCTGGTGGGTTTCTCACAGCTGGGCATCCCAATTTAGGATGCCCCAGGGTAACAGAACCCAGTAAAGCCAAATTCCCAGGTTTTGTTCCGCTTTAAAGAGGATCAACCACTTCCTCTAGTGTATAAGGCAGCCATAACTTGCACCGTTCTGGCTTCTGCACACACCCATAGCAGGCCTACATGAACAGCTGGCCTGGGTGCACACAGAGGGAGGAGGGATGCTTGTTGCTCCCATGCTTCTGATTGGAGGAAAGGGTCTGCACTGTGGCATCATGGAATCATTTGACTTTAGGTCTGCTTTATATGGCCCATGCTGGAGGAAAGCTTGGTCACACACACAGCTTACAATGTGATTTCACGGCTGCCATGTCATGTGATCAGGATCATATATGCAGAATAGATTTGAATGTGCCAGCACAGTGATCAGCTTAGGTTGCACTATAGTGATCAGGCCTCTGATATAACCCGTGTGTGGGCGCACTCACCATCCAATCCTCGGCTTGTTCTTCTTCTTGGCTCGGATCTTCAGCTTCTTCCGATTTACATTATAATTGAACGTGTTTCTGCGAGTCTTCCTCACTTTCCCCATCTTGGCCCTCACCCGGCTACCAACACGGAACACACGAGGAAGCAAAATGCTGGGCGCAGGCCTCTGACGTCACATGCAGGCAGACGGGCTTCTGGGAGCTGTAGTTCAGTCCATTAGTTACAGAAAACTGCTCAGACTCCAGGAAACAGTGACGTGTCGCCAGTCCCCTTCTTTCTCCACACTTACCTTTACCGACCACTAGGGGTCAGTGCGCTACAATTCTTCAACAAGAACATTCTTCTCTCTAATAATAGCAAAGATATTTTTTTTCTTCCTGAATGATGCCTATTTCTGTGTACTTTATACACATTAAATGTTTTGTGCACTATTGGGTGACTGACAAACCATGCATCCCATCCAAAACAACGTTTAGAGGAATAAGCGGCCCCTTTACCTAGAGCAGGGGGACTCAGCTGCTTCTTGTAAAGGTCCATTTAAAGGCATCTGGTGAGAGCTGAAGGTCCTATTGGCACTGGAAAAAAACAGGAGCTTTTTATTTTCTGGCCCCCATAATCTAAAGCATACCTCCCAACTTTTCAAAGCCATAAAGAGGGACACATTTAAGCCACGCCTGGCCACATCCCTGGCCATGCCCCCAGCCACACCCTTAAAGGGAAACAGCACCTAAGAATTAATTAAATAATAATACAGTGAGGGGCATCCCTTATTGCAGCCAGTTAGGGGCGTCCCTTATCAGTTACGGGCATCCCTCATTACAGCCAGTTAAGGGCATCCCTTGTTACAGCCAGTTAGGGGCATCCCTCGTTACAGCCAGTGAGGAGCATCCCTTGTTACAGCCAGTTACGGGCATCCCTCATTACAGCCAGTTAGGTGCAACACAGACACACAGGTGTCCTTCTTCTGCCTTGGCAGTTGCCTACCAGCCCTTAAATTAAAAAGTTTCGACTATCCTGGGTTTTGTCCTTTCCCTGGGCCACCCCGATCAGATGAGTTGCTGCGGCGACCTGGGGGGAGTTCACACAGCGGAGCACCCCAATCGGGTTACTTGCCAGCCCCTAAGCCTTGTGAACTGGTATAAGGGTCTCATGGACCCCACCAGTTCACAAAGGGTAAAAAAAAAAATAAACAAACACACAGTACATTTTTATTAACATTATTTTTAATACTTACCTCCCATGGATCCCAGAGCACTGTGTCCGCCGCTGATCACTGTGGCTTCTGCTCGCCTGCTACTGTTGGAAGCCTTTTATAGCTGCTGGGTGACAGGTAACAAAGGGTTAATAAAAAAAAAATTAGGAAATTGTCCCCCCCTCCCGGGGAGGGGGACTACATTTTTTTTGGTTAAAAACCCTTAAAAATCCCCCAAAAAATGACATGGTGTCCCCCCTACCCATCATAACCAGCCCGAGGACCAGCTATGGGGGCTTGTAGAACAGGGCGCAGGGGCCAGCTTTTGTGGCCTCTTCACCCTGCCGGCTACCAAACCCAAAGCCTCATATCCCCGTGCTCTTCTGCCCCCCCCCCCTGGCCTTTGGGAAGGCAGGTAATGGGGGGGCCGGGGTTAATGGCAAGGTGACTTGCCAGCCCCCAGCCTTGTGAACTGGTATAGGGATCTCATGGACCCCTTACCAGTTCACAAAGGGTTAAGTGTAAAAAAAAAAAGACACTGAACCACACAAGGGGGCGGGGCTAGCGGTCACAATGTCGGAGGGGGCATGTTTTGAGCCCCCTCCTCACTGCGGAAAATCCCGGGGGGGGGGGGGGGCAATCAGAGCCCCCCCCACGTTGAACCGGAGACCCGGCGCGAGGGATCGGGCACAAAGGTGAGTAAATGTCATTTTTTTTTTTTTATTCTTAGCAGCAGTGGCTGCCAAAACGGGGGGGGGGGGGGGGGGGGGTGGATTTTTTGCTCTCCTGAAGCCAGAAGAGCCCTTGGGGTAATCGAATACCAATTGGCACTTAACGGTCGGAGAAGCAACCCCGTAGTACCTACAGGCTTTGCACTTAAAGGGTTAAAAAGAGAAAAAAAACCTGTCTCGCTGACGCCCGCTGCCACCGGCCCCAAGTATGCAGCTCAGCGCTCACACTCAGGGCCAGTGGAGGAGCAACAGGCGACGGCGCGGGACGGAATGAGGACGGCGCGGGACAGAGCGAGGATGGAGCGGGACAAGGGCATGCGCCGTGGGACGCGGGACCACTGGAAAAAAATTGTGATTGTCCCGAGAAAATCGGGACGGTTGGGGGGTATGCCTAAAGCAAGGATGGATAGATAGGGCTCGGGGGAGAGGAATGAATGGGAGAGAAGCTATAAGGAAGAGGGATGGACAGACAGAACAGGAAGGGCAGGGAGGGATGGAGAGAAAGGCGGGAGAAGGGATGGATGGGCAGAACTAGAAGGACAGGAATGAATGGGCAGAGCTGGGGGGTAGATGGTCAGAGATGGAGGAAAATGTAAAGGATTAGCAAAGCTGGGAGGCCGTGGATTGGATGGGCAAAACTGAGAGACTAGGCTGAATGGGGCAGAGCTGAGGGGACAGGGATGGATGGGGCAGAGCTGAGGGGACAGGAATGGGTAGGGCAGAGATGGAGAACCAGGAATGGATGGGGGTGGGATGGATGTGGCAAAGCCGGGGGGACAGAAATGGATAGGGCAAAGCTAGGGAGACAGGAATGGGTGGGGCAAAGCTGGGGGGGGGGGCGAGATGGTGGGACAAGGATAGATGGGGCTGAGCTCGGGTGGGGGGAAAGGATTGGTTGGGACAAACAGACCGAGAAACAAAGTTTGCGTGTACCCTGCAATGCCATACGGTATTTATTATTACAATGCTAGGTGCCAGGAAGCCATGACAATGGCAGGGAGACTAAGCACCACATCAAGTGGCAACTCTAAGCACAGAAACACAGAAGCAACTGAGTGCTAGGCTGTCAGGGAAGGGGTCCAGAAATCTGGTGCCGAGGTCCTCATTCAGACCCCGGTCCGCCAGTTGAGTATCGCTGACCTAGAGATTATGAGGAATCAGGCCGCTGCGGGTTGTATGGGGTGCAGGGGTTTCTGGTCTGCTTGTTGTGCACACCCTGATTGATATCCTGAGTAGAGTTACCCTTGTCTGGGTTGTCAAAGTTTATCAGGCATGTGACCCCTCCCTCTCTGGATTTCAGTTGCTTGTTATCTGTTACCAGCTCACTCTCACAAACCAAAAAAACTTCTAAACTTCCCGGTGACCTTTCAGCCTCCTCGCTTTGCAGTGGTCTGGGCCTCCCAGAGTCACATATTGCAGTTTGATGTGCTAGAAGGGATTTTCTGCCTCCTACATTGTTTTTCTGTCTCCCCCCTTCCTGATTGGGAACTGCTTTTGCATGTACCAAGTTTATCTGAATATCATCATGGAATCCCTCTAGCCACACTTGGAGAAAAACAGGCTTTTAGTCACATAAAATTCCATATTATACCATATCATAAAATGGAGGGGTCCCTTGGCACCCTGCTGGAGTAGGCAGCCTTCTCGCCATTCAGTAGCCCCATTGGCTGAGTGGTGTAAGTCTCATTTTGGATGGTGCCTGTGTATGCGATGATCAGGGCATGACTGGCTTGCCAAATTGTAGCCTAACATAACTCCCTCCTGGAAGGCTTGTATGGAAGGTGGATGAATCCTGGCTGTAGCTATCAAAAGATCTTTGAGAGACATTTTGGGTGGATTTTACGGAAATCGACTAAAATCCTGTTATGTGGGGAGTCTAATACAGAGAAAACCACCACTATGAGGTCAATTCAGGGCCTGGTGAGGAAACCACTGAGCTCTGGGTTACAAGTCCTTATGCTTGATACCTGGGCTAGATGGCTTTAGGGGGGGGGGGCCACATTTTTTAAAAAGAAAATACATTTCACAAAAAAAAGCCTGCTGTCACTTTTACTGCTGGTTTAGTAGTATGCATTTTAAGAATGAAAAGTGGCACAAAGAAAAAAAAATCGGGAAAACATTTTTTTATTAGATAAAAATTGTATTTAAAATAATTTTAAAAAAGTCAAGAATGATTACTTTGAAAATTGATTTTATTTGTTAAAGATCATGCCATCTTGAGCAGCATGATTTTCAACACGTTCGTCTGAGCTAAGTTGGCCGGGCCAAAAAGTTCACTCTTGCCCATACGTAAAAAGCGGGATTTTTTTGTTTGGAATT
Organism: Gastrophryne carolinensis; assembly: GCA_027917425.1. Lineage (NCBI taxonomy): Eukaryota > Metazoa > Chordata > Amphibia > Anura > Microhylidae > Gastrophryne > Gastrophryne carolinensis. The sequence continues at coordinate 168,631,943 of CM051238.1, read as the reverse complement.
TTCACTCCTAAATGGAAAATCCCACAAAAAAATACACACCAAAGTTCACCTGCCAAAAAATGGCTATACTGAATCACACAAGAGAGTCAAAAATGAGAAAAAACAACATATTCGCCTTCGAGAAAGCGTTCATTAGAAGCTCTGAATCAACCCTTTAGCCTGTAATTATAATCTAAGATATCATTATATTATAACATTCTGTAACATTGCCATAGAGATGTTTTGTCCCCAATACCCAGACATTCTGACCCGGCACGCCAATGTATAAAAAATGGGTAAAATATTTTTCCATCTCTGGCAGCCCCAATGATGCTTTCACTGCTACAGTCCTAAAGAGTTAATCCAGTGATCACTATTGGCCATCAATGATCACCTGATCATGCTGGAATTATGAATGCTTATTCGTCAAATGTTTTCTATTTTTAATGGCCCCAAATATGACTAAACAAAAATATAGAAAAATGAAATATAATATAAATAAAAGATACAAAAAGATTCCTTGTACAAGGAACTTTAACTTAAAATGGACCAAAACCTGGGAATTTCACTATCCTGGGTTCTGGTCCTTTCCCCTGGGGCAATCAGGACGCGGGGAAAACTCACCTCTTCTCCAGTCCATGACGCATATTAATAATAATGTGCGGCTAGAAAAGCTGATTGAGAATCCGCAGCCGTACACATTGGCACAGCATCACTTTCTCCGAATTGCAGTGGCCACACAAAGCTATTCAATTACAGTGGCCACACACAGCCGAGACAGGAGGCGATGGCCGTACATGCGCCGTGGGCTCAGGGGAAAGTTAAGAATATCAGGCGTCCTGGGGGGTTTCATACAGCAGTTTGGGATGCACCAGGGGGTGGTAGTAAGCCTGCCCTGGAGTCTAATAGGCTCCAGGGCAGGTTTTCATTCACTTTAAAGATAATATAGTTAAATAGATGGATACATTAACTTTTTTTCAGATAAGTTATCTGCAAAATTTTTTCTTTTACATTCTAGAGATTATGCAGTGTGATGGAGGAACTGACATATATTTGATTATTGTTCCATTGTGAATCATGCTTGTGACCCGGGGACCAGTCACCAGGACATGCACTATGCAGGGAACGCAAAGGGTTACATTTGCAGTAATACCAATAAAGATGAATGTCCAGCTGTAGTGCACTGAGGATCTGCTACCTTCAGCTCTCACAAAACAAGGCCGATCCAATGCAATAGTGCAGAAAAAGGAAAATAAAACTTAAACTTTTACTGGGGCATGTTTAACATTGTTAGAAGATCATCCAATCAGAAGGTGGCCTTCACAACAAGGTGGCCTAACAATTTTCTATGAATCTATCGGTATGGTTGGGTGCAGGTTATCTGGGGGGGGGGGGGGGGGGCTCACACAGTTTGGCAATCCGAGTCAGGATGCCCCAGGGGCACCTAGTCAGCCAAGCCAGGCATCTTTTAGATTTTAGGGCCGACATTGTCACTGATAGGTCCAATTTAACAGATGTGTATAGAGGGAAGGTATTGTATAACAATGAGATGTGTTTATTTTATGGTTTGTGTTTCTTGCCATTCTTCAGGCTTCTGAAGAAGTCAGTGTGTAGGATGTGGGAAATGCGGCAGCTCACGTCCCCCATTGAATTCAATCAGAGCTCTTTGCCAAATAGATGCGAACACCGCAAGGGGCTCTGATTGGACAAGAGCCTGTGCATGCGCAGTTGGACTGAGGAGAGGTGAGTTTTACTGGTAAAATGGGGGTTTCACACAGGGGGCATCCCAGTTTAAGTCGACCAAAACCATGCTGTGTGACACCCAGTCGTTCGAGTAAACTCACCTCTTCTTTGTCCAATTGTGCATGTGCGGCCTCTCGTCCAATCGGTTTCTCCAGCCGTGCATATTATCGTGCAGCCAGAGAAGCTGAATGGAATCCCAGCCACACAAATCGGCGGTGCGATGCATCACTGCCATCCTTCAGCTGTGCGCAGCCATGCACAACCATTCAGTTGCGTACACAGCCGAGAGGTGCACCTGCAGTAACTTGGCCATTTTTTTTGACCAGTTATAACCTTGCCTGTACTTTCTATCAACAACAGGCAGGGGGGAGCAGAACAGGGCATACCTTTGTGTATGTCTAGCTCACTGTCCTAATGGTGACTGGCGATCCCCTCTACCTAAAATATTCCCTATTCAATGATGGTGCAGGCACTGGCCGACATTGCTTTGCTAGAAGGAGTTGCAACTAGAGCTCTTCTCATACACCAGGGAGGGCAAGCTCTGCAATCAGAACATTGTCTCCCAAGATGATCCCAAGTCCATTCTCCTGCTCCTCTAGTTCCATACCGACTCTTCTTCTTCTCACAGGATTTAAAATATGACTTAAACCAGACCAACCCGATAAACAGTGCTCATATGCATCCCTCCCCAGGGCAATTTAGATTGCTGCACATAAAAATGAATTTACCTTTTTCTAACTGCTGCTGGGCTTCCTGTTACTGTGCATTGTCAGTTATTTTAGTTGAATCCAGGCAGCAGCACGGCTGAGATGCTGGCAGAGGAAATGCCAAAATGGCCACTACTTTTCTTTTCTAACTGTGCCAGGCTGTTGGTCCAGGTTAAGTCTCAGTAGATGCCTCCTAGCTTTACCCTACACCTCCATCTAGTTGCTGCCATGAAAAGTTCCTGGAAAACCCCTCCACCTCTAGCCGGAGCAATGGGTTACAGTAGGTTAGTTTAGTGCCCCTGTGGACCAGGAACCTTCCTGGCAAAGAGCTGTAAGAGAGAGTTTCTGTGGGAAATCCCTCTGATCACCCGTATAAATTCACCCATGGAACATATGCAGGTTGCTGGCCAATCATCAATAGCGCTTCATTCCTTCCTTGATCAGCTGACCTGACGTCAGATCATCTAGTGAAGATGAATGGAGCTGGCCACTCCTCCAAATACCCTCACCAGGCATTCAGAAATGGGTGCACGGGGTGGCTCGTGCATGCACCCTAGGATCGTCGGCTACGTGAGTATACTGGGCGATCACAGAGGTTTCACATAAAGGAACATCCCAAATTGGGATGCCCAGGGATAAGGATATTGGGTAAAGGATTCCAGGGAGGCATCGTTCATCATTCAGGAGGTCATGCAGGCAAGGTTTAACCTTCCCCGTGGTAAATTTGATTGACCTCTGGCATTCACAGAATGGCTGTTGAACTGAGGGAATGCAGAAGGTTAAGTATGGGGGTCCCTTGTCCTATACTTCCAGTGGAGGGTGGAGGAAGTCAATTCCCCTTCTATGCTTCTGGCGTTCTCTCCCTCCACCTCAGCCCTCAACTGCCCTATAGTCTTTTCTCCCTTCCTTGCCCTCTTACCTTCATCCTGGCTAGTGACAGTCTCTGGATGGGGCCGCACATGCCTATGTCAGCAGACTGTTGATATACAGCCGACAGCTTCAAAGCATTAATTCACACACTGGAAGTATGAATGATGTTACTCTCCGTGTAAGGGAAGCAAACAGAATAAGTGAGTATGCTCCTGACTGGGGGGGGTGGAGATAAAGGCAGACCAGCAGCAGTCCATGATAGTGATAGCTGCCAGGGGACTGCAAGGGGAAAATCAAGTGACCCAAATAGAGTGATGGGGCTGGGAAGGATTGAAGGCCCTGCCGTACATACGATGGAGGCAGGAAAGCAGCTGATACAAATATTGCAACCTCTGCGGACCAGGGTGCAGCTCTGAGCCTGGGGAAGCTGGCCTTCCTAAAATTCTGTGTTTTTGCCCTCCCAGGCAGAAATTCTTTCTTACAGTTTATGTTGAATTTAACTATATTGTGGTCATTGTTTCCAAGATTTTCATGGACCATTACCGTCCCTATCAGGTCAGCATCATTTGATTTTACCAGATCCAAAAGAGCATCACCCCTAGCAGGTGCCTCCACGAACGGATTCATATAGTTATCTTGTATCTTTGCAAGCTGAGGAAGCAGAACCATGTCTTCTGTTACTACAACTTAACTGGTTGATGTAGTGTAAGTCCCCCATTACCACCACTGTACCAGCCTGTGACGCCCGCTCTATCTGTTTATGCAGTTGACTTTCTATTTCCTGTTATGTTTGGGGGTCTATAGATTTCACCAAATTGTATTTTATCATTGTTTACAACTTCACAATGATTCTACATCCTCCCTCTTCTGCTAGTATCCCCTCATTAATATATGCTTTATATATGCTTTATATGAATTCTTGCTTTACATAGAGACACACTCCGCCCAGTTTCCTATTTGCTCTTTCTTTCCGAAAGAGAGCAAAACCTTGAAGATTGACAGTCCAGCCATGTGTGGATTCCAGCCATGTCTCAGCCACACCAATAACATCAATATTTTCTTCCAATACCATAGCCTCAAACTCTCCCACTTTACTTGGCAGACTCCTACTGTTTGTGAACATACACTTTAAGTACCTATCTAGTTTGACACATTGAACTTTAGTATTAGCTTCTGCAGTAATTTACTATTTTTCTAATTTTTAATAATCTATTTTTCTAATTTTTAATAATTTCTAATAATCTAATTTTGTAACTGCTGGTTTGCAACACATGGATCTCCTTATCTATCATAGCAGTCCTCCCCCCTCTAATTCTCCACCCACCATCATATGCTAAGTAACCTGTTTTCCCCTTTGTTTTCTCTCTTGTCCTCCCCCCCATCTCTAGTTTAAATACCCATGCACCCCTTCTAGTATCCACTTACCCAGCACAGCAGCCTCCCATCCATTCAGGTGCAAATTATCTGTAGAATACAGTTTGTACCCCAATGAAAAGTCATCCCAGTGCTTTAGGCACCCAAATCCTTCTGCCCTGCACCAGGACATGAGCCATGCTTTAACTGTCTAAGCTCTAAGCGCTTTCGTTCATATGTAGCGCATGGCACAGGCAGTATTCCAGAGAATACAACCTTGGAGGTCCTTCTCTTCAACTTGGTTCCTAATTCCTTAATTGTATTGCTAAGAATCCTCCATCTCCCCACGTGGACCACAACAGCTGGGTCATCCCCAGCCCCTCCCAGTAATTTATCCACCCTTTCCACCATATGCCGAGCCCTGGCACCAGGGAGACAGCAAACCATTAGGTCCATGATAATAGATTCTCCAATTACCACTAACTGCCTAGTCCTACAGCAGTCCCAACCACCCGCTCTCTAGCTGGGCTGTCCTCCCAGCAGTATCCGCTAGGGCTGCCATTTCTCAGACTGAAACTCTTGCATCATTACCCAACTTGGCTATTTTGCTAGGGTGCATTGACATGGGTATGGTCTTCCTTTTCTGTGCTCCCCTTCTACCCCCTCTATCTACATTTACCCATCTACTTATCCACTCCTCCTGACCCATTACTCCCCTCTCTGTTTCTATCCCACTTAATACCTGCTCAGTGAGCAGAATGCCCTTTTCCATATTGACAATCTCCCTCAGTGTTGCATTTTGCGCCTCCAGATCTCTAACACGAGCTTCCAAGGTTGCAATATGCTCACATTTACTACAGCAGAACTGCTGCTCCTGAAGTGTATACATATGACAAAGTATGCACTGAAGTAGACCTCCAATGTTGCTGGCCATTATCCCAGCATTCAAATCCCAATTTTAGTGCTTACATTTGCAGCAACGTTTGTTTTTAACTTCTTATTTTAGCTTTATAACACTTATGTAATAAACACTTAAAGTCCCCCAATATAAAGTCCCTTAAGTCCCCTCACTTATAATATAACCTTACTTGGAAATACAACCAGAACTTGCAAATGCTCCTAAACTCACTTTAAAACAGTCTGATTTATAGCAAAGCAATACTTACCTTTACCAGTGTCAGTCTATGGCTGGTCTGGCAAACAGGTAGAAAAAGTAAAAAAAAAACACACCACACAAACATTTTTAATGCTCCCACTTTTCACTATACTTACATCAAACATTATCATCCAGCACCCAGCAGTGTCCTCTCACTGTCCAGCACCTCCGGGTCCCCCGTCTGCTCCTCTTCTGCAGGCAGAAGCAACCAAAATGACTGCTCTGTCAGCATTTAGATGAAAGGAGGACAGGCTGGCACTCTGCCTGGCTATGAGCTTTCACCATCATACTTGTACCCCAGGGTGTGGTTTCACGGGAATCCCCCTAGCTGTAACATTTGTTACTGGCAAAAAGCCATGACACAAATAAAAAGAGGAGCACAAAGTAAGTAAGGGTAATGGGTGGGGAAAGAGAGTCAAATTCAAGTTGAAGTCGATATAAGGAGCAATTAGTGTGTTTTTGCCAAGAAACATCAGTGCTTGGGATGTCAGATGGCTAAGAAATAATAGTGTTTGTAGCATTTTAATGTAATCATAATTTTAATACAGTCCAGTATAACAACATTAATGTCAACAGTTAGCTGTGCAGCATTGCAAAGACTTGCAAGGTTTTTATCTCATTTTGCTTTCTGTTTTCCTCCCGTTGAATAGTTCTTTCACTTTTTCTTTGCAGAAATGTTTTTACAGATCCAGTTCATTCCATCCTGAGTCCAAAGACAAGACAAAATACAGCAACGCTTTGTTATTATGAGAGCGGATTAAACAGTGTGACCAGGCCTGTTAATCAACTTGCCCAGATATTTGCATTTCTATAAAAAGAAAACAGAGGACTCGTGGTTTCTACTGAAAATGTTGCTCTTTTGTATGACTACATGTTCTGTTCTCTAAGCTCTCTTACTTTTAGACTAAGGCTTTAATGACTCCACCACCATATGTGGGCTGCTGATGATCATGTTGGACACAAGAACAGTGCACGAGTGCCGTCCTAGTAAGTAATCCTACCTGATTTTGGGCTTCCCTTTTAATTCTTGCACTGGGGGGACATATAAAATTGGAATTCCTTAGGGGTGGTGATGTGAGCAATCATGATGGACAATAAGCATTTTGCAGTACAAAAGTTTGCCTGCTTTTAAAGCTGACCAAAACCCGAATGGCGGGTCTAAAAGGCCTCCGGAGCATCCAAAATCGGAATGCCCTACTGTGTAGTACCCCTAGGGTCGCCAGTAGACTTGAGGTGGATGTAAAGTCTCTAGGTAACCTCGGGTCCTGGGCGCAGCCATCTTGGAGATGCACAGTGGCAGATCTGTCACCCAATCCCATGCAACAGTGTGACTGTACTGGTCTTTCACTCAAGTCCAGCTGTCACTCAGGTCTATGGCTGCCATTCAGAGTTCCACCCCCCACCGGAATCTGGGTAGGATTGAGGTGATCAGGTGAGGAGTTTTATTATTTTAAAGCACAAATTGGGTTTGACACACCGTGGAGGGTTGGGTTACAAAAAGCTTGGAGTTCCTATTTAACTTTCTTAGGACGGAAACGGGGGAGCCAGTGGGCACATCTCGTCAGCCGGCATTCTTGAGAACAGCCAATCGGTGAGCTAAAAAGTGCCAGGTGGCCTTAGCCTTGGAGAACCCCCCCTTTTTTTTAAACTGGGCCACCGACGAGCTGGCCACATTTCTCGAAGTACTGGGGTGGGGAGGGCAGGTAGGGGCTGTAGGGGATCGTTTGATGGGTTTTGTATTGCTTTAAAGAAACTGTCCAGGCAAAATGTAAATAAACACAATTTAGCAGCTTACCTCATATCTGCCCCTTCCCTTCCTGTAGCCTCATAGCAGCACCGGGAAGCAGAATTTGGCATTGACTCTTGGTGCTCTCCCTGATTCCCCTAGCAGTAGCCTGCCAATCATAGGCTTGACTGGTGGTCGAGAACTCTGCCCCCTGTGGCCTGCCTGTGTATTGCAGCATTGATTAGGCATCAAAGTATGCTGATATAGACATGCTGCCTACTATTTTATTGAAGAGCAGGCTAAGCCCACTGGCTGGAAATTAAAAAAAAATGAATGAATGCATCAAAATACGTTTTCTCTGTTTTTTCATTTTGAGAAAAAAAGAAACGTTAGGAGCTTTAGGGCTATGTGATTATATGGACTATGTAGTTGCCTGGACAGTCCCTTTAATCCTGTCTGACAGCCACGTGAATGGTTTGATTTACCCGAATCATGGCCAACCCTGATTTCCGCTTCCGCCAAAATTAAAAACTGGTGGCTTGATAAGACCACTAAAATCTTGTATTAGAATTTCCCCAAGACAACCAGAAAGGCATCTCAGTATGGGCAGCTCTAGAGTATGCCACAACCGCATAACATTTGAAACGTAGCCATGAGGTACATTGGATGGAAGGAAGTCTGGGGCTTTGACATCAAATGGATTGTGTGATGGAATTGCATGTTTGTATGATCCTCAGCACACTTTAGGAAATACAGGTAATACTAAGCTGTTTTGCTTTTAGAAATGTTCTAACATGTTGTAGTTGAACAGAAAACGACATCATAATCCACTACCTGGATTCCTTCCCCAGAGAGGGCAGAGCAACCTTGAATCTGCCATGTTCGATCTCGGTAGGTATGCAGGCTCAGTCCAGTTGCGATGTCTGCAGCCGGCGCAGCGGTCAGTAAATCTTGCTTGTTTGCAAACACAAGGAGGGGGACACCCATCAGGCTGTCCTCTTCAACCAGCTCTGCCAGTTCCTAAAGTGAAGATCGAGTCTGACTTGCAAGTAGTACCATAGTAATCATACTGTTTGTGTGTTGATGTTGTGTGATGGGAGTTGTAAGTAGTTTGTACCATTTTAGTATTCTTTGAAGCATTTGTTGTGCTTCAAAATCTGACCATCCCCTGTGTCCCTGAAGATATTCCCATTTTTATAATGCTCCATGGAACCACTGTGCTGATCATAGGAGGCCAATGCTACCTCTAGGGTAGTTTAGAGTTATTGTCAGAGGATTGCACATACCCTTCCTTTTGAATAACATGATCCATTAGTCAAAGCTGGGCTGAAACTGACTTTGGGGACAAATTGGCTGGAGGCTACATAAAACCTGCCCTCTCCCAGACTATCAGGTCCATTATAGCTTTCAGTTTGCTTACCGTGTGCTGTCATGAACAGCTGCTCTGCTACTCTGTGGCAGAACATAGCCAGTCTGAACCTATTTGCCTGGATGAACGTTTTGCTGTCAGAAGACTAACTTACAGTATTGTAGTCATTATAATTTGGTCCAATCATACACGGAATTTCTATTAGACTATCTTTTTGTCTTGGGTGACCAAATGGGAAGTGGGGTTAGACAAAGGCAGCAAGAGAGAGAGGGAAGTGGTTTTAACTTTGGCCGGAAGTTTTTTGCAATTTCTTTTACAACCTTTTACAACAAAATTGGAATGTCAAATCTGTGTGTTCACATACCTGCCCTGTTTCCTCAAAACGTTTCCGATCTGCACTGTCCACTACGTAAATCTGAAACAAAAATGAATGAAAATCCCCTATAAATACAATTCACATAAAGAGTATATTTCTTTGCATTAAAATACATTTATCTAATCTATAATGTTGCCTATGTTCAGATCAACAGGAAGATCACAGAAGCCAGGCAGGGGCTGCAAATTGAGCGGAACTGTTCTAGAGCCATGATTCCCAAAGTGTGATCTATTGTCCACTGGTGGTTTTTAAACGTGTGGTAGGTGGTCCCCAAAGTCATTGCTCCCTAACCCTCTCCTCACGCATGCTGGAGCCCCACTCTTGCATTACCCCCCAGAACGCCAATATTCTTACCTTATCCAATGCTCTTATGTGTGTAGATTGCGCGTTCTTGGTTCCAGCTACTGGAAAGCCCAGCCCATGACCCGCCCTCATGAGCCAGTTCCTAAAGTGAAGATCAAGTCTGACTTGCAAGTAGTACCATAGTAATCATACTGTTTGTGTGTTGATGTTGTGTGATGGGAGTTGTAAGTGGTTTGTACCTTTTTAGTATTCTTTGAAGCATTTGTTGTGCTTCAAAATCTGCATTCTTGCATTACCCCCCCAGAACGCCAATATTCTTACCTTATGTGTGTAGATTGCGCGTTCTTGGTTCCAGCTACTGGAAAGCCCAGCCCATGACCCGCCCTCATTAGCACCGGAGGCCAATTGCGTAGCTGCATTCTTGGCAAGGCTCAGGGGTAAGGTAAGAATATCGGGTGTTTTGGGGGGTAATATGAGAGGGAGGTTCCAGCATTCGGAATACCCCCCCAGAAGGTCTTAATGCAGCTGATAGCGAGAAAAGGACTGTTGGTCCACTTTAAAAAAGCCATGGGCATTGGTGAGGTACAACATTCCTAAGTTTGGACTGAACTGGTCACTAGCTCACAGAGCTTGGGGATTCACAGCTTTTAAACATTGCTGAAGTCTGTGATATGTTAAAAATGATTACAGATATAGCTGGAGATACTGTGCTGCTGCAGGTATGTGGAGGCAGTTGACTAAAACCTTGTTTTAGAGAATTCTGTACCCAAAGCATATTTATACCTTAAGATTAAAAAACTATACTTCTCTTTCCTCCAGCAATATCATTTGTATTTAAAGGTTCTCACTTGTATTATTATGTACATCAGTAATAAAAGAACAAAAATATCTCACCAGCAAGTCTGTGCTTCCAAGATATTTTTTCCAGTGTGGGCGAATAGATCTTTGACCTCCAATGTCCCAGACTGATAGCTTCAGACCCTTGGACTGGACACTTTTGATATTAAAACCCTATAAGAGTTAGAATAATGCATTTGTAATGTCCAGTAATATATTGCTTAATCCATTCACAGATAAAGACAGTTATGTAATCTTACACATCGTCAACGTTAGTGACCAAAAACATTATTATTTGTGTCTTGGGGTTCGTAGCGAACTTTGCGAGTTCGGGTCTCCAAACCCCAACACAGACTTCGGCTAGAAGTCCGTTTTCGAATTTGGTCCGAATTCGGGTAAGATGGGCTGCTTAACCCAGTTTACCTATGCAAAATGTGCAGCAGAAAACTGAGCCCTGCGATTCGATCTCTGGTCAGCGTCCTGGCTGTCAAATGGGCTATGGCTGGGGCCATAGAAACATGGCTGCTGCTCCCATAATAGACTCCAGGGCCGTTTGAGTTCCACTCCTTGGGGACTCGGTGCTGTGTAAATCCACCCGGGAAGGCCCAATACTCTCACCTTCTCCCTCATCGCTACCACATCCCCGCTCATCTTTAGCCACGCGTGCACCATGGCTCCCTTTGCCCACACTCAGCCAATCAGCATGCTCGTTCTCGCCCGAGTCTGTCCCATGGGAGCAGCAGGAAGATATGGGGCGACCTGCAGGGGATACACACAGTGGGGGATCCCGCATTGAGGAACAAGACCCCAAATTGTCAAAATTGTGTGTGTTGTTCCTCTTGAAACAACAACTGATGTATACTAATCTGAACACCTAAGAGGCATATTGCCCTGTGATTGCCTGTGGCAGTTAGGTAGCATGGCTGCCTGCCTACTGGTAATTGCTACTGCATTAGATTATTTGGTCTAACCATCCTGTGACTTTTATTCCCCTTGCAGCTAAGATGTATCAATCTACATCTCACAATTCAGCACAACTTCCACATAAAGTAAGGCATATCTCCTGCGCAGTCGTGGAATTGGAGCAAGTTTTGGCTGGAATCAGAGTCAGAAAAAAATGTACCAACTCCGACTCCAGCATAAAAAGAAAATGCCTCACGAATATTGAATAATGAAGTAACTTTCATAAGACGTTTAGAAACATTAATCATAAATATATTTTATGTTCTCTAAATCTAAAGCCGTTTTTTTAGAAATCAGTGATAACCAGCAGTGGTGATAGTTAATGAGTTCTATTAGTGATAGGTAATGAGTTCTTCAGTCTTCCCTGGTCCTTATTCATTTGATGTCTTCATGCGGCTCCAATGCCTGAAACTTACAGGAATTTAAAAGTATTGTCCAGGCAGAAACTAAAAAACTAAACTCACCTGCAGCTCCTCCGTGCAGGTCCGGTGTTCCCCCACAGCTCCTCCATGCAGTGGCAGCATCTTCATAACAACAATAATGGGGAACTAGCGATTCAGTCTCCCAGCACCGGCAGCCCCTCATGGAGGCGTCCATGGAGCATTGCTTACAACCCCTAAAGCCTACTGCATTCATTGCCATAAAGTGGGCATTCCAAAGTGGGTTCAGCACACCTGGCCTTGGTACACGCCCTCTATTCCAATAAACGGAGTTGGAGTCTTAGGGGATGTGAAGCCATATTGATGGATGCCACCATGTCTTCCCAGCAATGGAGGATGGAATTGCTTGTTCTCCCTCACTGGTAAGTATGAAGACGGTGGCACTGCATGGAGGAGCTGTGGGGGGAAAAGGTTAGTATAGACTTATTTTTGTTTTTGCCTGGACAGCAATTGTAAAGGGACATTCCTGGCTAAGGGTTAAATTAGCCTGTTTGCTGCACTCTCAGTACTGAAGGGGCTGCATCTCTTATCCAGCCAGCTTTATATTTCTTTACAAGACCTAGTGAACTCCCTCCCTTCTGCTGGGCCCCCACAGAAGCAGAGGATAACTCATCCATGCATGTTGCAGCGTGATATTCCCCTTTGAAGTGAATTTATTTTGGGGACAGAGAAAGATTAGTCAGCAGAAAGGAGCAAGTTCAGCAGAGTGCAAAGTGCTGGTGAATAAAAGATGCCGGCCCTGGCATGGGGCAAACTGAAAGCAGCTAATTTAAACTTTGCTTGAAGTGCCCCTTTAAGTTATTTGTTCAGAAATTGTATTAATTATTAACCAATAAATATGCTTTATGTTCTATATAAGTAGCCCTATTGCATTTTTAATGGTGGGAAATAACCTGATGTGCAAGTCTTAAAGGAGCCACAGCAATCAACCCTGTTAGCTTGCAGATAAACCTAAATCTGGTAAATAACAGAGGTCTTGGTCCACACACATTTGCAGAAGTATGCTTAAGCTGCACCACCAAACGCCACAGGCTTACCTGAGGTTGCCCTGTTACCTCGAGTGCAGCCCATGGGGTGGAAGGGTCGAAGACCTCGCAGTACAGCCTTGACCCCCCACCCCATGTGCTTGCACAAATTCAGAAGAAGCAAAGGAGGGGTGGCAGCCGCTCAGACCAATTTATAACTAACTTGGGAGGTTAAACCTAACAGGGTTGAGTGCTGTATAAATTGGTCTGAGTGGCTGCCACCCCTCCTTTGTGCCTGATTGTGAAATAGCCTGATGTGGCCATCTTACTACATGAAATATATTGCTAATTATTACTGGCAATTTATGAAGGAGTCTGAGTTGGGGCTTGATAAAATAGAGAAGTCTGATTCGGGTTTGGCTTACTGACTCTAAAATCCTTTCGCAGAGAGGTCCATAGCTCAAGGTTCCAGCTGGCTAATAACATTCCTGTCTTCAGTTTGGATAGGAAAACTTCCTAGATACTTGCCTGTGTTGGAGTTATATTGCTGGCCTCTTCCAAGGCAAGTCGGGTCAGGATGGTTGTCTTTCCAGCATTGTCCAAGCCAAGCAGCAGAATTCTAAACCCGTTTTCATCAAGGTGTTCTATCTTTTGTAACTCCTCAACAAGTGACATCAAACCCTAAAGACACAATACAAACAGTGGTCATATTGGCAAATGTTAGTTTTATTTTCTTTTTACTTTGGCTTTGATTTCTTTAAAACAAGTATAATCAAGAGCCTAATTTATCAAGCATCAGTGCTTGTTAATGCCACTCAGCACCATTATTTTCGCCTCGGTGACACACTTTAACAAGCAAAAAAACAGTCAGCAGCAATGTGTCTGCCAGCCCGCGTCTAATTAGCAATTGCTGTCATATAGTTTGCAGTGACCCTATCGAAGCTGCGCCAGTTTTTAGTGGAGCTGTTTAGGCCAGTTTATCACTTGCACCTCGTAGTGTCACTTGAGTGTCTGTGAAGAGACACTATTAGCGCCTCAGCCGCAACGCCGGCCACAGACGGAGGGTTCTGCGCTGCAGGCTACTCGTGGTGCTGTGTCTTGTTTGTGGAGCTAGCGACAGGTAGCGCCGATGGGGAGAGACAAAAATAATTTGTATTTAACATGTAAATGAACAGTGCCAGCGCGGGCGCTGTGAAACCATGATACTCAGGAATACAGTGCCGGGTGCAATATAAAAAACGTCTTTAACTGGGGATGGCTGCACAGTAATTGAAAACAAGTAAGCGGAAACACATGGAATGACATTGGGGACATACAAATGACATAACACATGACAGGCATAAAAGCGCAAGTTAGCAGCAGGTAAATGAAAGACAATAATGAACAAAAAAACATTCAGAACAGGCCAGGGATCCTGTGTCCCTTGACTGAGCAAAAAAAAAAAGAACGCTAACCAGAAGTCATTAATAAAAAAAACAGGACTGTGATGGCTAATTGAAGTCTATGGGAGAATGACACTGAGCGCCTGATGTGATGTGGTGCTGTAGGGAGCACAGTGCTGGCACTTGATACATGGAGGGCTACATGGCGCTAAACATTTTTTAGCATCAGAAATATAACTTGCTGGTGGCGCTCACGAAAAGCACCTGCCACTACGTGTCACTATGTGGTGTTAGCATTTCTTAAATAGACCCCTAGATCCCATAAACCACAATGGGCAGAACTGTACTTAAACTCGGCCAAAACCCCCAATAACAACTCAATCTATTTTGCTCTCCCCCCCAGGTAAATTACTGTTTGGATGTTTTCTGCCCTCAATGCTGTTTGGTATTCTTGTTATAGTGATTTAAACTTGTCGGTGTGTAAAAAAAAAATAAATCCGGTGTGCAATGCTTAAAGTGGATGGAAACCCATATTTGGCTCAGTGTGTGGGCCCCTCCGCAGCCAAAGCAGCCGGGCGCTGCTGTTGCCTCGTCAGTGGTCCGGTTTTCATAGAAAGCGGCAAATGGCTCTCATTGACTAGAATGGGGAGCACACGCTGCTGTATCCCATCCCAGCTATTCAGAAAGGATGGATGCGGTGCAGGGGATGCGTCATTGCCACACATTGACAGCTGTTTGCTGAATAACATAGTCATGGCTATCACTGACGAGAGCCAGAGCATGCACCATTGGAGCTGGGAAAGTTGAGAGTTTATGGGCACTCTGGGGGATTTCACACAGCTGGGCATCCCAATGCTGGGGGGAAAGGCCAGCAGCCATCCCTGGAATCTTTTAGACTATGTTTAGTTTGGTTTGTTTTGGTTTGGTTTAGTTTGGGATGGCCCTGGGTCTCCTGGGCCAAGTGGGTTTTGTTCCGCTGTGGCCATATACAGTCCTGCCCGTAATCTGTCCCTGCAATGCTTATAGCCCCAGCTATAGAACACACTTGTTACCTGGCTTGAGAACACTTTGGGTGTGGAGGGGGATGTAACTGACTAAGTGGGGGGAAGTCCTGGGTTGATATTTTACCCCTATCCAAGTGTTATGCACTTTGTACATCAGTGGCACTGGGAAACATTCAGAGTGGTTAGCTCAAGCTGTAATACTTTAGCCTACTTCTGTACACCTAAGAGGAACAACACCCAAGAATTTGACTTTCTTAGGTTTTTCTTCTCTCTCGTGGGGCATCATGATTTGGAATGTCTCGTGTGTATCCCCCAGGATCACTCGTAACTCACCTTCCCCACATTCCCATGGGCATGCACCGGATGCTCAACCAATCAGCAGTGCTCATTCATTTCATTCAGATTTCCTTTGCCGCACTGAGGTCAATGTCCTGCTCACCTCTAGCTGTGAGTGTCCCCATGCCGGCCATCCAGAAAGGCCTGTCGCAAGTGTGCGCCCAGCTAAAGGTATGCTTGGGATGTGGCTGCGATGTGGATATACAGCAAGGGCTCATGGAAGAGGTTAGTGGATCAGGCGTTCCGAGGGGTTTCACACAGTGGGTGCATCCTAGTTCGGGATGCTCCATAAAAAGGTAGCCCAACCCTCCTAGAGTGTTAAAAACTCGAGGAGTGTGGTTTTCCTCTTCAAGCTGGCAAGGGCATGGCCCTCTTCCCTAATGTACTCATATATATATGTATACATTACAATACATGTGTATTGCATTTCTGACTCATAATACTGTGTGTTTTACTTATCTTGCCCTTCTGTCATTTCTACCCTTGAAAAATACCATGGAATATTATGCCGCTCTATGAATAAACAATAATAAACTGTAAACGTTCTTTACATGGCTTTATTAATGATTTATCGCTTAAAGTACACATGCTCAACCTACGGCCCTGGAGGGGGGGTGTTGGCACATGTGGTCCTCCGAGCCATCTGATGTGGCCCCCTAAACTAAGGAAAGTAGGAGGGGAAAATATAACTGACGTGATAGGTGAAGGTAGTTTAATAGGGGCACAGTAAGAATGGGGGGGGGGTTGCATGGAGAGGCATAGGAGGGGCACATTGCCAAATAGAGGTGACTTGGAGGAGCAAAGTGACATTTATTAAACAGCCCTCAGGCACAATTATTCGGAAATAGTTTTTCTATATGTCTTCGCATTGGTAGGAATTTAGATGGGTTGAGTACTGGAAACATGGTTAAGATGTGGGACTGAGGGGGGGGGGGGGGAATTGGCTATAAAATAGGGGTTTGTTTGGACCAGGTTCCAAATCATATTAGTGGCCCCCCGTCAAAAGCTTACAGCATACATGATTTAATAATAAGAGGTCTGTATCACATGCGCATAATGTTTCTGAAAGTAAGAAAGGTCCTTTTTATAGCATTTTTGAAAGTTTATATTTTTTGTGCCAGAATGATGACCTGCGCTTATCTAGTATTTTTTATTTTATCTTATGTTAGCAAGTGTGTGTTTTCTGGAAGCAGTTTGCAATCTGTTCCTATTGACAACTCTAGACCAAGCTCTAGAAGACCTGTACACACAGAACACTGCTGCTGGGCATGTGAGCTCCCTCACCTCAGTAGCAGCCATAGCAGCAGTGTTCTGTGTGTACTGAGCTCACTTTTCTATTATTGCAGATCCTTGTGTACAGAATTAGGGCTTTATTCATGAAGGGATAGTGACAGGTAGTGCCTTGCAAGCAGCAGGTAGCGTCAGGTAGCGTCAGGTGAACACCGGACACTGCACGCAATTTATGAAGCTGAATCTGGTGAGCGACTGGAACAACGGCATGTAGCGTACGATTCATCATTATCCCAGGCATAGGCCCTTATTTATGAAGGAATAGCGACAGGTAGCGACTGGTGAGCGGCCGGTAATGACGGGCCCCGCCACGAGAACGCCGGCTCCCCACCACAATCACACATTTATCAAGGTGATCCTGCTTAGCGACTGAGATAGTGCCATATAGTGACTCATTCATCATTATTCCAGCCTCAGCCCACAGCACCAGCGTCCGACCTTGAACAGCGACAGGTATGACCTCTCGCTACCTGGCGCGCTCCAATGCATTTCAATGGAACAATCTTTAAATATTAATAATTAATTGTTATTAATGTTTTTTTTTTTTTAAATGTGAAAATTTCTGTGACCACTTCTGCCATTTTAGATTTAAGGGAAAAAAAAATAAAAATAAAAATTGTACAGAATTGATATTACAGGACTGATATTAATGTATTCATATTACTAAATTATTAAAAATATTTTTTTTTTTTTGGTTTCCAAAAATATGGTGGTTTGGGGGGTTAAAAAACTACTTTTAACACATCGCCTCCAGCGCTCTGGGGTTTAAACATGCATTTTACAGCGCTTGAATTTTTTGAGCGTGATTTTTTGATGAATATGGTGGAAGCCGGTCGCTCTGACCAGTCGCTATCATGCGCACCCATACATCGCGGAACCTGTCAAATAGTGACTCGGAACCTTGTATTCAGCATTACTGCACACCGACTGAGTCGCTGTCAACAACCGAACAACGGCCAAGCACAGCGACTACTAGCGGGCGCCGTGAAAATACTGCTACAGTCGCTCAACTGTCGCTACATGTCGCTATTAATAAATCAGCCTCTAAGTGTACAGCACCGGCGTTCAGCCTTGCAGAGTGCCACGTCTTACCTCTCGCTACCTGGCGCTCTCCAATACATTTCTATGGACGATTCTTAAATCCCTTTCCTGAATCCAATTTTTTATTTTAATAGACTCAAATCTTTCTGACATGTATCCTGGCCTAGAAAATGACATTTTTGAAAACTTTTTTGATTTATAATATTTTTATGCAGAATTGTCATTACATGTCTGGTATTAAAGTGTTCATGTTACAATGTTATAACAATGCAATTCCATATGTTTTCGCTTTGTTACTAGTGGATACATGTTCAAAAACAGACTTTAATCACACAGCCTCTGGCACTGTGGGCTACAACGACCCGATTTTGAGCGCTGGAACTGTGTGAGGCTTTTCTTTTATGAATATGGTGTGAGTCTGTCACACTGAGCTGGCACTACCATTCACTTCCATACAGCGCTGAACTGGTGTTAGAGCGACTCACACAATATATTCATCAATGCCGGCCAGCGACTGCGACGCTCTGAAACTGCAAACCATGGTTTAGCACAGCGACTACTAGCGGGCGCTCTGAAATGCCAGCTACAGACGCTCATCTGTCGGTACCTGGCGCTAGTAATGAATCAGCCTGCCCGTGTACTGTTGCCAATAGCAAACTGCTATCATATATTTGCTAACATAAGTAACAAGTTAAGTAAGTGCTAAATAAGCTCAGCACTTAAAGAACACTTTCAAAAAGTGGCCTTTAAAGGGACCAACCAGGGGTGATCGGCCCGGGAATCTATAAGATTCCCGGGCCGATCACCTCCCTCACCGCGGGACATCCCGATCTCGGGTGAAACCCCCCCAAAAGCCCCAAAAAAACTTACCTTATCGGCGACGGATCAGCCGCTGTCGCCTCCCGCGCGCCCCTCTAGCAGCGCGGGCGCGCGCCCTGTAAGAGGGACGCGCGGGAGGCGGCGGCTTGTCTGTCGCTTGTCCGTCGCAGAAAAGGTACGTTTTCTGGGGCTTTTGGGGGGGGGGAGGTTTCACACAGCGGGGCATCCTGATCTCGGATGCCCCGCTGAAGTGGACCAACACACAGGATAGTGAAAATCCTGGGTGTTGGTCCAATTTAAAGAGCAGTAATAAACCATACATTGCATTAAACATCCCTCTCTGTGCTATAGAATAAGTAGCACCCGTAGGAGGTAACATATGTACACTTACCTTTTGCACTTCCCCCATAATGCCACATTCTTTATGAGGAGGAGTCCAGTCCAGAAATTGTGGGGTTGAGTTACAGATGGGTAGCCGAGGATACACTCATGGAAGCTTCATATTAGTTATTTTCCAGTATTTTGTCCAGCACACTTTCATGTGGGAGTGTTACAGAAAGGATTAGAAGGACGGACTTAGTTGCTGTTTTTGTGTCAGCATTAAGTAATTACCTTTCTAATCCCTGTGCCATCTGCGAGCACTCGAGCGGCGCTGCTTAAAGAACAGCCATGTCTGTCTATCAGCTAAACGGCTGTTTACTTTCTGCAACCTCTTAGATAAAAGCTAGTGCTAAAAGGTAGATTGCATTTCAATTCTCTGTTTTAATCACCCAACAATTAGGTTGTTTTTTATACACCCTAACTTCAGATCTCATGATGGGGATACTGAATATAGCTGGCTGTTTGCGTATGGTGTAATGTAGACAGACTGTCAGACACCTCAGATAAATCTCCTCCAGCAATCCCTACAGGGATTTCACTAAACCCTCACATATACAAACTCCATTTTGGTGTACTAACTTTGTAAGTTAGATAGAGGAGCAGAAAAAAGCTATGTTGTTATATGCTTTTAAAATCATCTACACAATGGAATAATCAAGGTTTTTAGTCTTTAGGGGGCAATACCATATAGTACAGAAAAGGCCAGAGGGGAGAGTACTTTACATTTAGATTACATGAAGGTTACATGAAATGACATAGCAATATAGCACCAAAAATATTTTTGTATAGGGACCTTAATTTTAACCTGAATTCATACATTTCATAAATCTCCAGATTTTCTCTGCTTCTACCTCTGGAAACCTTGGTTGGGCACTGGCCCTAGACAATGTCTATTGATTCTGATGGGGCCTCTTTGTTGCCAAATACATGGCAATCCCTGGGCCATGGCCACATCCCTGCTATTTCTGTATGGCTGGGACGGGTGCACGGATGGGGGGGGTGCGACAAGCAATATATGCTCAATTCAGATTTGCCTGCCATTCTATACTTAGAGCAACATAGTAGAAGTGGAATGTGAGCCGCCAGTGACCTGCACATGCAGCCATGGAACACAGGTAAGCCAAGTTTACGAGCAATCTGGGGGGCTGCACACTGCATGGCATGCCAAATCGGGATGCCCCAGGCAATTGGTACAAGTTCTTGGAATGTGAAAATCCTTTTTGTTGTTTCCCTTGAAATTATTCAACTCAAGTTAGTAACACTTTCATGATCAGGCAATGGCCTATAGGTAAGCACATTAAAAGAGTAATCAGAATAATCAGAAACCTAGGTTTGGTCTAGTGCTCAAAGTGAACCAATCACCCACTGCTGCTGGCCTGCCCCCAGGCATCCTACACTGGATACCCCACTGTGTGAATCCGCTATGTGAAACCCCCCAGGGTGCTGGTAATTTTACCTGATCGCGACGGGTCCCGCGACGTGTTCTCTGCTGTCGTCTGCATCCCTGGCTTCTCTGCATCTCTGTGCACCCAGCCATTCAGATAGGCCGGGAGCACACTATCCCTAGGGACACCAGGGATGCGGCTGCTGCTGCGCCTATGCCGGGCCGAGGTTTACACCAGTGGCTTTTTGCCAAACATTAGTATGCACTGCTTAAAGTGCTAACCGCTTGCTCATGCGCCATGGGAACAGGGAAAGGTGATTGAAAGTGGGCAATCTGGAGAGTTTCACACGGGGGCATCCTACTTCGGGATGTCCCTGGAGCAGGGGCCAATCACCAGGATAGTCAAAATCCTGGTGATTGGTCCACTTTAAAGAGAATTAGAATTTGGAATTTATGATTGCCAATAAAAATTTGGGCAAAACTTGAATGACATACTATAGAAAGACAATAGACATACAATCAACAGAAAACAAGTCAGATTTATTGGGGGCGAACGTTTTTTTAGCTCTAAGCCAGGGGTTCAAGCTTCAAGGAGCTGTATTGTGAAAATGTGTAATATTAAAAATCCACATAAGCATGCTCGATCAGGGTTCCTAACAAGTGGTACTAGTACCACTGGTGGTAATCAGGCTCCACTCTGGTGGTACCCAAGGCCGCTGGGAATGAAATGGGGGGACAAGAAGCACTGCAGACAAGCTACTTCTCCAATAGGAAGTTCACATGTTGTAGAAGTGCAGGAGTGATTCTTGATGATGCAATACATGAACTTGGATGAGTATAGGCCCTCCACTCTCCCCAGTGGAAGCCTGTATCTGTGAAGGTTGGGTGGTACTTAAGATAATTACAAAGTGGGTGGTCCATGCAAAAACATTGAGAAACCCCAGGGGTGTAACTGCAGGGGGCAAGTGGCTGCATCATGTGCAGAAAAATGAAGCTCCATTTGTCTTTGCTGTTATAGTCTTTATTTGTCTATTTGTATCCAAATGAGTTACAAAACCACAGAAAAAGGTTGCTGTATGAGCCATGGCCCCATTTAATTTGTGTACCAGGGCTCAGTTGCATTTAGTTACGCCACTGGGAAACCCTGCAAAGCTACAAACTGCATTGCATGCCATTCAGTCGTAAATGTGGCTAATGCATGCAAAGTATTTATAACCCGTCTAATTCCTCTACGATCTGAGCTGTACTTAGTACTCATTGGTGTTTTTCTCCCTGACCCGTGGATTCTGACATGGTTCCTGATTTACTTTTAGCATATTATCCTGGCTGCCTGAATTGACCACTTTTAGGATACTGATGAAAACCATGTGTGTCTGTAGTGGTAAAACTTACCCTCTTTTTTACTAGAAGGGCTTTCCACTACATGTCTGACTAGCAGTTTTGTCAGTTGTGCAGAAACCCGGTTGGTCAGAGCAAGAGGAAATGCTGCATCTCTGCTCCTCTAAATTCATGACCACCATGCACCCTCAACATAGCCAGAGGTGTGCATGGCCCCAGGGATGCAGGAAATATAAAGAAGCTAAAAAAATATTGATGTGATTATAGGGGTTATTTAAGAAAGGATAGCACCAGGTAGTGATTTGTAGCGGCATGTAGCGTCTGGTGAACGCTGGGCGCTGTATGTGAAACCACATTTAAGAAAGCGAATCTGGTGACAGCCTCTAACAGCGTCACGTAGCGTCACATGTATTACTAGGGGTGGCTCAGTGTATAGCTCCGGCGCTCTAGGTTCAGCAGCGCCATGTAGCGTCACATGTATTACTAGGGGTGGCTCAGTGTATAGTTCCGGCGCTCTAGGTTCAGCAGTGCCATGTAGTGTCACATGTATTACTAGAGGCGGCTAAGTGTATAGCGCCGCCTCTAGGTTTAGGAGCGCCATGTAGTGTCACATGTATTATTAGAGGTGGCTCAGTGTATAGCGCCGCCTCTAGGTTCAGCAGCGCCATGTAGTACCTGTCGCTCAGTGTCGCTCTGCCATACATTTCATTGGGGTTTCATTTGGTTAAGTTTAAATACCGTGTTGGGCAATTAAAATGTAAATTTTTCTGCTCAAATCATCGTGTGACCTCCTGGCTGCAAACAAGCACTTTTATCCATTTATTTTATATTACTATGCAGAATTGCAGGTCTGGCACTAAAGTGTCATTGTCCCAATGGTAAAACAATGTCATTCCATGTGTTTTTTCACTTTGTTACTGGTGGATATGTGTTCAAAAACAGACTTTGATCACATAGCATCTGGAGCCCTATGCTATAGCCACCAGATTTAGAGCGCCAACGCTGTGTGTGTAGTTTTTTCCTAAATATGGTGTGGAGCGCCGAGTGCCGGACGCACTGAGGTGGCGCTACCTATCGCTCGCTGCAGCGTTGTCCTCTTTTTAGATATGGTGTAGTCTTGGGTGCCTTGAACTTAGGACACCATTCCCCACTGGCTCTGCAGTGAATCAGGGACATCGCTTCTACAGCGCCCACCACACATCAATGCCGTCCAGGATACTACAGCGACAGCAACGCTAGGTTACAGCACCCAACAGCTGCTTACAGCATCTACTAGTGGTCACTCTAAGCGCCACTATACAGACGCTCCCATGGCGATACGTGGCGCATGTATTATTATATTATTATAAGTTGTTATCCTTATTACCATAAAAACACTGTTCTTTTTAAAATTGTATAGGATAGAATTGTACAACAGGGATAATTAGCATAACCATTGTTACAGAATACATAGGCAGCTCATGTACTTTTTATATTATAGACACATTTTTATTGCAATCAGTGAATAAAAAATTGTAAAGGATAACTAGGTCTTCTGTGCTTTGACCGGCATTTTCATGAGATGAGGTGTCACAATATCATTTCGATGGCTTGGGTTAACCCAATCATGTAGACATCAATAACCATCTTCATGTATATTTAGCAAATGGTATGATTGGGATTTTGGGCTGCTCTGGTTGTTGACCTTATGATAAGCCTTCCATATTCTCACAGTCCTGTCCCATGATACTGAAACATACTAAGAAGACAACGACAGTCACTTTATATTTGCATTTCATGTTTACCTTTATATAAATGTATAAATGTAATGTAATGTAATGTAATAAAACGTACCTTCTTTATCTCAGGTATGTGGATCAGGGACCGCACAAGGTCTGAATGGCCAGTGTTACTCTGAACTTGAAGTAAAGATTCTGGATCATAAACCCTGTTGATATAAAAAAGGTAAAATATTTTGACACTGTCAGTGCCTGTGATAGTGGAATAATCCTATAGATAACACCAGGAAATGTTCAAATAGGTCTGTGGGGCATCAACAAAATGGACCACTGCCAGAGCAGGGCATTTAGACATATTATGCTCCCACAAATTTGAACAATTAATACATAAACATTAAAATCTGACCAAACCCCCCCCCAAAAGAACTCAATTGATTTTGCTTCCTAACCTCAGGTACATTTGGATGTGTTCTGCCCTCAATGCTGCTTGGTATTCCTGTTATAGAAATTTTACATTTGTTTTCCCTGCTATGCCATTTGTATGCCATTGGTTTCTGACAGGATACCACTGCATTTAAAGTGGACCAAAACCCCCCTAGCTTGTGAAATACATTTGGCCAAAGCCCCTGATGATATTCCATTTTAGGGTGTAGAACTAGAAATTTATATTTTCGTTTTTAGAATCATCCTGGAACACTGTTTTTTTTTTTGCTGTCCCTCTCTGTAAAATGGCAGGTGATCAGTCATTGCATAGGTGTGGCAACGACATCATGGCAATGAATAGAGGAGGCAGAGCTTTACAGCTAAAACAAGGGCCATTATCTGGGATTAGAATGAAGCAGGAGCACTAAAAATTGGCAAAAGGTGCTCTTCATGGGGGATGCTAGTTAAAAATGTGGGTTTTGGCCTGCTTTAACTAGCTGTTTATGCCTCCATCTTACAATCTCATGTTGGGAGCAATTAGGGGCTAATGAAAATAGTGCTAAAATGAGGATAAGAGCTCAAAACAAGGTTTGATTTTCCCTTAATTTTCCTCCAATTTTTCCTTTGAAGCCAAAATCATTTCAGTACATTATCTAATTCATTACCAGGACACTAAATTTTAAAATTTAACATTCGTTAGGATGTAGTTTGTCCACTTTAATCAGTTAAAACATATATAAATGTTTACGTTATATTTTCATCACAGATAAAAGTTAAGAAGAATTCAAACACTTTCCCCTCGATTCAAAGAGCAAAAGTTAAGTGATTTCGTATCGAGAATCGTAAGTTTGGGTGGGTGTTTGTCATTTTTTCTTGTTTTTTTGGCCATTTCGTATTCGCACGATCGTTCGCGCATAGACGTATATGAACATACGCATTTCGTACGAGAATCGTATAATTTGCGTTAGTTCGTGTGTTTTTCCCGTCCAAATCGTATTATTTGCGTCCGATCCTATTTTTTACGTCCTTCACATGGGCTTGCGCCCAATTCAGAGAGGTGATTGTTAATTGTTTGGAAGCCCATTAAAGAGCTGCTTTACGAAATGTTTGCCGGCAGCTATTTGGCCTCGGGAGTAGGATGGAGCGGAGCGAGTTTGTGGCACATCAAGGGCTTATGCTTTTTGGCATTGAGTTGATCGAGATGTCTGAGAGCAGATTGCCCCTGCGTCGTCGCATGAACATCGATAGCATGAATGATGTTGAGCTGTTCGAGCTGACCAGGCTTAATCGCGCTTCCCTCCATAAATTATATAGTGAGCTGCGGCCATGGTTAGCCCGCACCACAAGGAAGGGGCATGCAATTTCAGGTATGACCAAGATGCTTGGCTGCCTGCAATTTTTGGCGAACGGCTCGTTCCAGAGGCTGGGTGCCCTCTCTGTGGGGATGTCACAGCCTACGCTGAGCCGCGCACTGTCTAAATTTTTGGAAGGCATGGCTGCCATAACTCAAAAATATATTTATTTTCCTGATGATATGGCAGCCAGAAACGCCATTAAGCTTGGGTTTTATAATGTGGCCGACATGCCCAACGTTATTGGTGCAATTGACTGCACACATGTGGCACTCGTACCTAGGGCAGCCGACGAGTATATATATAGGTATTGAGATTGGTTATTATGGTGCCCAACGTGTCATGTAACCTGTTTTCCTTTGCGCCAGCATATTTGTTTATCCCTCATTTGTGTAGCTGCTTTATCTAGGCTTTTCATTAGTCTTTCCCAATAGAGTGCAGACATGTTTTGAGGTTAATTTATTAGTTTTGGTCAAATATCAATTACCCTTTTTGTATGTTTTTTCCTTAAGGAATCGTAAAATGGGACACTCACTTAATGTCCAGGCCGTGGTTGGTCCGGATATGCGGTTTATGAGTGTCCTTGCCGGCTACCCCGGATCGTCCCACGACTCCTATATCCTCCGGCGATCTGGGTTGTTTCGGAGATTTGAGGCAGGTGAATTTTCGGGGGCATGGCTGCTTGGTAAGTGTGTCCTATTTGTGTGTTATTAAATGTGGCATTAATCTTGTATTTGTTGATATGTTTTTTAAGGATAAATTTACAGAAGCGTACAACTGCCTTTTTCTTGGCTCATATATTAGGAACTTACCCTAAAAATCCTTGTCTCGCTGTGGCCTTCAGAATGTTTTCCCTTTAGTTAGGATGTCTGTAAGTTCCTTGTGCCTAAATATATTGGTTTGGAGTTTATACCCAAGGATCTTTGACCTTTGGCTCCTTTGGGACTATTGGTCTTTAAATGTCAAAGTGGACTTAAACTGCATACATTGTAGTTTCCAGAGAAATGTGGATAGGCCCTCCGCAGCATCCTAATTGTAACATGTCTGAAAACTAAAATTATATGTAAAATACAAATACCCTTGGCCGTGCAGATGTTTGTTAATTAATTGGTATATCGAAGTGCCATTTTTATTTAGGTGATACCTTAGTGCAATTTGTGTGGGTCCTAATGTGCCCTGTATTTTTTTGGGAACACTTTACCTTACATCATTATGATATATGTGAAATTTGGGGTGTTGGTTGTGTTGCCTTTTTAATTTTGATTACATTTAATTCTCTGTTTAAGGTGATTCCGGGTACCCACTTCTACCCTGGCTCATGACGCCTGTGCTGCGGCCCCAGGATGCCTCGCAGGAAGCGTATAACCGTGCGCATCGCAAGACCCGGGCTGTTGTGGAGAGGGCCTTTGGTCTGCTGAAGACACGTTTTCGTTGCCTTGACCATACTGGGGGGGCCCTGCAATATGATCCCAAGAAAGTGATCGACATTATAATGGCATGTGCTGTTTTGCACAATTTTGCCATCATGGAACGTGTCCCACGTTATGTGGACAGCCTGCCCTCTTCAGCCGTCGAGGATGAAGCCGAGAATTTTGTGGGGCCCCCCAGTGAGTCTGGCCAATCTGTTCGAGCCAACCTGATCAGCCAGCATTTTAGTTAACTTTTTTCCCTGTCTCACCATTCTGTATGTCTGTGTTATCCTTTTTGAAACATATGTTGTTTTGCCGTAATGTGGCATTACCTCTAAGTAAAACATTTAGACCTTAATTGTTGCCTAATGTATTTCATGTAGTTTCCTTAGCTTTCGCTTTGCATTGTTACACCTCTTCAACCCAAAATTATCTGGTTTAGCCCAAGCTGTTAAAAATGTCTTCCCACTAAAAACGCCACAAGTATTGGAAGTGAAATTTTTGTTTTACTTAGCAAATGAAAAATTATAGTGGTTAACAGAAATCAGTCCACATACATCTGTGGTAACAAATGGATAACATTAAAAAAAACATCGAGCACATCTACACCTGGAAGTGAGTGGCACAACCAAACAAGGACACCCAGTCCAAAGGCCAGCCTAGTCCAGTCATTAATATTGCCTGTGCCCAGGGATATTTGGGCATGGCCATAATGTCACACAAACATGTCTGCAAACAGGAGGAGCACCAACCAAATACATAGGTAAAGCCATAAGTGGCCAGATAAACTCCACATAGACCTATGGCATTGGCTAGTGGCCTTAAGCATTACACTAAGGAGCTATATGGGAGCAAATACAAAACACAACCTGCCAGAGCAACACAAAATGGATTGTTTGAAACCTCAAAGGACAAGTAAATACAGTGGGGGTTAAGAGAAAAGATGTCCCACACACCCATGGCTTAATAGGGTGGCTGCCCATAATACCCAGGTGGAGGTCCAGGTGGAGGTCCATGGGAATGGGACCTAGCCTGGGCCATGGCAGCATTGTGAATTTGAAACTGCTCCACAATGTTTCTCTGCATATTGGTCATCTCAGCCATGGCTGACTGGATGCCATTACTTGCATTGGCCACGTTGCTGTTGAGGGTACGCAACTCCGCGAGGATGCCCTGTAGACTGGTATGGATGTTCACCATGTCGGCATGCCTTTCCTCACGCTCTGTAACGAGCTGTGCCTGATAAGACTCCCTTTCTTGGGTCCATAATTGAAGCAGGGCACTCTGCCTCCCCTGGGAAATTGTGGGGCGGCGTAATGGCGTCCGCCGCACAATTACCCTGGCTCTTGGGCGTGCCCTGCCGCGTGGTGTCGTACCCTCAACAGCAACCGGCCTGCTTTGCAAATCCTCAGCAGCAGAGTGAACACTGGGGACTGTAGTGTCAGTCTCCCCATGTGCAAGCACAATGGATGGAGATTCACTCTGCTGCTGAGGATTGGCCAGAGAAACATTATGGAGCAGTTCCAAATTGGGACCCAGGGGGAGTTCATCCGACGTGCCCTGTACGGAGACATCATCATCTTCCTCCATGTCCTGGATCTCTTCCATGAGTGTGCGGGTCTGTAGGGACATATAAAAAAAAAATGGCTAAGTTTGCGTCCCAATTTTGGATTTCAACAGTTTAACACATTCGTAAGCACTTGTTAGTATTTATGCTACTAAATGAACTTACCGAAAATCTCTGATCTGGGCTCCGATGCTGTACGGACCTGGTAGGCATAACCAAACTGGGGGGTGAGTTTACCCTTGCTGAGGGATCATGCTGGGCTGAAGAAGAGAAAAAAAAACCACGTAAACACACACACATAACCTTTTTTTGGATATGTCATCAAATATAGCTCTATTTGTAATATTATTCAACTCTAGAGCAATGGTGACCTTTGTTCAAACCCACGCAAGTTTACATAGGTGCAATGGCTCGGACAAACTGCTAAGTGACCTCAGTTCTAAGTCATGAAGTGTACCCAGTCAGCATCCAACTTTCAGGGCACATTGTAGGATTTAGCCTACCATTCGCTAGGTCCGGCCTACTCAAACAATTGTTTGAAACGCCCATTTAAAGGTATGTGGTGAGAGGTGAATGTCTGGCCATGGTGCTGACGCAGGGGGTGTCTAGTTAAAAATAAAGACACTGGTGGAGGGGCTGGAGATTTCTAAGTGCCAACTAATAAAGGCTGCTTGCCCTTGCTGGGCTGGATGGGCCAGAGCTGAGGGGACAGGGATTGGATGGCTAAAGGGGGGAGTTAACGTATTGATGGTGATGGGATGGATGGAGCCAATCTGTTACAAATGTATGGGCCTTATGTGGGGGGGGGCATGGGGGGACTGTGGCACATGGGCCAGAGCAGGGGCAGCGGGACACGATTGTGGCCAGTGAAAATTTAAATAAGTTACTGTGTACCTTGCAATGCCACTTCCTGTGCAGTACTTCATATTGCAATGCTATGTTTCACGGAGCCATGACATTGGGCAGGAGACCAACCACTACATGGCCGATCAAGGGGGCAGCTCTGAGCACGTCAACACAGAAGTAACTGAGTGCAGGGCTGTCTGGCCAGGGGTCCTTGAATGTGGTGGCAAGGTCCGCATTGGGACCCCGGGCCGCCAGTTGAGTCTCGCTGCTCTTGGTCACATCTGTTTGTGGGTGGCTAATTAAATTGTTAACTCAAACACAACTCACACAAGCAAAAGGCAACCCATACATAATGATGTGTGTTTTGTGATTGATTCCAAATATCTCCGTTATCTTGCGAAACTTCATGACTTTAACAATACAATTGGACATTTGAACTTTGCCATAATGGCTGTGGGCCTAAATGTGTGATTCCCAGGGCCAAAAAGAGGACACAAACAGCCACAGTAGTGCGAGGCCAAGCAAGGCAAACCATAGGGGCATCCCGTTATCTTGTTACTAGTGAACTGTAGATTATTTAGCAAACAGGCAAACATGCAGATTTAAGAGTACTCACCGTGGGTACGGGTCGGTGAGTCTGTGTCCCTTAGACCAGCATGTCCACCGACCGCGACCGGATGGAGAAGTCCAAGCACAATCTCCTCAGCAGGGGTAAACTCCAATTTAGATGGAAAGCCACCGCCAGTTTTCAGGCTGAAAAGAGAAAATCGTTTGGTACTCAGAAAAGGTGCATACAGTACATCCCAAACATTAGATTTAGCGTAAACATTTAGTTACCTGTAATTATGCCTTTTAATTTCTTTTTGCCGTACAGCATACTTCAGATCAGAGATTTTCTTCTGAATTTGGGACACATCTTTCCTCTCTTCCCCCGCTGCATTTACTTGTCGGAGGATGGTTTCAAACAATTCCATCTTGCGCTGCTTGGTGGTGTGTTTTGATTTGCTCCCATATAGCTCGTCATAGTATAATGTAAGGCCACTAGCCAATGCCATATTTTGGTCATGGGAGAATCTCCCACTCAACTGGCCGCGGCGCAATGTGCGGCCAGATGGTTGGCTTGGCTGCTCCTCCATGTGTGCAGACACATGTGGTGACATTATGGCCTGGGGCTGGGTAGGGGAATGGCCGGATTGGTGGCTTCCCAATGACTGGACTGGACTGGCCAAGGGACTGGGTGTTCTTGCGTGGCTGGCCACCGAACTTCCAGGTGTAGATGTGGTCATGGTTGCAATTCGGGGCCCTCTTGGGGGGCTAGGTTCCCGGCTGGTGCCAGGTCGGGGGCTAGGTTCCCGGCTGGTGCCAGGTCGGGGGCTCTGTTCCCGGCTGGTGCCAGGTCGGGGGCTTCTGGCCCTGGATGGGGTTCGGGCCCTGTAGGGGCTTCTGGCCCTGGATGGGGTTCTTCTGGCCCTGGATGGGGTTCGGGCCCTGTAGGGGCTTCTGGCCCTGGATGGGGTTCTTCTGGCCCTGGATGGGGTTCGGGCCCTGTAGGGGCTTCTGGCCCTGGATGGGGTTCTTCTGGCCCTGGATGGGGTTCGGGCCCTGTAGGGGCTTCTGGCCCTGGATGGGGTTCGGGCCCTGTAGGGGCTTCGTGCCCTGGATGGGGTTCGGGCCCTGTAGGGGCTTCTGGCCCTGGATGGGGTTCTTCGGGCCCTGGATGGGGTTCGGGCCCTGTAGGGGCTTCGTGCCCTGGATGGGGTTCGGGCCCTGGCTGGGCTTCGGGCCCTGCTGCGGGGCATGGGTTTCCGAACTGCCCTACTTGAAGGCATGGCCGGTGTGGTCTCACTTGTGCTGCCTGTTCTGGGGGCAGAGGTGGTGGGTGCTGCAGTTGGCAGCTTTTTGGCTGCAGGGGCACGGGGCTTGGGGCCCCTTTTTTGGGTACCTGAGGGTCCAGGATCCCTTGGTGGGGCCGAGGTGGGAGTCTTGCCTCTCAGTTTTCGGCCAGCTTGCTGGGACCTTGTGGTGGGGCCCTCCGCGGTCTTGCTTGCCTGGGGTCGCTTGCTCCTCGCCTTTTTTGGTGCCATCGTACAGAAATGCTCAAAGAGAATGAGCTTGGGGGGAAAGGACCTTTAAATAATGAGCCCAGCGTGTGACGCCTATGCGCACGACTACGCGCTCGTACGAACGTACGTTCGAGCGGAACCAGGAAACCGCTGGGGTTTCACTTATCTGCTGCCTGGAAGAAGACTAAAGATGGCGCCCACTATCTTCACCCGTCAACAGGAAGAGATCCTCATGCTGGTAAGTGGCTGCCTGTGCATTTTAATAGAATAGTCAATGATGGCCTAAATGTAAATGATGCGTTTGGAACTAGTTTGGGGTATCTTAATGTTTAATCACTGGCTCCTCACACTTCATCCTCAAGGGCCGAGCCTGGCCACGTTTTCACCTGTCTATGCTGATGTCCTAATTCGGCCAATTGCTCCGGCTTAGCAACAGTTAATTAACCTGTGGAGTAGCGGGGCGAGCTGTCAAACCTGGCCTGTCTCGGACCTTGTTGCGGATGTTTGCGGAACACTGTTTTCCTAAGCCATAAAAACACAACGGGAAGCCACACACGTGGTCCAAAAGCCTAAGCATTAGGCTACATCTTGGATGTTTAAACCATCCTAACATGCCATAGATGCAGGTGGCCTGATTCTTGATGTTGGCTATTATCTGTATGTACATGGTGTGTGATACATATAACATAAGACCAGACTGTCAATCACAGTCAACGTCCTCTTTAAGGCACTCCACAAAAATGGCGCCCATTCGAAATGTGTGTGTTAATGACATTAAATACTCAACTTGTGATGCAACACATATGGGTCTGTGTGTAAAAGTAAAAGCTCTGTGTCCATTATGTTTTTCAGATCATGCTTCAGCGCCGGTATGACTTCGCGCCCAATGTGTGCGAGAAAAGGGACATCGCCCGGGAGATCATCGCCGAGATCCACCGTGTGACCAGCACCACCTTCACTCACACCCAGATAATGCAGCATTGGTCGGACCTGAAGCGTCTGCACATGCCCCGGGTGCGGAGGTTTTTTGGGATCCATTTCCCAAGTAAGTACAAAGCAATTGCATGGTATATGTTCCAAATGTATAAGTTATGCCTTTATTTATAATGACTTTTCTTTGGTAGTGTTGGAAATGGATTTCAGAATTCGCCGCACCCGGAGACGTACAGGCCGACCAGTGCTGCATGAGTCTGCATCTGTGAGTGAAGGTGGTGGATCTCCCGGGCGACGGACCTACCCCTCCTCTGTGGCCTCCTCAGACCAGCCCCTGGACCTTACCACAGAGGAGGGGCCAAGGCGCGTGGGCGTGGAGTCATACCTGGCCACGCATGGGGAAGGCTCTGGTATGTCACTCTTCATGTATAGGCACAAAGATAGACATGGCAGGCCAAAAACTAAGTTATCCTTTATTATGTATTTGTAGAAGCTTCAGGAGCGGGTGAGATAGTGGAGGAGGAGGCAGCAGAGATGCTTGAAGTCGATCCTGGCGAAGGTGAGTGATGTCAGCCAGACTGGGAGCCAGATATGTTGGGGATAGTGACTCTCTACAAGTACTAACCAAATGTCACATGTTTCTCCAGGGACTTCTTCACAGCAGAGCCAGGACCAAGGGCAGCCTGTTGGCCCCAACCAGCCATCTGTCGGCCACCAACTCCGTAAGTCTCCATGCCATTATTCATATTAATGTTTGGTTAGCTAATAACACACACATAACTAAAAGCGTAGCCAATGTGTAGTTAACACTTTCATGTGGGCACTTCGTTAGCTTAAAGCGGACCCTAACTTGGATTAAGAACATAGCTAATAATTAGCCAACACACTGTACCTACAGATTTGAAACATTGAAAAACAGCCTACAGCCATCTAATGCATGAAAACATCCAATATTGCGGAATATGGAATGCGCAATATTTACAGGCAGCATGGGATACAGATTTTAAAAAGTAAGGTGCTGCCATGCATTGTGGGAGTGATGACCTTTCCCTCAACCCAGCTATGCTCTGGATTCCCAACGCACCACTGTAACCTATTCCCCTGTACTTTATCCAACTCTCCACTCCTCATTAAGTGTTATGCTTCAGAGTCCAGATGGCGGCGCTGTAATCAAAAAACCTCCAAAATTTACTTTGATCTGGTGCAGAATAATTTGGGAATAGTTATTGGTTTTCATTAAATAATGTTGAAGGTCCGGTTTAAGGAGTTTAAATAGTTACCTGTGGGAAATGCATTAACTTTATCCCTTGGAAGAATGACATATGTCATGCATTTACATGTATTTCATTAACCCCAAATCTATTTCCAGCATAAAAACCGGTCTGGTACTCCTATTTATGTTTATTTCTCTATTGCTTACAGGGATTATCCCAAAAACCGTGCAAGAAAAAAAAAAAAGAATAAAGGAGTTGGTGGCCGAGCTGCTGGCCATACAGGCGACGTTGGGGCCAACAGATGACGAAGAGGAGGATGATTAGTGCCCTTGGTCCTGGCTACTTTTGTTAAATCGTTTTAACATGTTTTTTAATGTTCAAAATGTTTAAGGTTTTAAAAAACAAAACAAAAACAAAAAACAGTTTACTAAAACAAAAAAAAAATTTTAATATGTTTGTAAAAAAAAACACAAAAAAAACTATGTTTTAAACCAACCAAAACAAAAAAAAAAATACTATGTTTTTCAAAAAATCAAAAACAACCAAAAAAAATAATTTAAATAAATTATATTTTAAGCCTTCATAACTGTGTCTTTTCTAATATGCGCACCAAAAAACAATTACACCAACAAGAAAAAACACGCTTATAAACATATAGACATATGTACATTATGTGGTTGGGGTAAGTTTTAGGGTCGTCAACATGAAGAAGGATGCAAGCGCTAAGGGGTTTAGGTAAGTTTGAGGGACCGAGAAATGAAGAAGGATGCATGCGCTAAGGGGTTTAGGTAAGTTTGAGGGACCGAGAAATGAAGTTGGATGCAGCCGCTAAGGGGTTTAGGTAAGTTTGAGGGACCGAGAAATGAAGTTGGATGCAGCCGCTATGGGGTTTAGGTAAGTTTGAGGGACCGAGAAATGAAGTTGGATGCAAGCGCTAAAGGGTTTAGGTAAGTTTGAGGGACCGAGAAATGAAGAAGGATGCAAGCGCTAAAGGGTTTAGGTAAGTTTGAGGGACCGAGAAATGAAGTTGGATGCAAGCGCTAAAGGGTTTAGGTAAGTTTGAGGGACCGAGAAATGAAGAAGGATGCATGCGCTAAGGGGTTTAGGTAAGTTTTAGGGACCGAGAAATGAAGAAGGATGCATGCGCTAAGGGGTTTAGGTAAGTTTGAGGGACCGAGAAATGAAGTTGGATGCATGCGCTATGGGGTTTAGGTAAGTTTTAGGGACCGAGAAATGAAGAAGGATGCATGCGCTAAGGGGTTTAGGTAAGTTTGAGGGACCGAGAAATGAAGTTGGATGCAAGCGCTAAAGGGTTTAGGTAAGTTTGAGGGACCGAGAAATGAAGTTGGATGCAAGCGCTAAAGGGTTTAGGTAAGTTTGAGGGACCGAGAAATGAAGAAGGATGCATGCGCTAAGGGGTTTAGGTAAGTTTTAGGGACCGAGAAATGAAGAAGGATGCATGCGCTAAGGGGTTTAGGTAAGTTTTAGGGACCGAGAAATGAAGAAGGATGCATGCGCTAAGGGGTTTAGGTAAGTTTGAGGGACCGAGAAATGAAGAAGGATGCATGCGCTAAGGGGTTTAGGTAAGTTTGAGGGACCGAGAAATGAAGTTGGATGCATGCGCTAAGGGGTTTCGGTAAGTTTCAGGGACCGAGAAATGAAGTTGGATGCAGCCGCTATGGGGTTTAGGTAAGTTTGAGGGACCGAGAAATGAAGTTGGATGCAAGCGCTAAAGGGTTTAGGTAAGTTTGAGGGACCGAGAAATGAAGTTGGATGCAAGCGCTAAAGGGTTTAGGTAAGTTTGAGG
Source organism: Gastrophryne carolinensis (assembly GCA_027917425.1). Lineage (NCBI taxonomy): Eukaryota > Metazoa > Chordata > Amphibia > Anura > Microhylidae > Gastrophryne > Gastrophryne carolinensis. The sequence goes on along the minus strand of CM051238.1, from coordinate 168,596,849 downwards.
GACCGAGAAATGAAGTTGGATGCAGCCGCTATGGGGTTTAGGTAAGTTTTAGGGACCGAGAAATGAAGAAGGATGCATGCGCTAAGGGGTTTAGGTAAGTTTGAGGGACCGAGAAATGAAGAAGGATGCATGCGCTAAGGGGTTTAGGTAAGTTTGAGGGACCGAGAAATGAAGTTGGATGCATGCGCTAAGGGGTTTAGGTAAGTTTGAGGGACCGAGAAATGAAGTTGGATGCAGCCGCTATGGGGTTTAGGTAAGTTTGAGGGACCGAGAAATGAAGTTGGATGCAAGCGCTAAAGGGTTTAGGTAAGTTTGAGGGACCGAGAAATGAAGTTGGATGCAGCCGCTATGGGGTTTAGGTAAGTTTCTGGTTGAGGGTGCGCATGCGCAAGATCTTATAAACATTCGAACGCACGAATCTAAGAGGCCAAAAACCAATGAAAACCAGAGGCAAACGCAAGTAATTGGAAGAGGTTGACGATGGAAGCAGCCGAAAAAACAGGCTGCCGCCGCAACAGGTGAGCACATGAACGTGATTTTTACGATTGGCAACTGACTGAGGCAAGTTCGGGAGATATCATACGAACGGACGTATCTTTTAGGATAGAAACGTATTTGCTTATTGAATCACTCGCAAGTTCATACGAACGCACGAGCGGACGTAAAAAATAGGATGATCGTGAGCCAAATCCAAGCTGTTACATGTTTCTTTGAATCAACCCATATAACTCCATTGTTACCATAAATATAATGGGTAGGTTATTAGAGCAGCATGATCTTGATTAGATTGTATCTCATTGCCCAAAATCTCATTTCACCCTTCTTAATAAGGGTTTCCTCAGGGGGTACATTCAATGTGTTACAGATAGTATCTAAAGTATCTTAAAAAAGGAACTGCTTGCCATCAGCCATTTTTACTCCTACTTAAAATGAGCTGATTTCCATGCACCCATCTTGGAATATCTTCTATTTGTCATTTTAGGGCATTGTCAGCAAGGTTAAACTGATACAAGAACATTTTATTCAGTGATATTCCACATTCTAAACATATTTATTGTATCTCATATCTGTCAGGATTAATTCCTTTAAACATATTCTGATTAGCTGCTCGCACAGCTTTTGGCTCAGTTATACCCTTAGTTTGGCATTACGTTTCTGAGTGTAAACTTGATTTATGAACTACCTGACAGTGTCTTGTACACCCGCAGCAATGCATCCATTTAATTGGTCAATGCAGACACATGTGACTACCCCCTTGGTGTGAAGGATTGTCTCACACTGGGCTCCTTCTTCACTCTGCACAGATAAGAAAAGTTCATCACGGGTATTTCAGTGGAAACAATCTCTCACGTTATAAGCAATCTAAAGTGTTTTAATGTTTACTTTGGTCATATTGCCTTGTTTAGAAAGAGCTGGCAAATGCTGCTGCCCCGCCAATTTTCTATCCATCTTGTTATATTTCATTTTTAACACATATTTATTAAATGTGAAGAACACAAATGGTGTCTAAAAGCAGAAAGAAATAGCTAAAAAATGGAAACCGCAGGTGTTTATGTGTTTAGAAACAGACTTTTATCGCATAGCTTCTGGCGCTCAATGCTAGACAGCGCAGTTTTAGAGCGCCAACGCTGGTTGTGTGTAGTTTATTCTAAAATATGGGCTTCAGCACCGAGTGCCGGACTTAATTAACTGGCGCTTCTTATCGTTCACTGCAGCATTGTCCTGTTGTTAGATGTAGTGTAGTCTTGGGCGCTTTGACCTCAGGACACCACCTAGCGTTCTAGATAGCAATACGTGGCGCAAGTCTTAAATTTGCCTACACGTTTGGAAACAACAGCACCCTATGGCTATGCAAAAAATGATGGTGAATTCTTTAGCATAACTCACAGGGTGCTGTTATTTCCAAACTGATGTGTCTCATCTGTAAACATTTCCCATCACAGGTACAGGTGATATTTTGGGGAAACAGGTTGCAATCCACACCTCAATGCACACTGGCTTCACCAAATAATGATGTCACTGATTGAGGGCAGGGAAACTTGGTCAGATTAGCCATGCTGTGTGCCTTTAATTATTACTGTGTGACAGTTCTATAGCTAAGATGACATAGCCATCTCTATAGCTCTATAAACACATTATATGCTATGCTAAGCAAACAAGAAGATTTTGGCCAGCTCAATCTCAAACATGGACTTTAAATCACTGAGGCTCTGGGCATGCCTGCCAAGCACTTAATCCAAATATTTACAATGGTATCTCTGAAATATAGCTTTTATTTGTTCCAATATAATAATGTTCACAAGTTCTTTAAAATGTAAAACAACAGCACTCACATCTGTGATCCCCTTGACGCATTTCGGGCAACCAGCAAGTTTTTGCCCTTAATCATATACATGTCATAATGTATAAAAATACAATACATATAAATATATTATAGCCAGATGCAGGCTCCCTCTGTCACTTAAACTTTTAAGTTTGTGCCTCCCTGCAAATCCACTCTAAAATGTAGCTAAGAACCCACTTTCTCCCCATCCAAGGGTGTGCACTTTAGGGAGACGTAGAGGTAGTACTATTGCCTATACAATTTGTTAGTAGAAAAAAAGCTGATGAAATATTTACCCATATTCTAATGGTTCCATCTTCAGAGCCTGTGACCCACTTGTCTCTAAGATTATGCCACACAACCGAGGTGACTTCAGCTTCATGCCCCTTTAGAATATTTACAAGGGTCATCTCCCCACTGGATACCCCAAAATGGCGAATGTACACATTTCCATCACTGGAACAATAAGCAAACTCTTTTCTGAAATGAAAATATTAGAAAGTACGTATTCATTGTATGTATTTTTGTAATGTAAATTCTCTTTACCACTTATTCTGCTCATACAGAATAAACAGTAACAAAGCAAAACATGTATAATGCCATGGACCTAAAGTCTGTGGGCCACAGGTAAAACAATTTTTTGTCAGCAGCCTATATGACTGTAGGTGGCCTTTTAAAGCAGACTAACATTAGGTTATAAACTGTGGTCACATTTAAAATGAATAAAATATCATATTCCAATTGAATGGTCTACTTGGAACTGACTCGTAATTTCAGTGCCCTGGTTTAGGTGCATTCCTGCACTGTAGAATAGCATAAAGTCTGCCATTTTTGGCCTTTTAGACTCTTGGGCTAAAACCGGGAGGAACACAGCTAGCTTCTTCTGCTAGCTGAACTCCAGCCCATTCTTATGTGTTTCCTAGGAACCTAAACGCTGACTTATGAAATAAACAAACCCTGTTAGATGTATTTTGAATTTTCCTAGTGCTTTCTTAGCCACCCTAGCAGCACACATTAACTAAATATATTCAGAAAAGGGCATATTGGCACAAATGATTATCATAGCATATTCCATGGAAAGCCAAGGTTAATATAATACCAACTATTGGCTAACTTAATGATATTGAAAATGCAAGCTTTAGAAGCAGTTCAAGCTTCTTCTTCAGGCATAATACAGATCTGTAACTTAGACACACATTTATACAGGAAACTACAAAGGAGTCACAATTGTTTTTCTACTGACACGACTAGGGATGAGCGAATCGATCCGGACGAACCCGGATTCGATCCGAATTTCAGGAAAAATTCGATTCGGATCGAATCCGAATTTCCCCGCGATTCGATCACTCGAAGTTTTCCTTTAACATCCATTCATTTACATTACAGGCATTCTAAGATGGCGGGCGGGACATGTCTGGACATGTATCCCGCGCCAGTGCAAGCTGGGGCAGTCACATGCAGCCTATCAGCAGCCAGCAAGCCCGGTGACGTCACACAGCGGTATTTAACGGCGGCCATCTTGCTTTTCCTCATTTCTCTATTGCATTCGTGACAGACAGACAGAACGCTGTGTAGCTGAGGCAGTTAGACAGGCTGGAGACAGGGACAGACAGGGACAGGCTGGAGACAGGCAGGAGACAGGCAGGAGACAGACAGGAGACAGACAGAAAGCCAGGGAAAGGTAGGAAAAACGGAGCTGGCTGACAGGGAGATTTTTTTTTTTTCATCCAGCCTTTGTTAGCGTTTTCAGGCTGCTTATAGTAACTAACTGTGCATATATACTGAACTGATCTTAAGTCTGCTGTGAGGCATCCCATTCTGTGACTAAAGCAGCCTCTGTTTAAGACCATATAAGCATTTGCTCTTATCATATTTGAAATTAGCCTGATAAAGACACTTTTGCTGGCCAAAGCACTACTGTACCCTGCCAGCTCGATTCCTGCCCGGGGCATCCCATTCTGTGACTAAAGCAGCCTCTGTTTAAGACCATATAAGCATTTGCTCTTATCATATTTGAAATTAGGCCTGATAAAGACACTTTTGCTGGCCAAAGCACTACTGTACCCTGCCAGCTCGATTCCTGCCCGGGGCATCCCATTCTGTGACTAAAGCAGCCTCTGTTTAAGACCATATAAGCATTTGCTCTTATCATATTTGAAATTAGCCTGATAAAGACACTTTTGCTGGCCAAAGCACTACTGTACCCTGCCAGCTCGATTCCTGCCCGGGGCATCCCATTCTGTGACTAAAGCAGCCTCTGTTTAAGACCATATAAGCATTTGCTCTTATCATATTTGAAATTAGGCCTGATAAAGACACTTTTGCTGGCCAAAGCACTACTGTACCCTGCCAGCTCGATTCCTGCCCGGGGCATCCCATTCTGTGACTACAGCAGCCTCTGTTTAAGACCATATAAGCATTTGCTCTTATCATATTTGAAATTAGCCTGATAAAGACACTTTTGCTGGCCAAAGCACTACTGTACCCTGCCAGCTCGATTCCTGCCCGGGGCATCCCATTCTGTGACTAAAGCAGCCTCTGTTTAAGACCATATAAGCATTTGCTCTTATCATATTTGAAATTAGCCTGATAAAGACACTTTTGCTGGCCAAAGCACTACTGTACCCTGCCAGCTCGATTCCTGCCCGGGGCATCCCATTCTGTGACTAAAGCAGCCTCTGTTTAAGACCATATAAGCATTTGCTCTTATCATATTTGAAATTAGGCCTGATAAAGACACTTTTGCTGGCCAAAGCACTACTGTACCCTGCCAGCTCGATTCCTGCCCGGGGCATCCCATTCTGTGACTAAAGCAGCCTCTGTTTAAGACCATATAAGCATTTGCTCTTATCATATTTGAAATTAGCCTGATAAAGACACTTTTGCTGGCCAAAGCACTACTGTACCCTGCCAGCTCGATTCCTGCCCGGGGCATCCCATTCTGTGACTACAGCAGCCTCTGTTTAAGACCATATAAGCATTTGCTCTTATCATATTTGAAATTAGCCTGATAAAGACACTTTTGCTGGCCAAAGCACTACTGTACCCTGCCAGCTCGATTCCTGCCCGGGGCATCCCATTCTGTGACTAAAGCAGCCTCTGTTTAAGACCATATAAGCATTTGCTCTTATCATATTTGAAATTAGGACTGATAAAGACACTTTTGCTGGCCAAAGCACTACTGTACCCTGCCAGCTCGATTCCTGCCCGGGGCATCCCATTCTGTGACTAAAGCAGCCTCTGTTTAAGACCATATAAGCATTTGCTCTTATCATATTTGAAATTAGCCTGATAAAGACACTTTTGCTGGCCAAAGCACTACTGTACCCTGCCAGCTCGATTCCTGCCCGGGGCATCCCATTCTGTGACTAAAGCAGCCTCTGTTTAAGACCATATAAGCATTTGCTCTTATCATATTTGAAATTAGGCCTGATAAAGACACTTTTGCTGGCCAAAGCACTACTGTACCCTGCCAGCTCGATTCCTGCCCGGGGCATCCCATTCTGTGACTAAAGCAGCCTCTGTTTAAGACCATATAAGCATTTGCTCTTATCATATTTGAAATTAGCCTGATAAAGACACTTTTGCTGGCCAAAGCACTACTGTACCCTGCCAGCTCGATTCCTGCCCGGGGCATCCCATTCTGTGACTAAAGCAGCCTCTGTTTAAGACCATATAAGCATTTGCTCTTATCATATTTGAAATTAGCCTGATAAAGACACTTTTGCTGGCCAAAGCACTACTGTACCCTGCCAGCTCGATTCCTGCCCGGGGCATCCCATTCTGTGACTAAAGCAGCCTCTGTTTAAGACCATATAAGCATTTGCTCTTATCATATTTGAAATTAGGCCTGATAAAGACACTTTTGCTGGCCAAAGCACTACTGTACCCTGCCAGCTCGATTCCTGCCCGGGGCATCCCATTCTGTGACTAAAGCAGCCTCTGTTTAAGACCATATAAGCATTTGCTCTTATCATATTTGAAATTAGCCTGATAAAGACACTTTTGCTGGCCAAAGCACTACTGTACCCTGCCAGCTCGATTCCTGCCCGGGGCATCCCATTCTGTGACTAAAGCAGCCTCTGTTTAAGACCATATAAGCATTTGCTCTTATCATATTTGAAATTAGGCCTGATAAAGACACTTTTGCTGGCCAAAGCACTACTGTACCCTGCCAGCTCGATTCCTGCCCGGGGCATCCCATTCTGTGACTACAGCAGCCTCTGTTTAAGACCATATAAGCATTTGCTCTTATCATATTTGAAATTAGCCTGATAAAGACACTTTTGCTGGCCAAAGCACTACTGTACCCTGCCAGCTCGATTCCTGCCCGGGGCATCCCATTCTGTGACTACAGCAGCCTCTGTTTAAGACCATATAAGCATTTGCTCTTATCATATTTGAAATTAGCCTGATAAAGACACTTTTGCTGGCCAAAGCACTACTGTACCCTGCCAGCTCGATTCCTGCCCGGGGCATCCCATTCTGTGACTAAAGCAGCCTCTGTTTAAGACCATATAAGCATTTGCTCTTATCATATTTGAAATTAGCCTGATAAAGACACTTTTGCTGGCCAAAGCACTACTGTACCCTGCCAGCTCGATTCCTGCCCGGGGCATCCCATTCTGTGACTAAAGCAGCCTCTGTTTAAGACCATATAAGCATTTGCTCTTATCATATTTGAAATTAGCCTGATAAAGACACTTTTGCTGGCCAAAGCACTACTGTACCCTGCCAGCTCGATTCCTGCCCGGGGCATCCCATTCTGTGACTAAAGCAGCCTCTGTTTAAGACCATATAAGCATTTGCTCTTATCATATTTGAAATTAGCCTGATAAAGACACTTTTGCTGGCCAAAGCACTACTGTACCCTGCCAGCTCGATTCCTGCCCGGGGCATCCCATTCTGTGACTAAAGCAGCCTCTGTTTAAGACCATATAAGCATTTGCTCTTATCATATTTGAAATTAGGCCTGATAAAGACACTTTTGCTGGCCAAAGCACTACTGTACCCTGCCAGCTCGATTCCTGCCCGGGGCATCCCATTCTGTGACTAAAGCAGCCTCTGTTTAAGACCATATAAGCATTTGCTCTTATCATATTTGAAATTAGCCTGATAAAGACACTTTTGCTGGCCAAAGCACTACTGTACCCTGCCAGCTCGATTCCTGCCCGGGGCATCCCATTCTGTGACTAAAGCAGCCTCTGTTTAAGACCATATAAGCATTTGCTCTTATCATATTTGAAATTAGGCCTGATAAAGACACTTTTGCTGGCCAAAGCACTACTGTACCCTGCCAGCTCGATTCCTGCCCGGGGCATCCCATTCTGTGACTAAAGCAGCCTCTGTTTAAGACCATATAAGCATTTGCTCTTATCATATTTGAAATTAGCCTGATAAAGACACTTTTGCTGGCCAAAGCACTACTGTACCCTGCCAGCTCGATTCCTGCCCGGGGCATCCCATTCTGTGACTAAAGCAGCCTCTGTTTAAGACCATATAAGCATTTGCTCTTATCATATTTGAAATTAGCCTGATAAAGACACTTTTGCTGGCCAAAGCACTACTGTACCCTGCCAGCTCGATTCCTGCCCGGGGCATCCCATTCTGTGACTAAAGCAGCCTCTGTTTAAGACCATATAAGCATTTGCTCTTATCATATTTGAAATTAGCCTGATAAAGACACTTTTGCTGGCCAAAGCACTACTGTACCCTGCCAGCTCGATTCCTGCCCGGGGCATCCCATTCTGTGACTAAAGCAGCCTCTGTTTAAGACCATATAAGCATTTGCTCTTATCATATTTGAAATTAGGCCTGATAAAGACACTTTTGCTGGCCAAAGCACTACTGTACCCTGCCAGCTCGATTCCTGCCCGGGGCATCCCATTCTGTGACTAAAGCAGCCTCTGTTTAAGACCATATAAGCATTTGCTCTTATCATATTTGAAATTAGGCCTGATAAAGACACTTTTGCTGGCCAAAGCACTACTGTACCCTGCCAGCTCGATTCCTGCCCGGGGCATCCCATTCTGTGACTAAAGCAGCCTCTGTTTAAGACCATATAAGCATTTGCTCTTATCATATTTGAAATTAGGCCTGATAAAGACACTTTTGCTGGCCAAAGCACTACTGTACCCTGCCAGCTCGATTCCTGCCCGGGGCATCCCATTCTGTGACTAAAGCAGCCTCTGTTTAAGACCATATAAGCATTTGCTCTTATCATATTTGAAATTAGGCCTGATAAAGACACTTTTGCTGGCCAAAGCACTACTGTACCCTGCCAGCTCGATTCCTGCCCGGGGCATCCCATTCTGTGACTACAGCAGCCTCTGTTTAAGACCATATAAGCATTTGCTCTTATCATATTTGAAATTAGCCTGATAAAGACACTTTTGCTGGCAAAGCACTACTGTACCCTGCCAGCTCGATTCCTGCCCGGGGCATCCCTTCTGTGACTAAAGCAGCCTCTGTTTAAGACCATATAAGCATTTGCTCTTATCATATTTGAAATTAGGCTGATAAAGACACTTTTGCTGGCCAAAGCACTACTGTACCCTGCCAGCGGATCTGCCCGGGGGCATCCCATTCTGTGACTAAAGCAGCCTCTGTTTAAGACCATATAAGCATTTGCTCTTATCATATTTGAAATTAGCCTGATAAAGACACTTTTGCTGGCCAAAGCACTACTGTACCCTGCCAGCTCGATTCCTGCCCGGGGCATCCCATTCTGTGACTAAAGCAGCCTCTGTTTAAGACCATATAAGCATTTGCTCTTATCATATTTGAAATTAGGCCTGATAAAGACACTTTTGCTGGCCAAAGCACTACTGTACCCTGCCAGCTCGATTCCTGCCCGGGGCATCCCATTCTGTGACTAAAGCAGCCTCTGTTTAAGACCATATAAGCATTTGCTCTTATCATATTTGAAATTAGCCTGATAAAGACACTTTTGCTGGCCAAAGCACTACTGTACCCTGCCAGCTCGATTCCTGCCCGGGGCATCCCATTCTGTGACTAAAGCAGCCTCTGTTTAAGACCATATAAGCATTTGCTCTTATCATATTTGAAATTAGCCTGATAAAGACACTTTTGCTGGCCAAAGCACTACTGTACCCTGCCAGCTCGATTCCTGCCCGGGGCATCCCATTCTGTGACTAAAGCAGCCTCTGTTTAAGACCATATAAGCATTTGCTCTTATCATATTTGAAATTAGCCTGATAAAGACACTTTTGCTGGCCAAAGCACTACTGTACCCTGCCAGCCTCGATTCCTGCCCGGGGCATCCCATTCTGTGACTAAAGCAGCCTCTGTTTAAGACCATATAAGCATTTGCTCTTATCATATTTGAAATTAGCCTGATAAAGACACTTTTGCTGGCCAAAGCACTACTGTACCCTGCCAGCTCGATTCCTGCCCGGGGCATCCCATTCTGTGACTAAAGCAGCCTCTGTTTAAGACCATATAAGCATTTGCTCTTATCATATTTGAAATTAGGCCTGATAAAGACACTTTTGCTGGCCAAAGCACTACTGTACCCTGCCAGCTCGATTCCTGCCCGGGGCATCCCATTCTGTGACTAAAGCAGCCTCTGTTTAAGACCATATAAGCATTTGCTCTTATCATATTTGAAATTAGCCTGATAAAGACACTTTTGCTGGCCAAAGCACTACTGTACCCTGCCAGCTCGATTCCTGCCCGGGGCATCCCATTCTGTGACTAAAGCAGCCTCTGTTTAAGACCATATAAGCATTTGCTCTTATCATATTTGAAATTAGGCCTGATAAAGACACTTTTGCTGGCCAAAGCACTACTGTACCCTGCCAGCTCGATTCCTGCCCGGGGCATCCCATTCTGTGACTAAAGCAGCCTCTGTTTAAGACCATATAAGCATTTGCTCTTATCATATTTGAAATTAGCCTGATAAAGACACTTTTGCTGGCCAAAGCACTACTGTACCCTGCCAGCTCGATTCCTGCCCGGGGCATCCCATTCTGTGACTAAAGCAGCCTCTGTTTAAGACCATATAAGCATTTGCTCTTATCATATTTGAAATTAGCCTGATAAAGACACTTTTGCTGGCCAAAGCACTACTGTACCCTGCCAGCTCGATTCCTGCCCGGGGCATCCCATTCTGTGACTAAAGCAGCCTCTGTTTAAGACCATATAAGCATTTGCTCTTATCATATTTGAAATTAGCCTGATAAAGACACTTTTGCTGGCCAAAGCACTACTGTACCCTGCCAGCTCGATTCCTGCCCGGGGCATCCCATTCTGTGACTAAAGCAGCCTCTGTTTAAGACCATATAAGCATTTGCTCTTATCATATTTGAAATTAGCCTGATAAAGACACTTTTGCTGGCCAAAGCACTACTGTACCCTGCCAGCTCGATTCCCTGCCCGGGGCATCCCATTCTGTGACTAAAGCAGCCTCTGTTTAAGACCATATAAGCATTTGCTCTTATCATATTTGAAATTAGCCTGATAAAGACACTTTTGCTGGCCAAAGCACTACTGTACCCTGCCAGCTCGATTCCTGCCCGGGGCATCCCATTCTGTGACTAAAGCAGCCTCTGTTTAAGACCATATAAGCATTTGCTCTTATCATATTTGAAATTAGCCTGATAAAGACACTTTTGCTGGCCAAAGCACTACTGTACCCTGCCAGCTCGATTCCTGCCCGGGGCATCCCATTCTGTGACTAAAGCAGCCTCTGTTTAAGACCATATAAGCATTTGCTCTTATCATATTTGAAATTAGGCCTGATAAAGACACTTTTGCTGGCCAAAGCACTACTGTACCCTGCCAGCTCGATTCCTGCCGGGGCATCCCATTCTGTGACTAAAGCAGCCTCTGTTTAAGACCATATAAGCATTTGCTCTTATCATATTTGAAATTAGCCTGATAAAGACACTTTTGCTGGCCAAAGCACTACTGTACCCTGCCAGCTCGATTCCTGCCCGGGGCATCCCATTCTGTGACTAAAGCAGCCTCTGTTTAAGACCATATAAGCATTTGCTCTTATCATATTTGAAATTAGCCTGATAAAGACACTTTTGCTGGCCAAAGCACTACTGTACCCTGCCAGCTCGATTCCTGCCCGGGGCATCCCATTCTGTGACTAAAGCAGCCTCTGTTTAAGACCATATAAGCATTTGCTCTTATCATATTTGAAATTAGCCTGATAAAGACACTTTTGCTGGCCAAAGCACTACTGTACCCTGCCAGCTCGATTCCTGCCCGGGGCATCCCATTCTGTGACTAAAGCAGCCTCTGTTTAAGACCATATAAGCATTTGCTCTTATCATATTTGAAATTAGCCTGATAAAGACACTTTTGCTGGCCAAAGCACTACTGTACCCTGCCAGCTCGATTCCTGCCCGGGGCATCCCATTCTGTGACTAAAGCAGCCTCTGTTTAAGACCATATAAGCATTTGCTCTTATCATATTTGAAATTAGCCTGATAAAGACACTTTTGCTGGCCAAAGCACTACTGTACCCTGCCAGCTCGATTCCTGCCCTGGGGCATCCATTCTGTGACTAAAGCAGCCTCTGTTTAAGACCATATAAGCATTTGCTCTTATCATATTTGAAATTAGCCTGATAAAGACACTTTTGCTGGCCAAAGCACTACTGTACCCTGCCAGCTCGATTCCTGCCCGGGGCATCCCATTCTGTGACTAAAGCAGCCTCTGTTTAAGACCATATAAGCATTTGCTCTTATCATATTTGAAATTAGCCTGATAAAGACACTTTTGCTGGCCAAAGCACTACTGTACCCTGCCAGCTCGATTCCTGCCCGGGGCATCCCATTCTGTGACTAAAGCAGCCTCTGTTTAAGACCATATAAGCATTTGCTCTTATCATATTTGAAATTAGCCTGATAAAGACACTTTTGCTGGCCAAAGCACTACTGTACCCTGCCAGCTCGATTCCTGCCCGGGGCATCCCATTCTGTGACTAAAGCAGCCTCTGTTTAAGACCATATAAGCATTTGCTCTTATCATATTGAAATTAGCCTGATAAAGACACTTTTGCTGGCCAAAGCACTACTGTACCCTGCCAGCTCGATTCCTGCCCGGGGCATCCCATTCTGTGACTAAAGCAGCCTCTGTTTAAGACCATATAAGCATTTGCTCTTATCATATTTGAAATTAGCCTGATAAAGACACTTTTGCTGGCCAAAGCACTACTGTACCCTGCCAGCTCGATTCCTGCCCGGGGCATCCCATTCTGTGACTAAAGCAGCCTCTGTTTAAGACCATATAAGCATTTGCTCTTATCATATTTGAAATTAGCTGATAAAGACACTTTTGCTGGCCAAAGCACTACTGTACCCTGCCAGCTCGATTCCTGCCCGGGGCATCCCATTCTGTGACTAAAGCAGCCTCTGTTTAAGACCATATAAGCATTTGCTCTTATCATATTTGAAATTAGCCTGATAAAGACACTTTTGCTGGCCAAAGCCACTACTGTACCCTGCCAGCTCGATTCCTGCCCGGGGCATCCCATTCTGTGACTAAAGCAGCCTCTGTTTAAGACCATATAAGCATTTGCTCTTATCATATTTGAAATTAGCCTGATAAAGACACTTTTGCTGGCCAAAGCACTACTGTACCCTGCCAGCTCGATTCCTGCCCGGGGCATCCCATTCTGTGACTAAAGCAGCCTCTGTTTAAGACCATATAAGCATTTGCTCTTATCATATTTGAAATTAGGCCTGATAAAGACACTTTTGCTGGCCAAAGCACTACTGTACCCTGCCAGCTCGATTCCTGCCCGGGGCATCCCATTCTGTGACTAAAGCAGCCTCTGTTTAAGACCATATAAGCATTTGCTCTTATCATATTTGAAATTAGCCTGATAAAGACACTTTTGCTGGCCAAAGCACTACTGTACCCTGCCAGCTCGATTCCTGCCCGGGGCATCCCATTCTGTGACTAAAGCAGCCTCTGTTTAAGACCATATAAGCATTTGCTCTTATCATATTTGAAATTAGCCTGATAAAGACACTTTTGCTGGCCAAAGCACTACTGTACCCTGCCAGCTCGATTCCTGCCCGGGGCATCCCATTCTGTGACTAAAGCAGCCTCTGTTTAAGACCATATAAGCATTTGCTCTTATCATATTTGAAATTAGGCCTGATAAAGACACTTTTTGCTGGCCAAAGCACTACTGTACCCTGCCAGCTCGATTCCTGCCCGGGGCATCCCATTCTGTGACTAAAGCAGCCTCTGTTTAAGACCATATAAGCATTTGCTCTTATCATATTTGAAATTAGCCTGATAAAGACACTTTTGCTGGCCAAAGCACTACTGTACCCTGCCAGCTCGATTCCTGCCCGGGGCATCCCATTCTGTGACTAAAGCAGCCTCTGTTTAAGACCATATAAGCATTTGCTCTTATCATATTGAAATTAGCCTGATAAAGACACTTTTGCTGGCCAAAGCACTACTGTACCCTGCCAGCTCGATTCCTGCCCGGGGCATCCCATTCTGTGACTAAAGCAGCCTCTGTTTAAGACCATATAAGCATTTGCTCTTATCATATTTGAAATTAGCCTGATAAAGACACTTTTGCTGGCCAAAGCACTACTGTACCCTGCCAGCTCGATTCCTGCCCGGGGCATCCCATTCTGTGACTAAAGCAGCCTCTGTTTAAGACCATATAAGCATTTGCTCTTATCATATTTGAAATTAGCCTGATAAAGACACTTTTGCTGGCCAAAGCACTACTGTACCCTGCCAGCTCGATTCCTGCCCGGGGCATCCCATTCTGTGACTAAAGCAGCCTCTGTTTAAGACCATATAAGCATTTGCTCTTATCATATTTGAAATTAGGCCTGATAAAGACACTTTTGCTGGCCAAAGCACTACTGTACCCTGCCAGCTCGATTCCTGCCCGGGGCATCCCATTCTGTGACTAAAGCAGCCTCTGTTTAAGACCATATAAGCATTTGCTCTTATCATATTTGAAATTAGCCTGATAAAGACACTTTTGCTGGCCAAAGCACTACTGTACCCTGCCAGCTCGATTCCTGCCCGGGGCATCCCATTCTGTGACTAAAGCAGCCTCTGTTTAAGACCATATAAGCATTTGCTCTTATCATATTTGAAATTAGCCTGATAAAGACACTTTTGCTGGCCAAAGCACTACTGTACCCTGCCAGCTCGATTCCTGCCCGGGGCATCCCATTCTGTGACTAAAGCAGCCTCTGTTTAAGACCATATAAGCATTTGCTCTTATCATATTTGAAATTAGCCTGATAAAGACACTTTTGCTGGCCAAAGCACTACTGTACCCTGCCAGCTCGATTCCTGCCCGGGGGCATCCCATTCTGTGACTAAAGCAGCCTCTGTTTAAGACCATATAAGCATTTGCTCTTATCATATTTGAAATTAGCCTGATAAAGACACTTTTGCTGGCCAAAGCACTACTGTACCCTGCCAGCTCGATTCCTGCCCGGGCATCCATTCTGTGGACTAAAGCAGCCTCTGTTTAAGACCATATAAGCATTTGCTCTTATCATATTTGAAATTAGCCTGATAAAGACACTTTTGCTGGCCAAAGCACTTACTGTACCCTGCCAGCTCGATTCCTGCCCGGGCATCCCATTCTGTGACTAAAGCAGCCTCTGTTTAAGACCATATAAGCATTTGCTCTTATCATATTTGAAATTAGCCTGATAAAGACACTTTTGCTGGCCAAAGCACTACTGTATGTACCCTGCCAGCTCGATTCCTGCCCGGGGCATCCCATTCTGTGACTAAAGCAGCCTCTGTTTAAGACCATATAAGCATTTGCTCTTATCATATTTGAAATTAGCCTGATAAAGACACTTTTGCTGGCCAAAGCACTACTGTACCCTGCCAGCTCGATTCCTGCCCGGGGCATCCCATTCTGTGACTAAAGCAGCCTCTGTTTAAGACCATATAAGCATTTGCTCTTATCATATTTGAAATTAGGCCTGATAAAGACACTTTTGCTGGCCAAAGCACTACTGTACCCTGCCAGCTCGATTCCTGCCCGGGGCATCCCATTCTGTGACTAAAGCAGCCTCTGTTTAAGACCATATAAGCATTTGCTCTTATCATATTTGAAATTAGCCTGATAAAGACACTTTTGCTGGCCAAAGCACTACTGTACCCTGCCAGCTCGATTCCTGCCCGGGGCATCCCATTCTGTGACTAAAGCAGCCTCTGTTTAAGACCATATAAGCATTTGCTCTTATCATATTTGAAATTAGCCTGATAAAGACACTTTTGCTGGCCAAAGCACTACTGTACCCTGCCAGCTCGATTCCTGCCCGGGGCATCCCATTCTGTGACTAAAGCAGCCTCTGTTTAAGACCATATAAGCATTTGCTCTTATCATATTTGAAATTAGCCTGATAAAGACACTTTTGCTGGCCAAAGCACTACTGTACCCTGCCAGCTCGATTCCTGCCCGGGGCATCCCATTCTGTGACTAAAGCAGCCTCTGTTTAAGACCATATAAGCATTTGCTCTTATCATATTTGAAATTAGCCTGATAAAGACACTTTTGCTGGCCAAAGCACTACTGTACCCTGCCAGCTCGATTCCTGCCCGGGGCATCCCATTCTGTGACTAAAGCAGCCTCTGTTTAAGACCATATAAGCATTTGCTCTTATCATATTTGAAATTAGCCTGATAAAGACACTTTTGCTGGCCAAAGCACTACTGTACCCTGCCAGCTCGATTCCTGCCCGGGGCATCCCATTCTGTGACTAAAGCAGCCTCTGTTTAAGACCATATAAGCATTTGCTCTTATCATATTTGAAATTAGGCCTGATAAAGACACTTTTGCTGGCCAAAGCACTACTGTACCCTGCCAGCTCGATTCCTGCCCGGGGCATCCCATTCTGTGACTAAAGCAGCCTCTGTTTAAGACCATATAAGCATTTGCTCTTATCATATTTGAAATTAGGCCTGATAAAGACACTTTTGCTGGCCAAAGCACTACTGGACCCTGCCAGGTCCATTCCTGCCCAGGGCATCCCATTCTGTGACTAAAGCAGCCTCTGTTTAAGACCATATAAGCATTTGCTCTTATTATATTTATATTATAAGACACTTTTGCTGGGCATAGGCTTACTGCTGCCTGCCAGGTGCACTTCTGTTGAGGCATCCCATTCTGTAACATAGCATACCCCTCTTTATTTACACTAAGCAGCTCTCTTATTTACACTAAGCAGGCCTGTTGGAGGCTGAGTGTTACTGCTCACTTTTGGTGTGCATTATATTCTGTTTCATATAGACCCACCGCTGCCCGGGGTTTTTTTAAATATCACCTACTACCACGCCAGTTAGACTATGTCGGGCAGACAAGTGCCTGGAAGTGAAAAGAGGAGTGGCAGAGGCCAAGATTCCGCAGGCAGAGCTCGCATCAGACTGGGGGCCAGTAGCAGCAGGAGTCACGCTGAGAGACCTAATCTGCCAGTATCTGCTAGCGGTCGGGTCTCCACCAGTAACGCATCTGCCGTGGTAGATTGGTTGACGCGCTCATCAACAACATCATCACAACTTACGTCTGAGACCCCCAGTCTAGGGTCGGTAGGTTCCTCTGACACAACCCTGAGTTGGCATGCCCCGAGAGCAGTCCCTGTCCTCCCATTGCCTCTGGCCTACGCCGTTCCCTCCCCCAGCGACGTATCCTATGCTTTGGGTTCAGCTCCACTCTTTAGTGAGGAGGACCATCAGATAGAGGACAGTCAGCAGCTACTGCCCAGCCAAGAAATGGAGGTGGCTTCTTTAGCTAGGCAGACAAATAGTGATGTGGACAGTGTCGTGGGTGCTGCGAGCGTTCCAGCTCCTGCGCCAGACACTGTTGACGAATCCACGAACATCAGTGACGTACAGCCACAACCCGGTGATGATGATGATGATGACGATGAAGCCGATCGCACTTGGGAGCCGGGTGATGAAGGGGCTTCATCGTCATCATCAGGAGAAGAGGGGTGCAGGTTGCCCCGGAGTCAGCAGCTGAGGCAGCAAGGTGGTAGCAGTCAGCATGGGGGCACAATTCCAAAGGCTGGAGCCGGCCGGGGCCGGGGCCGGGGTAGAGCACCTGCTGTGCGGCAGTCTACCTTATCGGGAGGTAGTGGAGCAGGGGTTCCTGGAGTTGGCAACAGCAGCAGTGAATCAGTGAGACCAGGGGGTGGGAAAAGTAGCTACTCGGCAGTGTGGCAGTTTTTCCTGAGGCATCCGCAGGAGGGTAACATGGCCACATGCAAGATATGTAGGCAAAAGGTGAAGCGTGGCCAGGGTCCAAATGTTGGCACCACGGCCCTGCGTCAACATATGATGCGTCACCATAAAACGACCTGGGAGAACCGAGGCTCCCAAGGGGTGGTCCAGTCTGCTTCCTCACCAAGTGAGCTCCCAATTTCTGCCAGCCAAGGCTCCAGCACCTCAGCCGAAGGCAGCTGTGCGTCATACCCATCCTCTGTCGCTCCTGCTCCTCCTCCTCCAAGTCATGCATCCCGCCAGCAATCCATCAGCGAAGCCATGTCCAAGAGACAGCAGTATGCGCCCACTCATCCTACGGCGCAGAAGCTGAATGTGCTCCTGTCCAAGTTGCTGGTGCTGCAGTCGCTCCCTTTTCAGGTGGTGGAATCTGCACCTTTCAGAGAACTGATGGCTTGTGCCGAGCCGAGGTGGAGAGTCCCAAGCCGTCATTTCTTTGCCAAGAAGGCAGTACCAGCGCTGCACACTTTTGTTGAACAGAAGGTGGGCCAGTCCTTGAGCCTGTCGGTGTGTAGCAAAATACATGGCAGCGCCGACATCTGGAGCTGTAACTACGGTCAGGGGCAGTACATGTCGTTTACGGCCCACTGGGTGAATGTGGTCCCTTTGCAGCAGCAACTTGGACAGGTCACGCCGCTTCGGCCTCCGCGCTCTCTGCCCATTGGGCCTGTGACACCGTGCGACTCGGCCTCCTCATCCTCCGCCATCTCCTCACCCTCCACTGTAGGCTCAAGTCTCAGTGCCCCTCCAGTCTACCATGTGTGCAGGGCACGGAGGTGTCACGCAGTGCTTCACATGGTTTGTCTTGGCGAACGGAGTCACACAGGGGAGGAACTGCTTAAATGTATTCATCAGGAAATCCAAACATGGCTTACTCCGAGAAAACTTAAAATGGGAATCATGGTTACCGACAATGGGAAGAACATTTTGTCTGCGCTGCGCCAAGGAAGCCTGACCCATGCCCCCTGCATGGCTCACGTCTTCAATCTGGTTGTCAAGCGGTTTCTGAAGTGTTCCCCCCATCTGCAGGACATCCTAACAACTTCACGGAAACTTTGCATGCACTTCAGCCACTCCTACACTGCCAAACACACCCTTCTTGAGCTACAGCGTCAGAATGGTATCCCCCAACATAGTCTGATTTGCGATGTTTCCACCCGTTGGAATTCCACCCTTCACATGTTGGACCGATTATATGAACAGAGAAAAGCCATCACGGATTTCCTGATGATCCAAGCAGATAGGGGGACTCCCCTGTGTAACTTCAATGTCAACCAGTGGCAGCTCATACGTGACACCTGCCGTTTGCTCAGGCCCTTTGAGGAAGCCACTTTATTTGTCAGTCGGCAGGATTACGGGATGAACGACGTGATTCCACTGCTTCATGTACTACAGCACATGTTGGAAACCATGGCTGGTCAGGGCACTGGAGACATGGCGTTTACATCTTACGGCCACATGAACCCCCTTGGAGCTGAACTGGAGGAGGAGGAGGAGGAAGAGGAGGAGGAGGAGTTGCCCAGCGAAACACAGTTTAGGCTTGGCGAAATGGCTGGTTTATCTAGTCAGCGGACAGGAGAGGAGGAGCAGGAGCAGCCAGAGGAGCTAGAGGTTTTTGAGGAAGGAGAGACAGAGGACCCGGGCACACCGTGGCAGTATGCAGTGGAGATGGAGACAGGTAGTCCATCCGAGTCACTTGCGCAAATGGCACGAAGCATGCTCACGTGCTTGCGTAGTGACCCCAGAATTGTTTCCATCTGTCGGCGGGATGACTTCTGGCTGTCCACCTTATTGGACCCTCGCTTCCGGCACAAAATGGGGGCATTTTTTAAACCCACCGAGAGGGAGGACAAACTCAACTACTACAAAGACATTCTACGTAGGCAGTTGGCCGATGCCTATCTGCGCCATGGTCCATACTCTCGCAGGTCTGACTCGAGGGGACCTCTGCGCTCACCTTCCACTGCCATGGCCGCTGGGGGGGTTGGCAGCAGCAGCAGAAGCTCCATCAGCAGCAGCAGCCTCAGTCTTCAGTCGCTAATGAGTAGCTTTCTACACCCGCATAGTGAGGCTACTCATGAGCAGCAGGAAGACCTGGAGCAGGACCTGAACCAGCAGGTCATGTCATACTTTGACATGACCATGCCAACACACCTTGAGGATCCGCTGGACTTCTGGGCAGCCAAACTTGATTTGTGGCCGCAACTAGCAGAGTTTGCCCTGGAAAAGCTGTCCTGCCCGGCAAGTAGCGTGCCATCTGAGCGGGTGTTTAGTGCGGCGGGGGCCATAGTTACGGCGAGGAGAACTCGTCTGTCAACTAAAAATGTGGAGAGACTCACCTTTGTCAAAATGAATCAGGGATGGATCAGCCAGGATTTCCACCCACCAATGCCTGATGCATGCGACTAGATTCAGCATGGTGCCACGTTTTACACTTTCCAAATGGTGCAAAACATATTTATGTCTTTAGGCCATTTTTTGGGCTCCTGCTGCTGCTACTGTCAACTCCTGCCAACTCCAGGGTGTGATTCATCCAATTTTTGGGCTCCTGAAGCCAACTCCAGTGTATATTTGGGCTCCTGCTGCTGCTGCTGCCAACTTCTGCCAACTCCAGGGTGTGATTCATCCAATTTTTGGGCTCCTGAAGCCAACTCCAGTGTATATTTGGGCTCCTGCTGCTGCTGCTGTCAACTCCTGCCAACTCCAGGGTGTGATTCATCCAATTTTTGGGCTCCTGAAGCCAACTCCAGTGTATATTTGGGCTCCTGCTGCTGCTGCTGCTGTCAACTCCTGCCAACTCCAGGGTGTGATTCATCCAATTTTTGGGCTCCTGAAGCCAACTCCAGTGTATATTTGGGCTCCTGCTGCTGCTGCTGCCAACTTCTGCCAACTCCAGGGTGTGATTCATCCAATTTTTGGGCTCCTGAAGCCAACTCCAGTGTATATTTGGGCTCCTGCTGCTGCCAACTTCTGCCAACTCCAGGGTGTGATTCATCCAATTTTTGGGCTCCTGAAGCCAACTCCAGTGTATATTTGGGCTCCTGCTGCTGCTACTGTCAACTCCTGCCAACTCCAGGCTGTGATTCATCCAATTTTTGGGCTCCTGAAGCCAACTCCAGTGTATATTTGGGCTCCTGCTGCTGCTACTGTCAACTCCTGCCAACTCCAGGGTGTGATTCATCCAATTTTTGGGCTCCTGAAGCCAACTCCAGTGTATATTTGGGCTCCTGCTGCTGCTGCTGCCAACTTCTGCCAACTCCAGGGTGTGATTCATCCAATTTTTGGGCTCCTGAAGCCAACTCCAGTGTATATTTGGGCTCCTGCTGCTGCTGCTGCCAACTTCTGCCAACTCCAGGGTGTGATTCATCCAATTTTTGGGCTCCTGAAGCCAACTCCAGTGTATATTTGGGCTCCTGCTGCTGCTACTGTCAACTCCTGCCAACTCCAGGCTGTGATTCATCCAATTTTTGGGCTCCTGAAGCCAACTCCAGTGTATATTTGGGCTCCTGCTGCTGCTACTGTCAACTCCTGCCAACTCCAGGGTGTGATTCATCCAATTTTTGGGCTCCTGAAGCCAACTCCAGTGTATATTTGGGCTCCTGCTGCTGCTGCTGCCAACTTCTGCCAACTCCAGGGTGTGATTCATCCAATTTTTGGGCTCCTGAAGCCAACTCCAGTGTATATTTGGGCTCCTGCTGCTGCCAACTTCTGCCAACTCCAGGGTGTGATTCATCCAATTTTTGGGCTCCTGAAGCCAACTCCAGTGTATATTTGGGCTCCTGCTGCTGCTGCTGCCAACTCCTGCCAACTCCAGGGTGTGATTCATCCAATTTTTGGGCTCCTGAGGCCAACTCCAGTGTATATTTGGGCTCCTGCTGCTGCTACTGTCAACTCCTGCCAACTCCAGGCTGTGATTCATCCAATTTTTGGGCTCCTGAAGCCAACTCCAGTGTATATTTGGGCTCCTGCTGCTGCTACTGTCAACTCCTGCCAACTCCAGGGTGTGATTCATCCAATTTTTGGGCTCCTGAAGCCAACTCCAGTGTATATTTGGGCTCCTGCTGCTGCTGCTGCCAACTTCTGCCAACTCCAGGGTGTGATTCATCCAATTTTTGGGCTCCTGAAGCCAACTCCAGTGTATATTTGGGCTCCTGCTGCTGCTACTGTCAACTCCTGCCAACTCCAGGGTGTGATTCATCCAATTTTTGGGCTCCTGAAGCCAACTCCAGTGTATATTTGGGCTCCTGCTGCTGCTACTGTCAACTCCTGCCAACTCCAGGGTGTGATTCATCCAATTTTTGGGCTCCTGAAGCCAACTCCAGTGTATATTTGGGCTCCTGCTGCTGCTGCTGCCAACTTCTGCCAACTCCAGGCTGTGATTCATCCAATTTTTGGGCTCCTGAAGCCAACTCCAGTGTATATTTGGGCTCCTGCTGCTGCTGCTGTCAACTCCTGCCAACTCCAGGGTGTGATTCATCCAATTTTTGGGCTCCTGAAGCCAACTCCAGTGTATATTTGGGCTCCTGCTGCTGCTGCTGCCAACTCCTGCCAACTCCAGGGTGTGATTCATCCAATTTTTGGGCTCCTGAGGCCAACTCCAGTGTATATTTGGGCTCCTGCTGCTGCTGCTGTCAACTCCTGCCAACTCCAGGGTGTGATTCATCCAATTTTTGGGCTCCTGAAGCCAACTCCAGTGTATATTTGGGCTCCTGCTGCTGCTGCTGCCAACTTCTGCCAACTCCAGGGTGTGATTCATCCAATTTTTGGGCTCCTGAGGCCAACTCCAGTGTATATTTGGGCTCCTTCTGCCCCTCATAGTGATGCCACTTCAACTCTCTGCAATTGTGCCGCTCTGCGATTCTATTAGCGATGCCTCTGATCTGCATGTGATATTTCTTAAAAGTATTATTTAACTAACCCAGCACGCATCCTGTGCGTGTTACAGCAAGGCTGAATGGTTTACAACCCTATTGAGGCTGTAGGAGGCTCAGAAATAGCCGTTTTTAATAGCGATTCGTCGCGAATTTATTCGGGTCGAAACGATTTTTGTCGGAAAATTCGGCGAATCAGTCGAATCGAATTTTTCAAAAGTTCGCTCATCTCTAGACACGACATGAAAAATAGCAAAGTCGTTAAATCGTAAGCTGTGAGATAAGAATCAGGGGGATTATTATCTCACATGATTCTTATCTCACAGCTTACGATTCTATGACTTTGTACGTGTCAGTAGAAAAACAATTGTGACTCCTTTGTATTTTTCTGTATAAATATGTGTCTAAGTTACAGATCTGTATTAAGCCTGAAGAAGAAGCTTGAACTGCTTCGAAAGCTTGCATTTTCAATCTTACTGAGTTAGCCAATAAATGGTATCACCTTAACCTTGGATTTCCTGCTTACATCGATGGCTAACACGGTACAACAACTTACTGACACATAGCATATTTCATCATATTCCTACTTGTAATGAGTTTGTATTCTGTAGGCAACCTTGGGACTGTGCATCTCTTGAGCATTGTGGCCTGAGCTGCACCATGGCACTCACATGCTTTAAAGCAAAATTGCAAATTGCACATAATTTAATCCCTTAGAGCCTTCTATATGGGATACAATGGGTACTCAAGAAATTGCTCTTTGACTGAGAATCTCCTCAATCAGACAAGAATCAATCTCCACATGGTGACTGAAAAGTGTCCCGAGTTTCTCTGACAAATCTCACACAGCACGTCAGAGAGATGGGGATTCCCGCTATCCACAGATACAATGAAAATACAAACATCATTTTGTGGAAATACTGAAATGCAATGGTGGTTGTTTGCACTGTCATTGTGCCCTTATGTATGTCCTACAGGATTGTGCCATTTAAAAAAAAGGTAAGTAAAAAATAAATAAATAAAAAAGCAGTTTAAATCAACGTCATAAGCCTGTTAGGGAGACACCCATGTTAGGTGGTATAGGGAGATTAAAGGGATCTAATAGCCTTCTATTCTATTCTATTAAAGGTACAGGGCAGAAAGTGCTTTCCTAAAATGAAAAGTATTTGCAGGGGGCATACAAGTCAAGGATAATCAAATTTTTCCCAGAATCACTTGCAGTAGGTAGCCCGTGCAAATGATTCCTTTACACCTCTTAAAGCTATGTACAAAATGCCCTGGAACATAGTAACATAGTAACATAGTAGGTAAAGCTGAATAAAGACTTTAGTCCATTCAATTCAGCCTGTTTATCGTCTTCTAGTGGTCTAGTAGCCATAGCTGGAAATGTTATTACATGCCAGGAAGGCATCAAGGCCACTTTTAAATGTTTTTACTGTATCCATCATTACTACCTCCACTGGCAGTGAGTTCCATAGTCTCACTGCTCTTACAGAGAAGAATCCCCTCCTATGTCGGTGGAGAAAGCACCTTTCATCTAATCTTAGTGGATGCCCTCAGGTTATGGTTACACTCCGGGGTATAAATAGATTGTGGGACAGAGATTGGACAATCTTTCAGGGTACTCTAGTCCCCGCACTCCTTTTATTAACTTTGTTGCCCTTCTTTGAACGCGCTCCAGGTGCCCAGAACTGTACACAGTACTCCATATGGGGTCTGACCAGTGACTTGTACAGGGGTAAAATGATGCTCTGGTCATGAGCACCTATGCCCCTCCTGATGCACCCCATGATCCTATTTGCTTTGGCAGCAGCTGCCTGGCATTGATTACTACAGTTGAGCTTATTGTTAAGTAAAACCCCTAGGTCCCCCTAGGTTGTTTTACCAAGTGTTTCTTTATTTAATGTGTAATCATGACACAGATTTCTCCTTCCCATGTGCATAACCTTACATTTATCTGTGTTAAACTTCATTTGCCATTTAACTGCCCATGCTTCCAATTTATCTAAATCTGTTTGTAGCTGCCTGCTGTCCTCTTTTGTTTTAATTACTTTACACAGCTTAGTATCATCTGCAAAGATTGAGACTTTACTGTTTAATCCATACCCAATGTCATTTATATATATATATTGAAGAGAATTGGTCCCAGAACTGACCCTTGTGGTACTCCACTAGTAACAGTGACCCAATCTGAGTGTGTACCATTGATAACCACCCTCTGCTTCCGATCATTAAGCCAATTTCCCACCCATCTGCACACGTTTTCCCCCAGTCCAAGCATTCTCATCTTTTGTACCAGCCTTTTATGTGGCACAGTATCAAATGCTTTAGAAAAGTCAAGATATATGATATTCAATGACTCCCCCTGATCCAATCTTGAACTTACCTCCTCATAAAAGCTGATTAGGTTTGTCTGGCAGGAGCGATTCCTCATAAATCCATGCTGATATGGAGTAATAAGGTCATTTTCCCCAAGGTGCTCCAGGATAGTATCCCTTAAGAAACCTTCAAACAGCTTGCCCACCACAGATGTTAAGCTTACTGGTCTGTAATTCCCAGGTTCCCCCCTAGACCCCTTTTTGAATATTGGCACCACATTTGCCAAGCACCAATCCCTCGGAACAGACCCTGTAGTTATTGAGTCCACAAATATTAGAAATAACGGTTTGTCTATTACTGTACATAACTCCTTTAAAACACGAGGATGTATGTCATCTGGTCCCAGTGATTAATCGATTTTTATCTGCTTGAGATGGTGCTGGACTTCTTCCTTGGTTAGACCCCTGCATTTCACTTGGCATGTCACATTCTTTTGTGAATATAGAAGCAAAGAAGTTGTTAAGCAAATTTGCTTTCTCCTCATTTCCCTCTATAGGTGTCACCTCCTTGCTTTTCAGGGGGCCCACACCCTCAGGTTTGTACTTTTTACGGTTTATGTAGCTAAAGAATAATTTGGGGTTAGTTTTACTCTCTTTTGCGACCAATCTTTCTGTCTCCAGCTTAGCTGCCCTTATCTGTTGTTTACATTGTTTATTTTCTTCTTTATAGTTTTTTAATGCTTCCGCTGTCCCTTCCTGCTTTAAACGTTGAAATGCCTTTTTTTTGTTGTTTATTGCCCCCTTAACCTTTTTGTTTAGCCACATCGGTTTACATGTGTGCCTAATAGTTTTATTCCTGTAAGGTATATATCTGTCACAATGAAAATTAAGTATTCCTTTGAAAGTATCCCATTTAGTGTCCATGCTTTTGTTCTTAAGGACATTTTCCCAGTCAATGCAGTGTAGGGCATCTCTAAGTTGGTCAAACTTTGCCTTTTTGAAGTTCCGCATTTTTGTGGCTCCTTTATAAGGCACCCTAGTGACTGCTAATTTGAAATTAATTATATTATGATCACTGTTTCCAAGGTGTCCCCAACCTGTACCTTTATTACTTTGTCCGGTACATTGGTTAGTATTAGGTCCAATATGGCTTTCCCCCTTGTTGGAGCTTGTACTTGTTGGAAAAGGTAGCCATCTTTTGTTTTAGATAAAAAAAACTATTACTTTTATGCGAAACACATGTTTCAGCGTCCCAGTCTATATCTGGGTAGTTAAAGTCCCCCATAATCACTACCTCATTTAGTTTAGCGGCTATATCTATTTGCCTTAGCATCATATTTTCTTACAGCGTATAAGAAAATATGTCACCATCCACGCCTACCTGTGGACATGTGTTTTTTTTTTTATCGAAGTCGTTGTGAGTGCAAAGCACTATAAACACGTGGACCTAATGTGAAAAAGTGCGGGTGCACTAAACAACACACTAGGTGCCCAGCCTGGTTCCTTCCCAAAGGAAAGAACACCATCTCTTTCCCCGGGGGACGAACCCCCTGACAGGATTGGGTACATACTACCCCTCAGTCCGAGGACCTCGGGGCCGCTTTCGCCTTCGGGTACTAGCCGAAGCTTTCCCCGTGGACCCGAGGGATCCGCTGACACCTAAACGTGATACACACACAAACAAAAAACGGGACAAACTAGTGGCAAAAATGGTGACAAAAAAGGCGAGATCGGGCTTACAATAGAAAAAAAGAGGGGGGGGAAGTGAGTGCCTGTGGAGTTACAGGGTGGGCCCTCAGGCCTATAAAAATTCTTCGGGCAAGGCCGGAGGAGCGTGCAAAAAGAAAGCGTAAGTGTATTGTGCACTAAAACCAAAATGTGCAACCCCAGGTGACTAGCCTTAAGTGACATTAAGGTACCCTGGGTGCGACCCCCAGGGGTACACGACGGCTTCATTTCGCAACCCCGGCCTATGGCCAAGATGTCTGTAGATCTACTCCCATACATGACAGGGGGTCGCCACTCCCCCCTCAGATCCACTACTAGGCAGTATGTACTTCAAAGGGGCCTGGATCCTGGCCATTAAGGGAAGCTGCATAGGTTCTGCTGGGCAAGTAGCCCAGTCCTGTTCTAATAGTAGTTAGACTATAAAGAGACTGATGAGCCTCAGACAGGGACTGCTGATGGGAAATGGGCTGATGAGGTGCAGAAGGCAGCTACAGCCAGGTTGCAGAAAGTGTTGCAGCTGAGCGCAAGCACAGGCATGGCCTGCGGGGGCAGAAGAGCCCAGTTACTCTGAGTATGCCAGGAGGTTAAGTGAGCTACTATTCCAAAGTTCATGAACTTTTATGAACTTTTGGTGAAAAATATAAACAATTTGAGATATTGATCCCCATGTTATTTCTGTGTCTGCACTGGGGGTCAGAGGTGGGCTTTAAAGGGACTGTTCAGGCTCCTTGCTGTTCAGGTCCCAGGTGCTTCATCTACCTCTGGTGTTCAGCGATGTATCTATTTCTAAGACCCATGCACATACCCAGAGCTGGAGCTAGCTTCTTTTGCGCCCGAGGAAAGCCCAGAAAATCGCCCCCCCGCAAAAAAAAGATATATATTTTCTTTTTGTTATGTTTCTTGGCTGAACTATTGCGATAAGTAACTGGAGCTCATGCACCAAAGCTTCATGCGCCGCTGGACTGGGATCTAAGGTAAGCGTAGAGGGCTACCTGGGGGGTTCACACATTGGGGCAGAAAGTACACCTAAACATCCTTAAAAACACACATATAATACATATCAATAAAAAAGAAAATACTTTTATCTGTGCACAGAACTACCAGCACCATGCTAGAGGGACAGCGGGGATGCAGCCGCGGCCTGCACATGGGCTGTTGGACTGGGATGTAAGGTAAGTGTAGAGGGCGACCTGGGGGTTTCACACAGCGGGGAATCCCGAACATCGACCAGATCCCTCCCCATGGGGCACCTAAAATCGGGATGCCCTGCTGTGAAACCCTCCAGGACGCCCTATTCACCTTACCTTACTCCCGGTCCAACGGCGCATGCGTGGGCCGCGGCCGCATCTCGTGCTTCTCTCTAGCAGGGTGCCATTTGTGAATGGCCTTCGCAAGCATGCTCCCTGTTAGAGAGAAGCGCGAGATGCGGCCACCAGCGTGCTCGGAGACACTGTGGTTGTATGTCCCTTGGACGTGCATACCACAGGGGCTCCGAGCGCACTGATTGGATAAGCGGCCGCGCACGCGGAGTGAGGGGAGTTTTATCGGGCTTTCTGGGGGGTTTCACGCAGCGGGGCATCCCCGATCGGGGTGCCACGCGGGAGTGGACCAAAACCCAGGATAGTGAAAATCCTGGGTGTTGGTCCACTTAAAAACAATCTAAACACTTTGAATAGGCAAATGAATCATTTATTGGTGCAGCTCTGCATGTTACACCTCACAGAGGGACAAAAGAGAACAAGGAGGGACAGGGGGACATTGACCCAAAAGAGGGACAGTCCCTCCAAATCAGGGACACTTGGGAGGTATGAAATACTCAGCTAACAGAAGGGCCTCTTCTCCACTGTCCACATGAAAAACCTCACCTAAACCTAACTAATCATTTTTACTCGGCGCCGCCGCCGTCACTTACCTCCACCACTGCCTCTCAGATTCTTCCCCACCTGGCTGTCGCAGTCTCCGTCCTCCGGCTCCGCTCCGCTCTGTCAAATGCGGAAGTGGAAGCTGTGCTACGAGGTCGGCTCGGGGGGGGGGGGGGGGACTGGGTGCGGGGGCGGAAATGAGGCTGTTGATTGGAGGAAGGGGGGGACGAGTCGCGGGGGCTTGGAGGAGGACTTGGCTGTGCGGCCTGCGCCTGTGAGCATTGGCGGTGGCGCGCACCCAGGTTTTTAATGCCCGCATCGCAGGCTAACAATCATGCAGGCATTAAAAACACAGGTGCGTGCCGCTGCCACTGTTCACAGGCGACCCAGAGGTTTTTGGTGGAGGCCCCCTGGTTCAGGCAAAGTGGTGGAGGCCCCCGGTGCAGGCAAATTAGTGGAGGCCCCAGGGCGCGCGTCCCTCGAGCCCGCCCATAATCTGGCCCTGGCTGCGCCTCATGGCTGCTACAGCTCTGCACATACTCCCCCAATGGTTCCTTGGGTGTCTGTCCACTGTTCAAAAGCAAAATGGTGAACATGGACCCATCGGTTGAATATTTCACTATAGTGTACACCCAAGGGGGTGCCAGGCACTGCCTCAGTTCTGCCCCTCTGTAGATGTTTGGGGGAGAGCATCACAACATCAGTAAGTTTCTGAGCTCCATACCGGAAGGAGGAAGCTGTTAAGTATTTTTGTTCAATGTCTGCACTGCCCTTTTTACAGTAAAAGTGTACAATGGTCCTTTGTTAATAAACATGTTCACACCTTTTGGGACAATAACACAAATCCATAATGACTCCATCACAGGCTTTTTCTTTGTGTTCACTCCATTGGTCAATTTCCGGTCTTGAAAATGTCTCAGTCAGTGAACAGGTTTGTAGGTCCCATAAACAGATTCTGCAATCCCATCCTCCACTCAGCTACTGAAAAAGAGAAAATACACTTACAAATCTTCTCATAATGAGAGATGTTTTTTTAAGCTTATGAAATATGGCCTGTCACACAAGGTGCTCGTTGCCTTCTACAATGCTACAGTTACATAGTCGCAAGCCAGTATGTGGAGAGACCCATGTCAGGCTTAATATAGGGGGGCTAAAGAGAAAAACCCCTCTACTTAGGTAAAGGAAAAGAGTGGCTTTTCTAGAACAGAAAGTATTTGCACAGTACCCAGTCCAAGGGCAGATAGCATTACCCGTCTACACTTGCAGTAGGCGGAGCTATGCAAATCATCTCTTTACATCTCTGTGCCATCCAAGGCCCTTAGAAATGCTAAGGGTGCAATGCCAAGGATTAGCTTTAAATTTTATACAACCAGACACATCCAACTAGTGGACACGTGTTTCGCACTTTAGGCTCTCATAAGCACTAGGGCATATGCCTCTATGGGGGTTGAGACTTGGTGAGTACCAAAACATAGTTCAAGCCAGTATGTGGAGAGACCCATGTTAACATCCTGCAGTTTTGCACAGAGCACCTGCTAACGGAAGGTTGGCATTGGCGGAACTAAGGATTTATTGCTGATGCAGTTTCTCTGATGTGGGTTAATGCTTCTTCCTATCCTATAGTGCTTTGTGCGTAAATTCAAATTTTAAGGACACTGTTCCCTATAGGCTGCCTCAGTAGAGGTATGCTCAACTACCTACATTTTCCTTTTTCCTTCCTGCTAAATTACACATGGATTATAGAAACATAGCAGAATGAGACCACATAGTTCATTTAGTTTGCCCTTATGTGTTTATGTTTCCTTTATCTTAGGATAGATGAATGCTTATCTCAGGCATGATTAAATTCACTTACTGTTGATTTTCCAAGTACTGCTGATGGTTTAAAAGTTTATGTGTTTTGGGGATAGTTTTATTTTAAGGAGTAACTGCATGCAATACATAAACACAAACTATGAGACTTTCTGTTTGAGCAAAACCTAGAGCCTATGAATTTCCAATAAGGGTCAAACGGTTTTCCCACACTATTCAAAACTCAAAAAGAAAGTTTGATTCACAATTTCTTTTAAACTCTTGTGATATCTAAATATTTATGCCTCCCATTTACAGGCTAATTTTTAAAGTACTCAGGACATGAATGTTGCTTACACCATAAAGCTGTTAACACACCACAGAAAACAGAAAAAGCAAGCTCTGAGCTATAGGTGGTTTATTAAGAGCCTAATTTATTACTAAATGTCTGGACAGCACTTGACCGTCTCTTGCGAGACTCTCAGGCTGCCTGCACTGCAGAGACGGCTGCGGAGGGCCGGTGCTGATCCCTCACTTGCTCCAGGCCAGCGTTTGGTGCTAGCGCAGGGCTTGTTTAAGCTTATGGGCCAGCGGTCCCCTAACAATGGCTGGGAGCACAGACAAGCAACAGTATATAAGTAAAGGCAATTGCCTTTTTTCAATTTTAGGGTGATGGTAGCACAATTAAAAAAAAACATGGAATTGCAATGGGGACACTTGAATGACATGACACAGTTTGTAGCCCCAAAAATTATAACAAACCCAGACAATTGACATTGTGTGGCCTTATCCCATAGATGTTTGTCTTATCTGGCACTGTAGGGAACTCATTGATGGCACTCATCCCATCGCCAGCGTTGATGATAGATGGGACACTACCTGGCACTATCACAGGCACTCTGGATTTTTGACTTGGTGAATACATCTTTTGCAATGGGACCTGACACGGCGTTCATCTGGCACTACATGACACTAGCGCTTCTTAAATAAACCCTGAAGACTTGGGGAGGCTCAATCCACATTGTTTGCGTATCTCAATATACTTTTAAGTGGACCCCCAGTAAAAAAAATATATGGAGGAGTGTTTACGCTCCAAACCCCAAATTTTAATGCCCCGCCAGTTAAAAAGGAATGCTGAAATCAGGCAAAATTCTTCCATCAGGAAATGCCATTGGCTGCATACAGTCACATAGGATGTGCAAGTAATCTTACCTTGTAACTGGTGGGGCATTCCACAAAATGGGTTATCATGTGCAAAATATTTTCAGTGCGCTAAATAGTTTTATTGCCTGTGCTTGGTTAAAATGTTGCGTGGCATGGTGGTTAAAGGCGGCTCTGTGGAACTTGGGGCCTAGCTTTGGTATATACATGGCTAATTGAACACGGGAGAAATATGCGGGGAAAGAGAGAAGAGCGACACCCTGGGCTGGGCGGCTTACTGCGTGCTGGGATGTGGGGTGGTGAGGGGATCTCGTCCCCTTTCCTCTTCTGCATTCCTTTCTTTGGGACCCCATAGAGTATATTATACTGTATGTTACATTGTCTAGTTCTCATTAGTTGTCGCACAGTTTATCTCTGATTACCATGCCTTTGCTTTACTGGATACATGCTGTACTTTTATGTATTTCTGCTGGAATGTCAGATGCGGACACTTTATGTATGCCCTGTATTTCTTCTTGATGTATCGTAAACACCAATAAAAATTGAATATGCTTAAAAAAAAAAAAATGTTGCTGTGGGTTTCAGTCTGGAACATCTATTCAACTATGCCGCCTCTCCAGTATGCCTATTTTGAGGCTTGAAAAAAAAAAAAAACACCCCATCCCCTTGAAGGAGCTCTGACTGTACAGTTCTGCTTCTGCTGGTGAAGCAAGTGCACTGTGCAGGGCTGCTTAGGGGGTTATTTAAGAGATAGCGGCAGGTAGTGCCTCGTAGTGGCAGGCAGCGTCTGGTGAACGTCGGGCACTTTACGCAAAACCACATTTATGAAAGCGAATCTGGTGAGCGCCTCTAACAGCGCCATGTATTGTCCGATGTATTATTACAGGCTGCTTAGCGTATAGTGTTATCGTCCCAGTGTTAAAACAATGTAATTCCATGTGTTTTTGCTTTGTTACAGGTCTATATTTGTTACAGGTTCAAAAACAGACTTTAGTCACACAGCGTCTGGCGCTCTACGCTATAGCGACCAGATTTAGAGTGCCAATGCTGTGTGTGTGTCCTTTTTTGATAAGTATGGTGTGGAGCGTCGAGAGTCGGCCGCACTGAGCTGGCGCTACTTTTTGCTCCCTGCAGCGCTGTACTGGTGTTAGAGTGCCCAACATGCATCACATTCATCAATGCGGGCCAGGTTACTACAACAAGTGAGGTGTCCGATACAAGTTTACAGAGTCTAATAGCGGTCGCTATACAGACACTCATCTGCCGATACCTGGCGTTAGTCAGCCAGTCAGTGCAGCCAGCGGTGCTGTGGTTGGGTGAACAAGTCAGGCTGTCTCTGTGTCAGCATCACTTCCGCAAATCCAGGTAGAAGCAGTGCGCCAGGTAATACAATGGAATCGGCCAATCTCTGCAAGCGGCGAGTCTTTTTTTACCCCATCTTTCCAAAACTAGCAGGGGATTGGAGCAAATGATACTGGAGGTTCACTTTAAGCAATTCCTGTCTATAGGCAGTAATTTAGCCCCTGCAGTGGTCTCATTGTTGAGCAAGTTATAATTTTACCAAAGTTTTCTGGCGAGCCTAATCATTCATCAATGCTCTAAGGTTAGCAGGCGTTATTTGTCTACTCACCAAATACACTGTGGAGAAGCCACTTTCCTTCCCAATCACAGCTAAAGCAGAGACTGCCTTGAAATGAGCAGCCAAGACCTTCTTACAGGTGAAACCTGACCAGTGCAAAGAGAAAGGAAATATTATACAACACCAAGGGAATACTGAATTGAACTAGTTATCAAGCAACACAGTAAGCACTCTAGATTTTCAAGTCGCTACTGCATATCCTAATCTTCTCTGTGAAATATTAGTGCTTTTTGACAATTGAAAGTATACTGCACATACTAGTTATTTTGTCATTAGCAATAAAAAAAATTTAAAATGTTGTACATGTAAGTAGCTATGGAGTGAAATTTAAATCTGACCTCCTGCCAAAAGACAATTTTATTATTTTTACTGTTGGGAGAGTTTGTAACTATATTTGGCTGGTTTAGCAGAACATAATTTAATGAACATCTATTGGTTCCATCAGCACTGAAGTTGGTGACCAGCTTGATATGGGGCATTTGTGCTTTTGACCCATTTGGTCACTACCAGCGTCGTCCAAAATTCCCTAAAGTTTAATAAACTCTCAACCTGAACACATAAATTGCATTCAAGTCCCAAGCACCTGATGGGTTTTAAAGTTTCCCAAGTGTGATGGAGAAGTTTTACAATACAAGACTACAGACTGTG
Organism: Gastrophryne carolinensis; assembly: GCA_027917425.1. Lineage (NCBI taxonomy): Eukaryota > Metazoa > Chordata > Amphibia > Anura > Microhylidae > Gastrophryne > Gastrophryne carolinensis. The sequence continues at coordinate 168,563,244 of CM051238.1, read as the reverse complement.
CAACTACAAATTAGTAACAACCCCAATGTATTGTGTGAGGAGCTCTCTACAGTCTACATGATAAAGCAAGCTCACTGCTAAAGCTGCTCCACATTTTACTGTGCCCCCCCCCCTCCCCATTTTATAACATGGTGAAAAAAAATTACCCATTGTGCTTCACCTACCACCTAGGTGCTTGTTCAAAGCTTCTGTTTTGCTTTGGTGCACTATCTGGCTCTCTGTTACTGAACAATGAGGCTGCAACGTTTCATATAACTGCAAATAAAACATACAAAACAGCAGGCAATCATTAATATTGTTGCAAAGTAAAAGATCTGAACGAACAACATACAAAATGAGTTTAAAGCGGTGCTGGTGCTGAGGCAGGACAGGGGGGTTAGAAATAAAAAGACCCCTTACCTTCACCTTGGGCCATTGTGGCCTGCCACGGAGAAAGCACAAAGCCACATCTCCTGGATCTGTGCATGATCCCAGCACCCATTCACTTGAATAATAAGGAAAGGGGTCTTTTTTCTTTCTAACCCCTCTGTCTGGTCTCCGCTTTCCGCTTTTAGACTGTACTGTTCTCACTCTGCTTACTCTCATTCTCATAGCTTGCAGAGATGGATACACAATCAGCAGATGCCAGAAGATAAATAATGTTCCTGGTAACAATTTCTGTTACACAGTAAGGGTTTGGAGTAGAAAAGAGACATATAAACACGGTTTGCACAGCTGATGAGTACATAGGATTGTAGGGGGCGTGACAGGCCTTGGCTGTGCCAGGCCTTGGCATGTTCCTCCATTGCCTGGCATGTGGCATGTGTTCAAAACGGAGGTTTGAAGGAATAAGGTCAGTTTGTGCTGGAATAGGATAAATCGGCTGTGGGGTATCAATGGTGAGTACATGGGTCCACAAATGGGAGTATACAATAGCTGTGTAAAATGAGAAGCTATATACATATATACAAGTATTGCAATTCTGGGCCCTTGCAGAAGCCAAGTTACAAAAATAAATGATTTACATGATACTGCCTACTTGCTAAGAATGATAGGTAATCATGTTATTTTTGGTTAGTATGTACTCAGTAAATACTTTGTGTTGTTGGAAAGCTCTCCTTTGCCTTTTACCCTAAAATAGGAAGTGCTTTGGTCTTTTAGCCCACTACTCTAACATGACATGGCTCTCGGGTCTGTGGGTTGCCATTGTGCTTTGTTACTCAATGGAATGTTTGACTGACACACAATGGATTGTGCAACTTTTAACTTTTACTGTTACACAATATAAAATGTTTTAAAAAAGATCAAGAAAAGGTTCAATTTCGGAAAGTAAAAAATATTATTGCTAGATATCACTGCCTGCCTCTTATTTGTCAGCAACATTTAGGGTAGTTGTTTCAACTGTGTAAGTAAACAGTGCATTTTATTCCACTATTTAAATCCAATTGTGTATTGTTTGATATTGATTTTATTAGCTGCAACACCCATAAGGTAAATACTTTCTCACTCGGAATTGGCTATAAAATCTGTACTATATTTTACCCCATTGCCTCTTTGCGCAGTGCCACAGTTGATTCATGGCTACAAGTGAAAATCGTCCTGGCTACCGGGGGATGACCCAGGCAACTAAAACATTTATTTAGGAGTAAACAGAAATTCAAAATGACCATGTGCCAGATTTAACTCCCAAATTATGCCCATCCACTTAGATACTCGGGATACAGTTGGCATTGCTGTCTGCTTCGTGGACCTAGGGAATTTCTCTGCCTTTTTTTCAGGCTTTCTTAAAGGCATTAAGAGGATGGGCATCTCAAATCAGGCTGGGGTTCAGTGGCCCAAAAGGCTGGAATGGGAGTTTGGACTGGAGGTCTGCTTCATTGTCTTCCCGATATGGGAGCATGTCTGTAGACCTAGCTTGAATTCCGCTTCTGTCGCATGTTTTGGTTTGACATCTGTTAGACTGATTGCTAGTGTGACCATTGCCTACCTGATCTGATTGCCTCATCTAGAGTTCCCAGTCCAAACCCCAGACTATTAATTTACTTGGGTGGTTCATGGAAATTCTATAGTCCTGGCGCTGACTAGAATCGGTCAGACCAATGAGTTGAAGCATGCTAAAATTCAACGATGAATAGATAAAAATAACTGCATCACATCATCACCTAACATACCTGTATCAGATGTTGTTCATCCTCTAATCCAGAATTATCTACAGGAACTGGACAGGAAATTGAATCTTCAAACTCCCACAAATAAATGTCCCCACTTTCAGTAGCCATAATTAGGAAATCCATTTCATCTGAAAAAAGTGACCTATGTAACATGAATGAATAGCTATTAAGAAAAAAATGGAAATATGTGCTAGGGCATTACATTGTGTGGAGCAGGAATAGAATACATTTAGTGTTTTAAATGAAAATTTCTTTAAATGGTCATTATAGACAGAAAGTAAGGCGGTAGGTCCAAAACGGATGACAGTCAGCTTAATAAAGTCTAACATGATTCTAACCTTTACTCACTCTGTCTAAAGCAATATGTCATGGTTCAGAGTGGCGCTCCGAGTGCAGAGGAGCCTTGCCAAGGATTGCAAACAACTAATGGGGCCCTGAGTCTACTGACAGACCTGGTCTGCCCTGGAGTCCCCCGCAAGGGTGGACAGAGTGAGTTGCAGCTCAATAAGAAAATGAGGCACAGCACAAAGGAGCGAGACAGAAGTGGTGGTCAGGGAGGCATACAATCAGGGCCGACAGCAAAGGTTCCAAATGAGGTTTAAGAGGAAGGTCGAGGCAGGTGCCAGAGATGCAGAAGAGGGGGTACAAGCCTGAGTCGTAACAAAGATCAGTCCAAGTAAACAAGAGCAGAGGTCGAGATATAAGCCAGGTTAACAGAACAGAAGTCAATCACATGCATGGAAATGCTTGGTAATACTCCCCGTCTGCATGCATGCATGCAGTCTGAGAACCCGACAGCATATAGCTCCATTAGTGTTCTTTTTATTAACTTCTGATCTAGTTGAGGAGACTTGGCTTACTTCCTGTTTGCAATGAGCAGGTAGGAAGTAAATGTAATAGAGAAGCTATGGATGTCATCAGGACTACAACCCTGTAATTGCCCTAATGTGACAGTTCAGGCAATGACTACAATACGGCAGCAATGGGCTCACCTGAAGCCCCACCCATTTGCTTCTCCTTTTTCTGCAGTACTCTGTAGATCTTGTCTCATGGTAATGTTTTACCTTCCTTTCCTTGCCATTTTCTCATGACCACACACAGACATTGCCACCCCTGTCCTTCAGCACTCCAAGCATCAGCAACTTAGCAAGTGTGACCACGTTGGTTTGATGGGCTCCCACATGGCAGGAGTGCTGAGGGACAGGGTTGGCCATGTGACCAAATTTGGAACACATTTTGAGGTGGAAGAATGGAGAAATGGAATTTAAAGGAGGGCAAACTTTGGAGCCCTGCTATGGCTTGAAACTGGCACTGCGGGAAATGGAGAAGAGGCACAATCATCAGGTGAGCCCATTGCTGTCTTACTATTGCCATTGCCTGGCTGTCCATTTATTGACACCCATAGCCGCACAGGGAATTTGGCAGGATCTCCACAGGGAGGGACACGAAACATTATAGGAATCCTGCCTTGTTTCAGAGTGCTGGGTGTAGCGGAGTCATAATAACTGGCTTTACTCGACCATGAATGCTGTAAGAGAATGTCACTTCACTTTACATGGTGGCTAAACACAGACAGGAGAAAGGAAGAAGTACCATAGAGCAACTGAATGCACAAGAAATACAGTTAAGCATTGGTCGCAGAACCATCTAATGTCATAACTTAGTCATAGTTGTAAACTGCAGTAAATCTAGAAAAAGTCACAAATCACATTTAAAGATAAGCAGAAGCTGTTGCAAAGTATTATATCTTCAACATGCCCATTGAATGAAGTGAAGTCAATTAACTTTTGAGGATGCACACAATTCAATGTTACACTTACTTTGTGTACCCACTGCCCTTCAGCTTGTTACTTGTTGTTGGTCTTTTATAAGTGATGCCTCTTCTGGGTATGCCAGCTGTCCCAGGCCGTTGAAGCCGTGATTGAGGTTGCTTGCTCTGGGTTGTGGTATGTTTGTCTTGAAGACAGCGCAGTCCCCTCCTCTCAGGTCTTGTGTCCTCCATATGGTAGGACTCTTTGCTATGATGATTAGGTGTGCAATGTCAACATTTAATAACAAATACGAATTCCTTTTTTAAGTGCATGTAAAGGGGAATCCCAGTTCTGCTACAAATAGAACACCGCAGTGATATGCTCTGTTGATTATGTAGTGTGCTACTTTTATCAACGGTTAAGCTGGAGAATTGGTGGCCTGGGAAGCCTCTGAAATTCACCAAGCTCTGTTTTCTATTTGGTCACTTCAGACAGGAGAAATATCATAATATGGCCTTAACCCTTCTCCAAAACAAAGCAAATGTTGTCTGGCGATTAAATTTAAAGTAGACCTACATTTATTTAACTGGCTGCATCCCTCATTCCCTGAGCGTCCCCATTGGAGACACCCGCCTGCCCTCCATGGTTTTGTCCCATGTGTAAGGAAACCCCCCCCCCCCCTAGAATACCTATTGTGCTTTCATCTCTGGCTATGATGCATGTGCAGGCTTTCCTCCAATCAGCATTCTGTACCTTGAATATTAATAAGTGACATAGAACACCGAATGGACCAGGAGTGGCAAGCATTCCTGAGCAAGTGTGTATCTGCACCAGCCATATACAAAGACCTGGCCTGGGAGTGCTCAGCAGCCAGGGGGATGTCAGCAATTCCGGCACATGTGCTATCAGATTGCCGGAAAGATATGCTTTACACATCCGCAAATTCCAAATCAAGATGCCCTACAAAGAGCAATAGGAGGCTTGCCATTGGGAAAAAATACTCTTACATTAGTGGTGGCAGATGGAGCGCCATTTGAAATTGGATCAAAAGTCAAAGAAGACTTTGGATCTACTTACATTTGGAAATAATTAAAATGATTGGAAATGTGCAAACCCTTTTGTGCACCCATCACAAGACTGTTAGAAAAATATCTGGGCCCCATACACCCTAAATCTGGGCGCTCCTCCACTGAGGTCCTTCTGACTGGGAACCTGAAAGATTTGATTGTGAGTGGAGCTAGGAGAGGGTGATTGAGGGGGGATAGTAAGTAGCACTGGATGGATGTTGGAGCTGGGTTTGAGGATGAAGGAGGGGAGCTGGGTGGTTGGCACTAGGAGGGATGATTGAAGAACATGATGGCTGGGAGCTCCTTGAGCTTGGTAGGCAGAAGTTGTGAGTCTGCCAACAGAATTGTAGCTGGGCCACCATTTGTGCCTTGGTCTGATACAGAAGTCCTGGCTGCACTGCCCTCATGGTGGCCTTGACCCACCACAGTGTAGAACTGCTGTAGGAGCATGCCGGTTTAGTAGAATTGCCATCCCAGTGCAATTTATTGGGGTCTGTCTTGGATGGCCATTACTGGCATGGAGTACACAGCTCTGCTGAGGGCCTACGTAGGGTAGAGGTCTGCACTGGTGTACGATGTAAAAGTAGCAGACTGGGATTGTAAACATTTTTAAACATATTCCTCAATAGAAGTTCAGTTGTATTCAATATACTTAGTTCTTTTTACCTGTAAGTACATGGGGACAAATCATTTCTTTTCCATTTGTCTACATTGCCTTTGTTGTCACCAGTAAAAAGAAAGAACAGCTTCTTCCCCGCTAAAACATATAATAACATTGCATTTAATGCTCTTCTACCAAATGTTTGCATGATTTCTCTAAGTAAAATGTTACTTACTGTATGACAGACATTCCAGAGGGTATTTAGTGTGTAACACTGATACACAACCCATATTGTGATATTTCCACACTATGGCTTGATTGTTTCTAGTAGATCCTAATCAAAACAAAAGACATATTTAGACTTACAAAGAGCTGCCATACATTTCGGGGCCTGATCAAGCCAACCTGTGGGGCCCTGCTATATTATTCCTCATTCTCTCTCATTTAAAGATCCCACTTGACAGTCAAACCAACACTAATTCATATTTTTAAGTGCACTTAGACAACCCTGTTACCCACCTATACAACTCTGAGGCTGATTCATATGTCCATCAGTGGCTTCACCAACCCTGGGACCCACCTATACAACTCATATGTCCAGGGGGTCTTATACAACCCTGTGGTCCACTTATAAAAAAACTAAGGCATATTCATATTTCTAAGAGTACCTTATACAATCCTGTAACCCACATATACAGCTATATGGCTGCTTCAGATGTCCATGGATCCCTTACATAAGCCAATCCCTTACAAGTTTTAGATAAAAGTACAACAAACTGGAGGTGCGTACAGCTAACTCACCCTCTGGTGGGCCATGTCTATCTGTGACACCTGTGCACACATTGACACACCCATTTAAATCACCATGCAACCACCTATACTGTTCAAAACTGTTCTATATATAGAACAGTATACCATTGAATTGTTTTGAACCATTGTAAGCAGATCAAGCATCATTCATGACCACGAGTGGCCACTCTGATTCTCTGGCAGCTTTTTGATCACTCCACTAGGCGGAAGCTGCCAGCAACTTCCAATGGAAGGCAAGTCTTTTTCCTAATTTGGGCTTTCTGGGGACTCTGTGGAAGGACGGGCAATGAGACCACCATGGTCTGGAAGTTTAAACTGGTTTCACAGATATTTTGAATGAAGGTTGTAAGAAAAATGAAAGCAAAAATATAATATTTTCTGATGACTGGTCAACCCCTTTAACATTCCCTGATCCTAGCAAATGTCCTTTATTTACCCAGAGCCACCCCTGACAAAAGATACCAGGTAACAAAAGCTTTTTCAGTCCATGTAGGGGCAATGGGGGAATTCACACTTCCCTGCGAAAGGACCAGCACAGGCAGATCACAGACCCGTCCTCCTGCTGAGTCCATCACACCTTTGCCCTTGCTGAAAGGGGGCAACTGACTGTGCAGGCTCCAGTAGCATACAGAACATCAGGGTTTTTCGTTGCCAGCACTAAACTGACAATAACTGGTCCCCTATCTGTCCCAGCATCAAGTCAGGTACAGAAACTGTAACCATCCCAAAAAACCACACCAGTGCATACTTGCCCCTTCCACATATCTGATGTAAAACCTGATAAAATAGTTCTGATTCATCTTCAAGTTCCATCTTTGGCCTCTCCAGATGTGCTAAATCGAGCCCAGTAATTAAACACCAGAACCAGGGTGGTACAACCCTCTGTTTAAATGTTACGCCCAAAACAGGGTCTGTAGATTGTAAACTAAATCTTAGGAGGGGCTGGAAACTCCACCCAGAGGGGCATTGGTGCCAGGCCACTATCTTAGGAGCCATCCATCTTCTCGGCTGCTTTATGCCTTTGGAGCGCTGAACGCACTAAAGTAACCTAACATTCTGTTGTATTACTGTTGGTACTCTACTCTACCTGTAATCTGCTCTCAGACCTGTATGCGTAATATTTGGACAATATTGTATGCTTGTAATAACTGCCTAGTGTGCCTATCGCATTAAAATATATGTGAAATCAACAAGAAAGAAGCAGGTGAGGGCACCACTAACAATTACAAAACTGTATTACATCCAGAAGGTACACCCTGGGCTCCCCACATTTATACAGCGCAAGCTAAAGAACAACCCAACCAGGGAGTCCAAACAGAACCGGGGCACTCAACCAGATAAAACATTAATTGAAATATTTATTGTATAGACTAAGCCATAAAAGAGTATAAAAAACACAAATGACACAATGACAAAACACTTTAAAACATAACACTAAAACACCCAGGGCAAATAAGACTGCAATACATTAATCAATAATAAATAAGTCACAATGCTATCAGTATTATTAAGTCAAATGAGTACAAAATATATGCAGCTTCTCAACCTATTATAAATGCATCATACCCCATAATAGTTCTTAAATACAAAACACAAGAGTAAAAAATGTGACTAATTAATCCTTAGTAACCCCTAATAACAATGCACACTGTATATATAAAGTGACCGTGCTAAATAAATAGCTAATGCCTAATATAAAGTGCTATAAAAAACAAAAATAATCATTATAGCCTAACTACAATACATTACTATACACCTTGAGAAAGTGACGCTGTGACTTCACGAAACGCGTTGGTGGTGAGGAGTGTGGGTTGTTTGGGGGGGACGTCCACGTGAGTCTGCTCTTCAGATGTGAGTGCCTTTTCTATATTTTTATATTGTTATATTATATATTGTCTGCTCATCCTCACCTGGTGGGTCCTCATTGCTTTTGTAGTTAGGGTTACACTTCAGCTATTTGAGGCTGCAGGTTTTTTTTTTTGCACAATTTTGTTTATATACCTCATATTTATATATATGCGTTGTTTGCACATTACATGAGAGGACTTAATTTATTCTCTTTTTTGCACATAGATAAGCACTGTATTAGTGCTTTGTTTGGTTTCTAATTTCACTATTAATTGTTATAGCACTTTATTATTGAATCACTAGTAATAGCGTAATTGTAGAGCAGGCTGTCATTTATTTATTGGTATAGACTCAGGGGAACCCATGGGTCATCATTTAGCAGGGTTCCTTATGTTATGTTGAGAGCAGTGGTGTGCTTGCCCCCTCCCTTCCCCCTCCCTTTTGTTAGTGTTGTGTGTATATGTTTTTTAAATGGTTTTAAAATTGTCTTACAGCATTTTCTGTAAATAAATGTAGATATATGTATTAATAAATTTTGATAACATTATTTAGGATTTGGTTATTTATAGTGGTGCTACTGTTTCAGTAAGGGTTTGGGGGGTTATGTGGGATCCCCCGTCTGTTTTGTCATTGATCCAATAGGCTAGTTTGACTTAACCCTGCGCAGTCAGCACACTGTTTTGTATATGAAAATAGTTTGTGCGGTCTCTTTTGCTTTTTAGTTTGTACAATACATACTAGATACTATTTGTGCAATTAATCAGTGCAAACCCTAAAGTGCTAATAAAATAAATAATGTTTAAAATGCCAGCAGTTGATAATGCATGAAGCTAGCATATAGTCTACAGACTCCACTGGCTATCATTCAAGGGCCATGGCAGTCTGGATAAGTGAGTTACAACAATAATAAGGAATTGATGACAAGATTTCAAAGCCGCATGTGAAACAAATAATCAAACCCGGGTGTGCAAAGCTCCCCCGCGCGCTCCGCCGTGCGCCCACAGCTTCTGTGTTTTGTATTTAGGAACTATTATGGGGTATGATGCATTTATAATAGCCTGAGAAGCTGCATATATTTTGTACTCATTGACTTATTAATACTGATAGCATTGTGACTTATTTATTATTGATTAATATATTGCAGTCTTACTTGCCCTGGGTGTTTTAGTGTTATGATTTAAAGTGTTTTGTCATTGTGTCATTTGTGTTTTTTATATTCTTTGATGGCTTAGTCTATACAATAAATATTTCAATTTATGTTTTATTTGGTTGAGTGCCCTTGAGTGTTTGGACTCCCTGGTTGGGTTGTTCTTTAGCTTGCGCATTAAAATATATATTAAACTTGAGCTGTCTTTTTGCCTTAAACAAATTAGCATGTTCATTCCCTTAGCTACATTGTAGGCTGTTGGGCAGATTAAATGGTCTTTGATTTAGGAAAGCTTGTTGTGTGATTCCAGAGGCTTTTGCCTTAACAGGCTCACGTGGTACGCGTTTCCTCACAGGTCAATTTAATTCAAACTTGTCAAAGCTGAAAGAAAGGGCTGGCATTGCTTATCCCCTTTTAAATATTATACACACCTGTCTGCAAAGTTGTCCTACCTGTTTAAACAGCAAGCCACTTACCAGAACCAGGAATTCAAATCAGGAGCACTGTCCTTTTAAAGCTGAACCTTTTTTCCAAATATGTAAAGCTCTTGTGATAACTACTGCAGCCAGTCCACTTACCAATCACATGGCCTGTCTCTGGAAGACACACTAGTTTCTTCACTTGCTGGCTTTCTTCTTGATTTTGGAAAGTATCTACAAACTTGGATATCTATGAAGAAACAAACATGAAATCACCATAAGGGTCAGTAGCCCCATATAGCACTCTAGTGATGAGAGTATATAGCAGTGATACTCAACTGGTGGGCCGGGGTCCGAATGCGGACCTCGGCACCAGATTTCCGGACCCCTGCCCTGACAGCCCCGCACTCAATATGTAGCTCCTATTTTTCCCAGTGCCCTGTAGGATGTTTGGGTTGGGGGCAAACAGCCTTTTTTAATTTTGCCTGGGGAATCTATAGGCCCTCCCCAATGTGTTGATTTCTAACTATCCACCCCCCTCAACAAAAGCTCTCCGCTGGGACCTTCACCTCTAACTGGATGCCTTTAAATGGACCTTTACAAGAAGTGGTTGAGTACCCCTGGTATATAGTATAGAATATGTGTGTGTGTGTGTGTGTGTGTGTGTGTGTGTGTGTGTGTGTGTGTGTGTATGTGTGTGTGTGTGTGTGTGTGTGTGTGTGTGTGTGTGTGTGTGAGGATATAATAGGAGCTACAGTACCCTCATCGCTTCAGCTACAGAATAGAAGGAAATGCTTACTTATAAAATAGCTGGGAACAAACAGATTGTATGTAAATAATCCACCTTAATAAAAGCCTATAAGTATTAACTTGGCATGCATACCTATACTACATTGCATATGCATACTACATTGATGGCTTCATAGTATACAGCTTGCTATTTCAGGCTGGTTAGCCACCTATTGTGGCTCTGAGACTGGTCTTATCCAGTTGAAAGATCTGGTCTGTTATTGTAGTACAGGTCTGGACTTATAAAGGTGCAGTAGAAAACGCACCTGGAGCAGTTAAGAAACTATTTGTCAGGGGGTGTCTTTACCTATCATTGGGAGGATAGAGTTGGGTTGGGTTGATAAAAACTCATATACACCTTCTGTTGATTGGGACACCTCCTACTGCTCTGCTGGAGCCAAGGCAGACATTAAATACAATAAGATAAGTACATTTTCTTCACAAAGCAGTGGGCAGTGGGTTCCATAGTGGACATTGTATAGAAATACCCCCAAACATGACGAGTTAATGGATGTTTTAAAATAATTTTTTATTTATTTTTTTTAATATTTGATTAGCATCATTGTCCCTATCTTAACATTTACCCTCTATTTTGATTATTTGGCTGTATTTCAGTACTCTAATTAATCAACCATTTAAGAATGTAGGCAACAATTTGGCAAGGCATTGATGTCAGGTCAGTACCCTACAGTACCCTAAATTCACTTTGTAGCGATTCTGGGATCCCAGCTACTGCACTGCGTTTGAGCTACTACATATTCACCCAATCAGCAGTAGTTGTGTGCCTGTTGTACAGTGATTTTTTGGGGTATTTTGGGAGATGGATAGCCATTGTATGCTTATGCAAACATAGGAAATGTTCCTACTCATGTAACCCATGCAGTGAGACAAACACAAGCATTGAGTGCACTGGTACCCTCTGGTCACAAGGTCGCTTCCTTACCTCTAGGCCACGACTGCCCCTTATTGGGGGATGGTTGAATTTTGCAGCAGAATTCTACTCTGATATATATATATATATATATATATATATATATATATATATATATATATATTCTACATATATATATTCTACATATATATATTCTATAGAATGGTTTCACATTAATTCTTACAGTGTCCCCAGATCGTGGGTCCAGAACAAGTGGATGGCTGTTGACGCTGGTAATCCATGCAGCTTTCACCGATGCCACATAACACATGCCAGTGATTTCACCTGTAAATTGGCGCAGCCTCTGGATTAGCTGGCCATCTTGTGACCAGACTGCAACTGTTCGGTCAAAGGATCCTGTAAGTAACCTGAAAAAAAAAACAACTATATTTAGTAATGTATCTGACAATAAAATCCATGGTTTCTACCTTGCCCAGAACTGAAATCAACACAGGGTTTACCAGGGCAAGTGCGGGGGCCACTGGCATTTGCAATGGCTCACTAAGGCTTGGACTCGGACGTGGGATGATTACCTGGTGGGCTTCATGTACGGACAGTTGAGCCAAGTATCCCGTGTGCAGACCTGCCTATGGCTGTCCTAGGTATCAGATGGGATCAGGAGAAATGGAGAAGGTGGAGAGGAATGAAGGGCCACTCAGAAGGTGACAGGGTTCAGAGGAAGTTTGGCAGAACTGGTGGACTGGAAGGCAGAGATGACTGGAGGATGATGAGGAGCAGAGGACACAATAGTAAGGACAGAACAGTGATTGGCAGTAGTGGACAAGGTGGCAAGGAATGAAGGGCCACTCAGAAGGTGACAGGTTTCAGAGGAAGTTTGGCAGAGCTGGTGGACTGGAAGGCAGAGATGACTGGAGGATGATGAGGAGCAGAGGAGGACACAATAGTAAGGACAGAACAGTGATTGGCAGCAGTGGAGAAGGTGGTGAGGAATGACGGGCCACTCAGAAGGTGTCAGGGTTCAGAGGAAATTTGGCAGAACTGGTGGACTGGGCAGAGATGACTGGAGGATGATCAGAAGCAGGGGACACAATAGTAAGGACAGAACATCAATTGGCAGCAGTGGAGAAGGCGACAAGGACCAAAAAATAGCGGCTGCAGAACAGATGGCAAGGACTAGAGGACAGCTGGTTGTGGTCCAGAAGGTGGTGAGCATTAGAAGGCAATCATCAGCAGAATAAGACCCATCAGTGGGAGATGAGCTGAAGGGTGACATGATGTAACACAACACAAGGGCCAATAAAATTGGAGCCAGCCCTAACGTTGCCTAATTGTTTGGTTGCAGGCAGTTAACTGCTATGCTATGTAATGCTTTTATGATGTAGGACATGCTTCTGTTGCTTTTCAAAAGTTCTGTTACTACCGTGTTTCCCCGAAAGTAAGACACCGTCTTACTTTCTTTTTATCCCCAAAAGCCCCACTACGTCTTACTTTCGGGGTATGTCTTATATTGGGGCCTTCACTGGGGGGGGTGATAGCCTATGCGCGGGGATGATCACCGGTGAGGGGGGCCCCCGGTCGGGGTTCAGCCACGTCGGGCTCCTCGCAGCGCCCGCAGCTCACCTCCGGTCACGGCGCTGCTCCCGCTCTGTGCTGCAGTGAGAGCCAGATGACAGACGCTCCTCTGCACCCGGCGCCGCTCGTCTTCTGTGGGTCACCTGCGGTCTCTGGGGCACAGGAGGGGGGAGAACGCCCGGCAAAGCGGACCTCCCGTACAGATGCCCCGGCCTCTACAGTCAGTGGGGGCGATAGGTCAGTGGCAAGATGGCGGCCGTGCCTCAGCTCCTGCGCTCGCAGCCCCGGATCCACCGCCGCCTCTCCTCCTCTCAGGTAGGTCCCGTCGGCGCAGGGGGATACACGCCGGGGGGGCTATATCGCTTCCCTCAGCCCCGTTCGACAACAATGTTATTTCCCCGAAAGTAAGACATATGTCTTACTTTCGGGGTACGGCTTATATTAGGCGACCCCTCTGAAACTCCCCATACGTCTTACAATCGGGGGTGTCTTACTATCGGGGAAAGACGGTAGCAACACACTTTTACCCCTGATAATTATTGTATCATTCTGATTTCTCAAGTGATTATGTTACAAGAAAATATAAATGCAATGCCGGGCAGCAGCTGCCAAAACAAACAGGGTCATGGGATGCATCAGGAGGGGCATAGGTGCCCATGACCAGAGAATCCTTTTACCCCTGTACAAGTCACTGGTCAGACCCCATATGGAGTACTGTGTACAGTTCTGGGCACCTGTGCTTAAGAAGGACTTATCAGAACTGGAGCGCGCTCAAAGGAGGGCAACAAAGTTAATAAAAGAAGTGTGGAGACTAGAGTACCCTGAAAGATTGTCAAAGTTAGGTTTATTTAGTTTAGAAAAGAGACGCCTGAGGGGTGATCTAATAACTATGTTTAAATATATTCGGGGTCAATATAAAGATCTGTCCCACAATCTATTTATACTCCGGAGTGTAACTATAACCCGCGGGCATCCACTTAGGTTAGGGGAAAGGTGCTTTTTCCACCGACATAGGAGGGGATTCTTCTCTGTAAGAGCAGTGAGACTATGGAACCCGCTGCCAGAGGTAGTAATGATGGATACAGTAAAAACTTTCAAAAGTGGCCTTGATGCCTTCCTGGTATGTAATAACATTTCCAGCTATGGCTACTAGACCACTGGAAGGAGATAAACAGGCTGAACTGGATGGACTAAAGTCTTTATTTAGCCTTACATACTATGTTACTATGTTACTATGCATGCTCTTACCTTGTGTTATCCTGCTCACGAATAAGGAGGAGGTGGGTGATTCCAGCATCGTGGGCATGTGTGTTACAATGCACAGCCTTAAGGCAAGTCTTTTCTGCAGTCTGATAGGTGTCAAAGATCAAGAATTTCCGGTCATACCTGGAAAGCAGGCAATTAACGTGTAATTTAAATATTAATAAAGTTTAGCTATAATTCACATAAGCTGCTTAAAATGGACCTGTACTTAAAATGACAGATACAGCATTGCCGCGAATCGCACACAGGAGAGATGAGAGTTACGTAGGAAAAAAATAGCTGAAATAGTAGGTGTGTGTTGGCCTGTTTTGTTGTTTCAGTCATGGAGGAGCAGACTTCATATGTACATGTTGCTGCATATGCATATCCAAAAACATACCTGTAACTGTGAGTGTGTTGTACAAGTCAGCCGAGAGGAATGGCTAAGCTTCTTGCTCCATCAGAAGGTGTCAGTCTTTTATTTAACAGATACAGTACAATGTAATATGTATAATATGTTGTGCAACAGATTTTGCAATGAAATATACCGTATTTTGCCCTATAAGACGTGCTTATTTTCCCCAAAAGTGAGGGGAAAAGTTAGTGTGTCTTATTGGGCAAATGTAAAAAAAATTCCCAGGCTCCCCAACTGCCCAGGGCCTCCATAGCTGCCGCTCCTGCCGCCTTTGTGGCCGCCACTCCTGCCGCTGGCAGCCGTCTCTGTAGGTGACGAAAGTTCAGAGCAAGCCGGTACCGGCTTCTATGTGGGCGTGACCTATGAGTTCTGCAGCGTTATTGGACGCTGGCACGAGTCACATGCCACATCCCACCCAGGGGTTCGCTCTGAACTTGTGGCGGGCAGTGGCAGAAGCGGCGGCTATGAAGGCAGCGGGCAGCGGCAGGAATGCCGAGAAATGCTTTTTTGCTTGTTTTTGTGGCATGCCTCACACTGCCAGTATTTGGGATGCCCACACACTACTTGTAATTGGGATGACTGCACACTGCCTGTAATAGGGATGATTGCACACTGCCTGTAATTGGGATGACTGCACACTGCCAGTATTTGGGATGCCCACACACTACTTGTAATTGGAATGAATGCACACTGCCTGTAATTGGGATGAATGCACACTGCCTGTAATTGGGATGACTGCACACTGTCTGAAATTGGGATGAATGCACACTGCCTTTAATTGGGATGAATGCACACTGCCTGTAATTGAGATCACTGCACACTGCCTTTAATTGGGATGCCCGCACACTACCTGTAATTGGGATGCCCGCACACTGCCTGTAATTGGGATGACTGCACACTGCCTGTAATTGGGATGACTGCACACTGCCTGTAATTGGGATGACTGCCCACTGCCTGTAACTGGGATGACTGCCCACTGCCTGTAACTGGGATGACTGCCCACTGCCTGTAATGGGGATGACTGCACACTGCCTGTATTTGGGATGCCTGCACACTACCGGTAATTGGGATGAATGCACACTGCCTGTAATTGGGATGAATGCACACTGCCTGTAATTGGGATGAATGCACACTGCCTGTATTTGGGATGACTGCACACTGCCTGTATTTGGGATGACTGAACACTGCCTGTATTTGGGATGACTGCACACTGCCTGTATTTGGGATGATTGCACACTACTTGTAATTGGGATGACTGCACACTGCCTGTAATTGGGATGACTGCACACTGCCTGTAATTGGGATGACTGCACACTGCCTGTAATTGGGATGACTGCACACTGCCTGTAATTGGGATGACTGCACACTGCCTGTAATTGGGATGACTGCACACTGCCTGTAATTGGGATGACTGCACACTGCCTGTAATTGGGATGTCTGCACACTGCCTGTAATTGGGATGTCTGCACACTGCCTGTAATTGGGATGACTGCACACTGCCTGTAATTGGGATGACTGCACACTGCCTGTAATTGGGATGTCTGCACACTGCCTGTAATTGGGATGACTGCACACTGCCTGTAATTGGGATGACTGCACACTGCCTGTAATTGGGATGACTGCACACTGCCTGTAATTGGGATGACTGCACACTGCCTGTAATTGGGATGTCTGCACACTGCCTGTAATTGGGATGTCTGCACACTGCCTGTAATTGGGATGACTGCACACTGCCTGTAATTGGGATGACTGCACACTGCCTGTAATTGGGATGCCTGCACACTGCCTGTAATTGGGATGCCTGCACACTGCCTGTAATTGGGATGCCTGCACACTGCCTGTAATTGGGATGACTGCACACTGCCTGTATTTGGAATGACTGCACACTGCCTGTATTTGGGATGCCTGCACACTGCCTGTATTTGGGATGCGCACACACTGCCTGTAATGTGGTGTCTGCTATGGGGTGATAGAGAGGTGATAGGAAGGGTTCTGCATACTGTCTGTACTTGGGTGATTGGGAGGGAGGCATTTTAGCACACCATTTGGTTCAGAATATTATTTCTTATTTTTCTCCTCCAAATCTTGTCTGCGTCTTATGGGCAGGTGCGTCTTATATGGCAAAACTACTGCACAAACTGTAAGTAAATCTAACTGACCCCTTTTCTGTTTCAATAAATTGTCCGTTCATACAGTATCATGTATATTCATGTTCCTCATTATACATCAAATGTAATAAGTAAAGGCAACAATGGTTAGTCATCCTATCAGTGAAGTGATATACATATCAATAAAAGCTTGCTATCTGCTGAATAAAAATAATAATTGTCACGGACCGGGTGGAGCGGACTAGGGTGTGGATCCGCTTTAACTGTGGAACAGATGGCAGGTACCGCGTCAGGGGAGCGGTGTCTAAGAGGCCACCGGTATTCACCAGAGCCCACCGCAAGGCATGTTGGTCTTGTGCGGCGAGTGACCCCCAGGTCGCTACCCCCAAACAGTGGCCCAGTCCCACGGCTAGCTGAGGCTCAGCGGGGTATACAAGAGGCAGGCAAAAGGCGTAGTACACACAGGCAGAGGTCAGGGCAGGCAGCAGAGGTTCGTAGTAAAGGTGAGTAGCCAAGGTCGGGGCAGACAGCAAAGGTTCAGAGTCGGGGACAGGCAGAGGTCGGTACACGGGTGAGCAAACTGATTTACAACTGGCATGGAAAGACCACGATCCGGCACTGATGGAAAGGAAATGCCTCTTTAAATAGGGGAAGTGGATGCAGGATTGGATGACCAGACACCAATCAGTGCTGTACAGGCCCTTTAAATGTCAGGAATCCAGTGCGACTAAAAAATATCTTTTACCTCTGGAGAGCTTAGAGGCCAGGATCTCTTTCACTGTAAAGGCATCCTCAGTACCAGAGATTGGAACAGGCACCAACATTTTAGGAGAGAACCGACTGACAATTACAGGCTTCAACAGGGAAACGTGGAAAGAATTGGGAATTCGCAGTGATGTTGGTAGGTGTAGCTTATAACAAACTGGATTGATCTGTTGCTTGATCTTGTAAGGACCCAGGTAACGGGGGCCCAATTTGTAGCTAGGAATTTTGAAGCGGATGTATTTCGCCGACAGCCACACCTTATCTGTGCAGTTCTGGAGACCTTACCTGCAAAAAGACATTATTCAAATAGAACGTGTCCAAAGGCGGGCAACGAAAATGGTGGAAGGACTTACACTGAAAACTTATCAGGAGAGACTTAAAGAACTTAATTTGTACAGTCTGGAGGAAAGAAGGGAGAGGGGGGACATGATTGAGACCTTTAAATATGTGAAAGGATTGAATAAGGTTCAGGAGGGAAGTGTTTTTAAGAAGAAACTTAACGATAGAACAAGGGGGCACAACCTGAAGCTAGTCGGGGGGAAGATCAGGAGCAATGTTAGAAAATATTATTTTACAGAAAGAGTAGTAGGTGCTTGGAACAAACTTCCAGCAGAGGTAGTTGAAACATCAACAGTCACTGAATTTAAACATGCCTGGGATAAGCACACATCTATCCTAAGATAAAGAGAACATACAGTATACACATAAGGGCAGACTAGATGGACCGTATGGTCTCCTTCTGCCGTCAACCTTCTATGTTTCTATGTTTCTATCTCCTGGAGAATAGAAAGGCGGAGCTCTTCTCCTCTTATCAGCGCTAACTTTCATATGGGCGGAAGCTTGACAAAAGGCGCGTTGGGTCTCTTGTCAGATGGTAGAGAAATCCTGTGTGATGTCATCCACGGCTACTCCAGAGGACGTGGACAAGGGCAGAGGCGGAAGAAGATGCCGACTGTATACCACCAAGAACGGGGACTTCCTCGTAGACTCAGAATCCTTGAAATTATATGAGAATTCCGCCCAGGGCAGAAGATCGACCCAATCGTCTTGACGGGCAGAAACAAAATGGCGAAGATAATGCCCGAGAATTTGATTAACTCTTTCCACCTGGCCGTTTGACTGGGGGTGATAAGCAGAGGAAAAGTCCAGTTTAATGTTCATTTGTTTACAAAGGGCTCTCCAGAACTTGGAAACAAACTGCACACCTCTGTCAGACACAATGTGTGTAGGAAGCCCATGAAGTCGAAAGATATGCATCAGGAAGTATTTCACCAACTGAGGAGCCAACGGGAGGCCAGGCAAAAGAACAAAGTGCGCCATCTTAGAAAACCTATCCACTACCACCCAAATAACAGTATTGCCATGTGAAGAAGGGAGGTCAGTAATAAAGTCCATAGCAATGTGTGTCCATGGGGTATCTGGAATAGGCAGAGGGAGGAGTAGGCCAGCAGGTCTTTGGCGAGGAGTTTTGTCACGTGCACAGATGGTACAGGCCTGAATGAATTCCGTCACATCCTTTTCTAAAGAAGGCCACCAATAATATCTAGAAATGATAGCACAGGATTTTCTGACGCTGGCATGGCCGGCTACATGTGAAGAATTACCCCATCTTAATTGATGTTGGCGAGCTGGCACGAAAGTCTTTCCCGGAGGTGCCTGTACAAAGGCAGCGGGTGCGGAGTGGACAAGGCATTCAGGCGAGATAATGTTGTGGAGTGGATTCAACACCAGAGATGTCTGAGGAGCGAGAAAGGGCGTCCGCCCTGATGTTCTTGGCGGCTGGCCGGAAGTGGATTTGAAAGTTGAAACGGGCGAAAAACAACGACCAACGAGCTTGTTGTGGGTTCATTCGCTGGGCAGTTTCTAAATAAGACAGATTTTTATGATCAGTATAGATGGACACCTGATGGGCGGAACCTTCTAAGAGATGTCTCCACTCCTCCAATGCCAACTTGATGGCGAGTAACTCCCGATCTCCAATGGAGTAATTCCTTTCAGCCGGAGAAAAGGTCTTCAAAAAGAACCCACAGGTGAGAATTCTGCCAGTAGAAGATTTTTGAGTGAGCACAGCTCTGGCTCCAATGGAGGAGGCATCTACTTCAAAGGCAAAAAGCCTAGATGGATCTGGCCTAGACAGCACGGGAGCAGAGGAGAAGGCTTTTTTTAAGGCAATGAAGGCCTCTTCTGCCTGAGGAGGCCAAGACATAGAATTGGCGTTCTTCGTGAGAGCCACAATGGATGCCACTACAGTAGAAAAGTGGGGAATAAACTGTCGATAGTAACTGGCGAAGCCCAGGAAGCATTGAATAGACCGTAGGCCAATAGGACCTGGCCAGTCCAAAACTGCTTTCAATTTGCTGGGGTCCATCTGGAGACCACGAGCAGAGACAATATATCCAAGAAAGGGTAAGGTGGTTTGATCAAAAAGACACTTCTGCAACTTGGCGTAAAGGTGGTGTTGACGGAGGCAAGACAGAACTTGCCGGACGTGACGGTGATGTTCTTTTAGATGAAAAGATGAGTATATCATCCAAATATACAACTACACAGGAGTAAAGCAAGTCCCGAAAAATGTCGTTCACGTATTCCTGGAATACAGTGGGTGCATTGCAAAGACCAAAGGGCATCACTAAATATTCGAAGTGGCCATCGCGGGTATTGAAGGCTATCTTCCATTCATCGCCTTTGCGTATACGTATCAAATTATAGGCCCCTCGCAGATCAAGTTTGGTGAAAACCTTGGCCCCACGCAGACGGTCAAATAATTCAGCAATCAAAGCCAAAGGGTAACGATTTTTGACGGTAATCTTATTGAGGCCACGGTAATCAATACAGGGGCGTAGAGAGCCATCTTTTTTTGCCACGAAGAAGAAATCCGCGCCTGATGGAGAGGAAGACTTCCTTATAAACCCTCTTTGCAGATTTTCTTGAATATACTCCAACATAGCTTGTGTCTCCGGAGCCGAGAGGGGGTAAATACGACCACGAGGTGGAGTGGTACCCGGCAAGAGGTCTATAGGGCAATCGTAAGGGCGATGAGGCGGAAGTACCTCCGCCTGTTTTCTGCAGAATACATCGGAAAAGGACTGGTAGACCTCAGGCAGGCCAATAAATGGAGCTGAAGCAGGAATAGGTCGAACAGGAACGGACCTCAAACACCTCTTAAAGCAAGCCGCACCCCAAGTCTTGATGTTGCCGGTGTTCCAATCAAGCGTGGGATCATGACGTCGATGCCAAGGTAAGCCGAGAAGAATCTGAGATGTACAATTAGGGAGGACGTAGAACTCAATACTCTCTTGATGGAAAGAATGGAAGGATAACGGTGCGATAACGCACGGTACAGTCCAGCCTGTCACCATTGACTGAGGCGATAAATAAGGGCTTTGCGAGGCGGTTCACAGAGATATTATATTTATTAATCAAGGAGGCCTCTATAAAGTTTCCTGCAGAGCCCGAATCCAAAAAGGCGGACAAATTCAAAGAGGTGGTAGGTGCGATGGTAAGTTGCACAGAAACCGTGAGACGTGGAGAGGAAGCACATACACCCAGGGACGCCTCTCCCATATCCACTAGGTGCGCCCGTTTCCCTGACGAGGACGGCGAATAGGACAGTCTTTCAAAGATGCTCAGAGCTAGCACAGTACAAACAAAGATTCTCATTCCTTCTACGAGTTCTCTCTAACTGGGTCAAGCGGGATCGGTCGACCTGCATGGCCTCCTCACTGAGAGGTACATGCGCGGACAAAGGGTGTTGAAACACAGGGGCCAGACAGGATGCCCTCCTAGGGCACTGAGTATCTTTCTTGGCGGAATTCCTCACGCCTTTCAATAAAACGCACATCAATGCGTGTGGCAGATGGATGAGATCAGTGAGAGACGAAGGCAAGTCACGTGCAGCTAGAGCATCTTTAATTTTACTAGAAAGTCCTTTCTTGAAGCAGGCACACAAGGCCTCATTATTCCAAGACAGTTCGGATGCTAAGGTACGGAACCGGATGGCGTATTCACCAATGGACAATTCGCCCTGGACCAAGTTCAATAGGGCCGATTCAGCAGATGAAGCCCGGGCAGGCTCCTCAAGGACCTGGCGGAACTCTGAAACAAAGGTGTGAAAACTAGAAGTGACAGGGTCGTTGCGATCCCACAAAGGAGTGGCCCAGGCCAAGGCCTTTCCAGAAAGCAAACTAATGACAATGGCCACCTTAGCTCGTTCAGTGGGGAATTGATCCGCCAACAACTCTAAATGTAGAGAGCACTGGGCAAGGAAGCCTCGGCATAACTTGGCATCCCCGTCATATTTAGCCGGCAAGGAGAGATGGATTCTAGCTGTAGATGCTACAGGTGGCTGTGGCGGCAAAGCTGGGGCCGGTGGTGGCACTTGTTGTTGCTGAATCGATAGTAACTGCTGCATCATAGCTGAGAGCTGATTAATTTGGCGGGACTGCATAGCCACAATAGCAGGCAATTCAGTGGCATCAGGCAGTGGCACCTCAGCGGGATCCATGACCGGATCTTACTGTCACGGACCGGCTGGAGTGGACTCGGGTGTGGATCCGCTTTAACTGTGGAACAGATGGCAGGTACCGCATCAGGGGAGCGGAGTCTAAGAGGCCACCAGTATTCACCAGAGCCCACCGCAAGGCAGGTTGGTCTTGTGCGGCGAGTGACCCCCAGGTCGCTACCCCCAAACAGCGGCCCAGTCCCACGGCTAGCTGAGGCTCAGCGGGGTACACAAGAGGCAGGCAAAAGGCGTAGTACACACAGGCAGGCAGCAGAGGTTCGTAGTAAAGGTGAGTAGCCAAGGTCGGGGCAGGCAGCAAAGGTTCAGAGTCAGGGACAGGCAGAGGTCAGTACAAGGGTGAGCAATCCAAAAGCAACTGATTTAAAACTGGCATGGAAAGACCAAGATCCAGCACTGAAGGAAAGGAAATGCCTCTTTAAATAGGGAAAGTGGATGCAGGATTGGATGACCAGACACCAATCAGTGCTGTACAGGCCCTTTAAATCTCAGGAATCCAGTGCGCTCGCCCTCTAGTGGACGGGGACGTGCGCGCACCATGGAGGTGAGGGAAGTGCTGTGAGATGGATGAGGGCTGGATGCAGCCATGGAGGCAAGTGAAGTGCTGCGAGAAGGGGGTGCAGAGCTCGCCCTACCAATAATTAAATATTGGCTTGTGTCACCAACAACCCATGTCGTCTCTGACCCTTCTTCGAAGCTGGACAAAGTACCAGCCCTTCAGGGACCCAGGCTGTTTAATATAAGAAAAAAACAATTGCAGAGAGCGCAAAACTAGGAGAATTTAAAATAAGGGAAGTACATTAAAGCTCTCACACACAGAACACTGTTGCTATGGTCACTGCCTAGGCGAGGGAGCACATTTACACTTACACATGGCCAGCAGCAGTGTTGTATGTGTACAGGACTCACACCTCTCTTCTTGGTGTACTGACTTGTTGCGCGTTGCCATTTGCAACAGATTGAGTGAAAACTGCTTCCATAAAACACATTTTGTAACATAAGAAAAATTAAAAACATTTCTAGATGATCTCAACACCTTGAGGACATCATTTTGGCACACAAAAATATACACTTTAATCAAAGGTGGACACTTCCATCTAAGGTGGACTGAATGTTGCACATACCCAGCTGTGTAGATCTGACTGTCTAATGACACCACACATGATACAATGTCTGTATGCTGATGGTCAGAGAAGGTTCTCTTAAGATTGATGATATGACCACATGTTTTGTGCTCATCTAGTGGGTAGACTGTGAGGTGCTTCTTAAATCCACACACTAGCAGATGACGATGAAGGTTTATGGCAATGCTGAAGATCGGGGTTCCCATCTGAACAACACAGAAAAGTAATGTTTTCACTATTTTATACGGTCCGATCTCGTAATTAATAAAGAACACTGTTCATAGACACAATTTCATAATTCCGGAAGACTGCAGACTGAGCGCAACACAGTTGGGCTCTGGGTATATTTTTTAGGAATTCTACAGTCTATGGGTTATTATCAGTGGTGTAACTAAATGTGACCGGGCCCTGGTGTGAACATTTAATAGGCCTCCTTCAAGGCTCATACAGTAAACTTTTTTCTGTCTTTTAACTTGATTGGATGCAGCAACACAACTTATGATTGAAGAGAGATATATGCTGCTTCCCTTTTCTAAAGGATGCCAAATAAGCACAAATAAATAAGGAGCAACAATGATGGACCCCCTGACTTCTGGACCACTGGTTATTAGGCGCTGACAGTAAACTAAATCCAGGCATAGCTAGGCTTTCTGGCACCCTGGGCAAAGATTCAAAATGGCGCCCCCACCTGTGCTCAGGCCCCTTTGGCCTCCCCCTGACCTGCTGCAACCGGAGAACATGCCCCCCCTGCTCCCCCTAGCTAGGCCCCTGCTAAATCCATCCCTTGTCTACTGTGACAGTTGAGTTCCAGTGTCTAGCAGTGTTCCTGCATTTAGCACTGTTCCTGGTTGTAGCCTTCTTTCTGCATTCTGCCAGTTCCTGGATTCAGACAGCTCCTGTATTTGGCCTAGTCCTACTTCTAGCTTGTTCCTACTTCTAGCTTCTTGGTCCTGTATTCATCCAATTCTCATAACTGCTGCATTGTGATTTCACACCTTTTAGCAGTAATTGCTGTCACGGAATGCCTCTATTCCCCCCCCCCCCCCCCCCAGGAATTATGTGTACCTTTAAATGACTGTTATCCTGACCTAACCAACATAATACAGAGCTATGAGACCCATGAAAGTTTGCTGCAATACACTGTACATGTTATTAAACTACAGTCTCGGAAACCCATGTTACATAACCTATGGTCAATGAGTCCATATCCAAATTCCTCCCTGGCCTGGCCTGCAACACATTCTTTAGCGAACACATAAATGACAATAGGCAAAAATCTATTTACCTTGATCTTATCCAACACAACTGCACCAGAAGTCCACACAATAAGAGTGCCATCATTGGATGAAGAGAACACCAGCTTAGTGTCTGCCCAATACAGCAGGTTTGTGACCATCCCTGAGTGTTCCGATGCTGATTGAGACAAGTGTCCACTTTCCAGATCCCACCATTTTATTACGCCATCTAGAAAGTTAAGAAGTAAATTAGGGTCTCGGGCCAACTAAAGACAGAGAGAGTGTATTACATACTAAGGTTTTAGCCCAGTTCAAGGAAGCAAATCTGCACCCAGCTCATTAAATGGCAGTGTGACAATTAGATGGAAAACATCAATATATTAGGAAACAAACATGCAGGACAGTGGGAGTAATCTGGTGAAACAAGGCTCCCTTTGGGTGTGCCTTCCATACTGCTTCCGGATACCTGAGAAGATGCTGGGCTTCCGAGACAATTTCTTAGCATCTAACCACCATCTAATGTCAGGTTTATCCAAGACTCCAAGATTATGGAGTTTATTTAAGAAACGCTAAGGCCACATAATGCCACGTAGTAGTGCCAAATGAGTGTCAGGTGAATGTCAGGTCTCAGTGCAAAGCTGTATTTATCAAGTCAAAAATCCAGAGCACCTGTGATAGTGCCAGGTAGTGTCCCATCTATCAACAGCACCGATGATGGGATGATGGCACTGAGTTTCCTACAGCTGATAGCGCTGCCAGGCTAAAGCCGACGTTACCGTGTTCATGAGCATCTCAAACAAGGCGCTCAAGTGCCACCTGCACCTTTAATAATAAATTTGACCCCCCATTGTCTTTTTTACTTTCATTAAAGCGGACCAGTTTCAGTTAAAACCCCCAAAAACAACTCATTCTGTTTTTCTCCCTCACCCTAGGTACATTACCGTTTGGATGTTTTCTGCCCTCAATGCTGCTTGGAATTCCTGTTATAGTGCCTTTAATTTTTGTTTTTCCCACGTATACCATTGTATGCCGTTGGTTTCTGATAGGATTCCATTGTTCTAAACTAGCTGCTGAAACCCTCTCCCCCCCTTCCTTGCAATGCTGGGGGCAATTATAGACTATTGAAAATAGTGCTTGAATTCTGTTAATTTTCCCCCATTTTATCCTTTGGAACCAAGTTTGTGAGTATTTTCTATCTAATTCATTACCAGGACACTAAGGGGAATAGGTACATTTATTTTTACATTAAACTTTCCATGGGACGTGGTTAGTCCACTTTTAGGGTAACAAGGTGTTATAGATGGATGTGAATGTCCATTCTGCCAACCTTCAAAGCCTGTAAGAAACTCTCGTCTTGCTGAATGGTAGCCAAGTGCTGTTATGGATCGATGATGACAGTCCCTCACGCAATGGTGTTTCTGCATTGCCATACTGCCCGCGCCAATGTGATATGTCAGGAAATCTTCATGTCTTTCTATTGGATCTAGTTTATATTAACACAAAACAGCTGCAACAAGAAAATAGGAAATTGAAACACTGTTTATCATATGATAAAGACCATTTATGTACTGTCACTCGTGTCAGATACTTGTGTCACCTTACACTACTACAGAGCAGTGATGGTTTCTATGGAGTTTTTGAACACACTTGGTTTTTGGTGACTCATCCATCTATATGACTAAATATAACCAGTAAAGTAATGTTTTGTTTTCTCACAAGTATTTTATTTGTTAGGGGATGGCAAACTGGGTAATCACCAGGCCAATCACTACAGACACCCATGGGCTCAGTGCTGGAAGCTTGCCATTGTCCAGGGTGCTGGGACACAGTGTAAAGCTCACTGATGTCTATAAAAATGATGTCCAGTGTAGTAAATTGGCAGACATCTTTTAATGGCATCAGTGAGCCCCTGCACTGCCTGTCTCTTCTGCAGCACCCCTCGTCCACACTACCCCTACTCTGTCCTCCCTTCCCTTCCCTCTGCTTTGCTTTTATGAAAAGCCTAGACTGCTTATGAAGGATGTACAGTAAGTTATTCGGGACTTACTGTAGGGACTTACTAGGTATGGGAATGGATTTAACACAGCAGAATATCCCAGATCAGGATGCCCCAGGAAAACAGACAAATTACCAGGATTATCTACTGGAGTATCAGTAATAATGTTGCTAAAGACCATAGGGATCCTCACCTCTCCAGGCAGCCATTCAGGCAAACCCAGAATGACAACAACCAATACCACCTAGCTGTGTCCCACCACCTAGCAAACCAACGTGGGACTAGGGAGTACCCCCAGACACTAAAAGAGGTGTAAGTCTGTAAATAGTTTCTCAGTAAGGAATGCTTAGATTTTATGATAGATACATACCGAGGGAAAATTAATTTTAGGGAGCAAAATCCTTTCCTTAGCTTGCCTAGAGTTAAAGAGGTTCTCCAGTCCAAAATTGCTTTAGGTCTCTTTTAACATTTGCCTACAGGAAATCTTGTTTTGGGATACCCCTACATTTAAAGATCCTTAGAAAGCCAAAAATCAGGTCTGTGATGGGGACAGAAAATATCTGCACACTGCAATGAAGCAAGTCTCCTATTGGAGGAGTTTCTGCTGCCATATAGGGCCATTAGTCTCTCTCTCTGTCTAATGCAGGGCTCTATCCTGAGACAACCTGAGATGGCTTGAGGATGTTGCTGGGGGTTTGTACATCGGGGCATGAGTGTGCCTTTGATTTTGGTTTGATGTTTGTGTCTTCATCACTGGGCAGATATTAGGTAGTATGTACACCATTAGTCCATTCATTGTCCAGACAGGGGTTAACTCATGAATATACAAAAAAGATGGAAGTGCACTGTCCCGCTATACACTAAATTATAGAGGTGCTGTAGCCCGTGTGGTCAAAACAACAATGTATATATGTAGTGAGGGGATCCTAGATCTATCCCCAGAAACAACCACCATACAAAGGCCGCACTCAAAAAGGTAAAAAATATATATCTATTTTATTGATGAATATATCCACAGTAGTTTGAGAAACAAAGAATAAAAGAATTATATCAACACATATAATAACACATTACACAATTAAAAAACATATACACAAACACAGGGGATCCACCATATACGGTGACTGTAGTAATAATAATCATGGGTGGCGTGTAATTATCTCAATTAAAAAATTTGTCTGATTGGATAATTATCCATTGTCGGTATACATATGTATTAATTTTGTAGACAAAATTTGTAGACACATTTTTTAATTGAGATAATTACACGCCACCCATGATTATGGTGGATCCCCTGTGTTTGTGTATTTTTTTTACCTTTTTGAGTGCGGCCTTTGTATGGTGGTTGTTTGTGGGGATAGATCTAGGATCCCCTCACTACATATATACAGACAGGGGTTAAATCTTACCATGAAGGTCCTCTGATTGTAGCACTGCTGACCTTGGTGTGTGCTTTCACTTTCAGCCCAAGGATCACTCCTTTCAGTGCTCTTTTCTCTGCAATGCCAAGTTTGTTTAAAAAGAAAAAAAACTGGGAGCATGAGGACATGTAGGGCTACTTGGTTAATAGGTTAACAGCAGTGCCTGGACAATGACTTAAAGTTATAATAAAAGCAAGCCCAATTGCTACTACAAAACTACTAAACTACAATCCAGTCAAAAAGACCCTGTAGTTTCTAAGGGCCTTATTCATAAATGGATAGCGTCAGGTAGTGCCTTGTAAACAGTAGCGACAGGTGAACGTCGGACACGGCACGCAATTACATATTATCATTCGGATTCTGTTGAGCAACTGGGATAACGCCATGTAGCGTCCGATTCATCATTATCCCAGCCTCAGCGTACAGCGCTGGCGTTCAGCCTTGCAGAGCGCCACGTCTTACCTCTTGCTACCTCTCGCTCTCCCATACATTTCAATGGACGTTCTTTTACTTCTCTTTTAACAGGGTGTTTTTATTATTATTTATTTTATTCTCAAATAATGTTGGGATCTCTCCTGGACTTGAAAAAGCCATTTTTTAATTTTTTTTTCAATTTATATATATTTATGCACAATTGACATTACAGGTCTGGCATTAATGTGTTCATGTCACAATGTTATTACAATGTAATTCCATATGTTTTTGCTTTGTTACTGGTGGATACATGTTAAAAAAACAGCCTTTAATCACACAGCCTCCGGTGCTCTGGCCTACAGCAAAGTATTTTTGAGCGCCGGTGGTGTGTAAGGCTGTTTTTTTGATGAATTTTGTTTGAGTCAGTAGCAATAACCAGTCGCTACCATTCACTCCCATACAGCTCTGTACTGGTCATATAGAGACTCCCCACAATGTATTCATCATTGCTGCACAGCGACTGAGACGCTCTTAACTAGCGACCCATGGCCGAGCACAGCGACTACTAGCGGTCGCTCTGAAATCCGCTCTGCAGACGCTCTTCTGTCGCTACCTGCCGCTATTAATGAATCAGCCTGTAAGTTATCTTTAAAAGTATAAAAGCATTGGGGATTCATAGAAAAAAATAGAAAAAATGAAGAGAAACAGTAGGTGTAGCAATAGCGATGTGATGTAAGCACACTGTGATGAATGTGAGAGGAGAGAGGAGGGCGGGGTTTCAGAGCTGCAGAAAGAGACAGCCAATCAGGATGTCTGGGCAGGGATTGGGGGGTGTTTCAGTTCTTGGTCCCCTGAAGGTCGATTGATGGACCATGTCAGAGGGTGGGGACTTTTTGTCTGCCCTTTGTGTGTATTTATGTTTTTAAATTGGTTTTAATGTGTCCTGTGTTGTTTATATGTAAAGTTATTTTCAATACAATGTAGTTATTTTGTAGCACAACGTTTTTGTGGTGTTTTATCCACTGGTAGGTTAGTTCTAATCCAGGGCTCATGGAAAAAGCTGCCCTGCCTTCCCGGGTGCTGACGCCAGCCCTGCCCAGCACTACTAGTTAAACCAACGACCGCCACCTTACACCATCATTAAGCCATGTCCTCAGCCTTACTCCCAAATATGAGCTTGCAAGTAAGTATTCAAATGCATGCCAACAAACGCCAGAGCATGTACAAAGGCACAGAAGATGAATATATGAAATAAAGGATCTGATTTATACCAGACTATGCTACATTGGTGCAAAATACAATAGTGTAACATATAATTTTTCTTTGGTGCAACAACATGCGCCAGTGTAAAAAAAAAAATTATAAATTATATTCTGCATTACTCTAATTTGCAATAATGGGATGTAGTCTGGCAGAAGTGCTTGATAAATCAGGCCCAATGTTACAAGTTGCACTAAATAGGACAAATACTGGTTACTATTTATTCACCACTAATCAAAAAAGTAACATGCACAAAATGACATGAAAGGATATACATATTGGTTGTACATAAAGTACTAATTCAGCATTGTACTTACTGCTGAACTCTTCCAGGTCATTAGAGTAATCATCTACACAATATCCGTTACCGCACTAATGACTAGAATGAAGAAGTTTGTATTGACACAATGGGATGTACCTGTTGTGCAGCACCACCACATTGTGACCACCACCTTCATCATCCTCAAGATTCTACAGCGCCAATACCATACCTGCCTGAGTGTCTTCATGTTGTACGCACCCTTTATACAGCAGCTTTGCTGCTCTCAACTTTTGTTTGGAGTGTTGTATTATTTCCTGCTGCTGTTACTATGGGAACTAGTCTCCAAACTAAAACTCTTTTGTCTGACTTTCTAAAGGAACCAATTGCTCCAGTCCGCCTGCCAAACTGCCGTGTGTGTGTGTGTGTGTGTGTGTGTGTGTGTGTGTGTGTGTGTAGCTCTATGTGTATCTTTAACTTTGTCTGCATTGCCTATTTGTTTATTGGTGTGACATTCTTTCAAGTGCTATCTAGGCTTTTTGAAATGATTTGCATAAACTCAATGAACAGAGGTGTTACAACTAAGCGCTAATTGTATATATATAACTTTCGGAAGACGGGGAGGCCGATTCAGTAATAGCGTCAGGTAGCGACAGATGAGCGACAGTAGCGGCATTTTCACAGCGCCCGCTAGTAGTCGCTGTGCTTGGCCGTTGTTCGGTAGTTTATAGCGACTCAGTCGGTTTGCCGTAATGTTGAATATTGGGTGAGGAGTCGCTATTTGACAGGTTCCGCGCTGTATGGGAGTGCATGACAGCGAATGGCCATAGCGAACGGCTCCCAGCATATTCATTAACAAATCACGCTCAAAAAAATTTCGCGCAGTGAAATGCTTGTTTAAACCCCAGAGCGCTGGCGGTGATGGGTTAAAAGTAGTTTTTTAACCCCCAAACAACCATATTTTTTGAAATAAAAAAAAACATGTTTTTCAAAACATTTTGTAATATGAATACATTAATATCAGACCTGTAATATCAATTCTGCACAATTTCTTTTTTTTTTTTACCTTAAAAAAAAATCTAACATTGCAGAAGTGGACACAGAATTTTTGACATTTAAAAAAAAACAAAACATTAATAGCAATTAATTAAGAATATTTAAAGATTGCTCCATTGAAATGCATTGGAGAGTGCCAGGTAGCGAGAGGTCATACCTGTCGCTGTTCAAGGTCGCTCGCTGGCGCTGTGGGGTGAGGCTGGAATAATGATGAATGATTCGCTATCTGGCGCTCTGTCAGTCGCTAAGCAGGATCGGCTTGATAAATGTGTGATTGCGGAGGGGAGCCGGCGTACTCGTGGCGGTGACCGTCATTACCGTTCGCTCACCATTCGCTACCTGGCGCTATCCCTTGTTAAATAAGGGCCTAAGCAGCTATAAAAGATGATAAAATATACAAATAGCAGTTTAGCTTACGTATATAATGATGCACATATGGTGAGAAACCTTGGAAAAGGAAAAGCATGCTTGTTGTCTATAGCAACTACTTAGATGATTAGATTTACTCCATTAGAAATACTGAATTCATTCTTAAAGATGAACAAAACCTGTGATTTCCACTATTCCAGGTTTTTTTCCTCCTGTCTAGGGCATCCCATTTGGCATGCCCCGCTGTGTGTGTCTAGGCTGCCTGTAAACTCACCTTTCTCTTCTTCCCACTGGCTGCCAGCCAGTCACTGGTTCACATTCCATTCAGCTTTTTCTTTGCCCCTTTGGCACCACCTTGTCCTCAGCTCACATCCGTGCACAGATAGAGGTGAGCAGGGATGCAGCCCCAATTTACACATGCACTGTGGCATTGGCAGAATGGTGTGGTTTTTTTTTTGGGTGATCTCAGGGGATTCCACACATTGGGGCATCCCGAATTGGGATGCCCACAAAGAGGGAGACCACCAGCCCTAGAATCTTATAAGGCACAATTCAGCACCAGGTGAGAAAACTGCCATTTACTTTCATTGTCTATCTTAGGAGTGATTTAGCAAACGGATGTAAATTTTCACTTGGTACTTAATTTATTCCGAAGATAGACAAAAAAAGTGAATGGAGTTTTTTTTTCGAATGGTAGCATTTTCTTATCTGGTGCTGAATGGACCCTATAGACTCTAGGCCGGTGGTTGCTCCACTTTAAGCCATGACAATATTGAATTCTGCATCAGTCTATTGGAAGCTTTTTTCCTCATTTAAACTGGACCAAATTGAAAAGCAGGAAATGCCTGTTTTGTATTTGAATACAGTGGTGGATCGCAACTTGGTAAGTATGGGGGCTGGAGCCGGGTTTAGGCAGTGATTCTCTTCATGGAGCATCCCAAATCAGAAATGTTTATACTGGACCAATATCCAATATTACTTTTGTTTCATTGTAAAATACAACTACAAACAAATGTTTTTTCTTAGATATGTATAGTGTGGGTGTTAGGGCGAGTGCTGCACGCCCATCTAGCACCACTTCACTTACCTCCATGGCTGCAGCCAGCCATCATCCATTTTGCAGCACTTCCCTCATGGCTGTTCCCAGCTGTCTCCCTTCCCCCCATGCTTCCTCCTCACATGCTCAGGTGCGCGCTGAAGGCGAGCGCACTGGATTCCAGAGATTTAAAGGGCCTGTACAGCACTGATTGGTGCTTGGTCATCCAATCCTGCATCCACTTCTCCTATTTAAAGAGGCACTTCCTTCCTTCAGTGCCGGATCTTGGTCTCTCCATGCTTGTTGAAAGTCAGACATTCTTGGATTGCTCACCCGTGTACCGACCTCTGCCTGTCCCCGACTCTGAACCTTTGCCGCCTGCCCCGACCTCGGCTACTCACCTTTACCGCGAACCTGTGCTGCCAGCCCCGATCTCTGCCTGTACTTACTACGCCTTTTGCCTGCCACTTGTGTACCTCGCTGAACCTCGGCTGACTGTGGGACTGGGCCGCTGTTGGGGGGTAGCGACCTGGGGGTCACTCGCCGCACAAGACCAACCTGCCTTGCGGTGGGCTCTGGTGAATACGGGTGGCCCCTTAGACTCCGCTCCCCTGACACGGGACCCGCCATCGGTCCCACAGTTAAAGCGGATCCATACCCGAGTTCTCTCCACCCGGTCCGTGATAGTGGGGAAGGTTTTATCCAGAAGATTGACCTAAGCAGTGATACATTTTATTAGTCAGTGTGAAAGTCTTACCCCTCATACAGCCATCACCTCCAGCTTTTTGCTGACGAGGGTCCCTATCTCCAAACAAGTGTCCACATGCAGGAAGTGATGGCTGTGTAAATATTAGAAAAGGTGCTTGTGCAATATGCGCCCGACCCCATTCTTTCTGAGCGCTTGAGATATCACAAAGGTGAAAAGAGATGATTTTCATGGCTCTGTCTACTACTAAGAATCATGGGTAAATCCTATTAATCTTGCTCTGTATGCAAAACTTACATTTTAACCTGGAATATGAGCTCTTGGTCTCTTTTAGACCCACTATATTAAAGGTTCTTTCCAGGTACATAAAGCAAAAAAAAACTTACTTGCCCATTTCCCCTGCAGCTGAGTCTGGTAGTTAAAAGCATACAAGTTCCTGAGATGAAGTCCCGCTTTGTGCAGGACCTTTTTTTTCATTCACCGTCAGGCCCACTCCATTTACTGCAATGAAAGGCACCAAGGCCTGACACTACCAGTCCATTGCAGTGCTGCAGAGTGAAAAAAGTAAAAATGCATATTTTTTCACCTGTACTGTCCTTAGAATAAAGCTTCTCTACTGATTAACCCCTGAAAATCTTGCAGTTAACTCGCTTCATGACAGCCAACATAATTTGCCCTTGTCTCCCCCCCCCCCCCCCCCCGGGTAACCTTTGTGAGGCCTTGCCCTGGTATTCATACTATATAGGAGACTGAAGTTCAAATGAAGGGCAAGGCCGTCATATTATTTCAAACTAGGCCCCAAGGCAAACCAGTTTATGTCCCAGTTCAAACCCGAGACCCAAACCATCACATATTATCATTAGTGTTGAGCGAGCCTGAGATGCAAAGTTTGGGTTTGTACTCAACTTTGCAAATTCAGGCCTCTGAACCTGAAGACGGACTTCAGCAAGTCCATGTTCAAGTTTGGCATTCAGCCATACCCAGAAAAGCAGGTTGGTGGGCATGGCTGTGATTGGCCAGAAAGGACATGTGACCCCACTGTATAAAAGGTGGGGTCATGCGTTCCATCATAATTTCAGTGCTCTGTGTAGATAGGGAGAGGTTGCTGTTGCTGGATTGAGGGACAGATAGGGTTTTTTAAAAAAAAGAAAAAAATGTCATTTTCAGGGCAGATAGGTAGACAGAGGAGGAAGCTGGAGTGAGGGAAATCTAATTGTCCTATTTAGGGCGCCTAGGTAGGGAGAGTGGACGGCATTAGTGAGGGACAGCTAGGAAGGGATACAGAAACACAACTGCCTGTTGTTCTTATTGCACTTCGAGGACAGGCAGCAGCTGCTGGGGCAAATTTTAAACAACATCTGAACTGTGCCCAATCTGATATGATCTAATACAACTGGTGCCGGGTGACCGAATGAACTTAATTTTTATTAAACACAAGATGTATATATGATTTAGTAAAAATATATATATTCTCTCATTTTTGGGTTTTATGCTACCCCATTTTGTGCAAGGCAATCGTTTGGTGTTACCCCCAATTTGCAGCCCTCAAACCATTACTACCCCAATTTTACAGCCATTTTTGGGCCCTCAAGTTCGGGTCCCCTTTGACTTCAATGGGGTTTGCGTTCAGGTGCTGTGAACCTGTCGTGAATTTGCGTCAAATTTCGTCCGAACTTGTCAACCCAAAATTCTATAGGCAGACTTTATACAGCTTATATTGTGGCAGTGCTGATGACAACAGCATGACACCCAGCAGGTTTCAGGGCGGGCTGCCTGGTTGTGGCCTGGGCCCCCCTTCATGGTTACTCATACTAAAGTCTTGCCTGTCTGGCCCTAATGTCATACATAGTTACATAGTTACATAGTTAATACGGTTGAAAAAAGACATATGTCCATCAAGTTCAACCAAGGCTGTTGGGGTAGGGGAAGTTATCTTTTATTTTATTTTATAGGGGAAGCTATTTATTTTATTTTTTGTTTTTTTATTGATAACCGCTAATAGTAACTGTTAATGTTATTTTCTTCTAAAAAAGCATTTAATCCTTTTTTGAAGCCGTCAGCGGTTGATGCTGTAACAAGCTTCTGTGGGAGGCTATTACATAGATTTATAGTTCTTATGGTAAAAAATGATTGTCACCTCCGGAGGCTAAGAGGCCGATTTATTAATAGCGCCAGGTAGCGACAGTAGCGTTATTTTCACAGCGCCCGCTAGTATTCGCTGTGCTTGGCCGTTGTTCGGCTGTTGACAGCGAGTCGGTGTGCGGTAATGTTGAATACGGGGTTAGGAGTCGCTGTTTGACAGGTTCCGCGCTGTATGGGAGCGCATGACAGCGAACGGCCATAGCGAACGGCTCCCAGCATATTCATTAACAAATCATGCTCCAAAAATTCTTGCGCTGTGAAATGCTTGTTTAAACCCCAGAGCGCTGGCGGCGATGGGTTAAAAGTAGTTTTTTAACCCCCAAACAACCATATTTTTAGAAAAAAAAAAACATGTTTTTCAAAACATTTTGTAATATGAATACATTAATATCAGACCTGTAATATCAATTCTGCACAATTTTTTTTTTTGTTTTTACCTTTAAGAAAATATCTAACATTGCAGAGGTGGTCACAGAATTTTTGACATTTAAAAAAAAAGAAATAAATAAAATAGCAAATTTTATTTTGTTGACCAGTTAGACGAACTTTTGAACTTCATTTTTTCTGTTCCTGAATAAAATAAATGATCAACACTAAGAGCACAGCCTGGACATTGGGTTATTGGCAGCATCTGCCACAATCTGGAACATTCTAGCACAGGAAGCGGCCATAATTAGGTCTATAGTAATCAGGCATGAGGGAGCGGGTCACTGGTTACAAATCACAGGCACACTTCATGCCTCTGATTTCACACAGCAGCCGAACAGGAGTTCAAGAAGGGCACAGCATTGAAAATAAGAAGCATTCCATGACACTAACTGGAGAAATGGAAGTGGAATGCAATGACATTATACAGTAGAGTACATATGTTTTACAGGGCACTATAGCAAAAGTCATAATGGGTTTGCCAAAAAAGAGCAGATAATTACTGAGATTACTGTGGGACCCAGGTTGGTGGTAGTGGGGTCCAGCGTGGTCCTTGTTCATAATGTCAATGTAGTATGCAGTGTCGGTGTGCTCTCTGCATGGAGTACCAGCCACCTTGCTACCCCCAGCACTCCATACACAAGCCCTTAGATGGGGGGGGGGGGGGGGGGGGGCAATGTACTGGCATTTAAGATCTGAACTCTGCAGCCTGCTGCTCTGACCCCTGGTATCCTATGATAGGGCTGCAAACAAGAAACAGGCCACAACGGGTAGCTCTCAGGTGATGCCCCCCATGGGCCCAGTAGCAGCTCTCTCCCCTGTCTGCCATGATATCGTCTATGTATTATGTATAGAAATGTTTCATAAACACAGAAGCAATATTATTTGCCTTTTCTTGATTGGATCACTTTCTATCAATTGCTAAATTAAATCCGAATGAAGAGCAAAAACTTAGGTGTGTTAGGACAGGCCTACAGGGAAGCAGGGGACACATAATTTAGAGACCCTTTTGGGAACTCCCATCCTCAAAAGGGCCCATAGACCTGCGCACTCTAGTTCACATGAATCCTAAATGCACACACAATACAGTATGGCATGATGTGGGAGAGTGTCACTGGGCGCACTGCAACTACAGCGCCATTGGCAGGTACTGACCCATGCCCATATAGCCACACGTATGGTGGCCTCCCGGCACATGTCTCTCACTGTACCCCTCCTAATCAAGCCAATGATCTGGCAGCAAGCAAGAGGCAAGCCATTCAGGAGACCTAACCAGGCAGCGTATCCTGGCGAAAACTCCTATGTCCTTATCTGAATATCCAGTGATTTGAGTAGAAGTATTTGCCTTGTGGAATCACAACTGTGCCAAACATAGCCGGCCAGCCTCAGTGTGATTGGTAGCTGGCAGTGTGAGTGGGCATGATTGGGTATGAACATCCCCATCGTGTTTTATTCCCATAGCAAAGTCGCTTTGGGGGGTCCTTCTGGGAATGGGGATTATGGGTTTACAGAGTAATTGTTTAGGTTTCTAAGGGGGGATTATGTACGTCAGTTTAAAGTAGAGCAAAACCCAGGATTTTGACCATCCTAAGTTTTGGTCTTTGCCCCTGGGGTACCCCGATCGGGGTGCCCTGCTGTCTTAAACCCCGAAGGTCGCCTAAACAAACTCACCTTTTTCCGGTTCTACGGCGCATGCGTGACCGCTTGTCCAGCGGTGTGCTTGGGTCTGCTCATGTCAGATTGTCTAAGCCTTTGTCTAAGGTGAGCGGCTTCGAGCACTGATGGCCACATCCCCCACTACCTTCTAATAGGGAGTGTGCCAACACAGCCATTCACAAATGCCTGGTGCGGGCACACGCCCTGCTAGAGGTATAGCGGGCGATCTGGGGCATTTCGCACAGCAGGGAATCTATAAGATAGCCGATAGGCGTGTGTTTTGGTCCACTTTAAGGCTTGTTTTTGAATCAATAACGATTGTTTTAGTCCCGCATGGCCCTTATTTATCCATTTGTCTGTGTAACCAATTAGTTCTATGGGGGGTTTTGTAACATTTCACTTCAGGTTCTGACCATTGGATTGGGCCAGAGGTCACCTAAGGCTGACTGGATGTGCAATCCCAAAGGGTGATTTGGGGGTTTTTGCTTGCTATTTTCAAAATTTGATTTTTAGTTTTGGATAGTTAGAAGGAAGTTGTTCCATCATATTTCTTACATCAGAGCTCTATGTTTTTTTTTCCCTCGATTCACTGCCATCCACCACACCATTTAAATATGGTATGATTGCTATTGGTCCCCTTAAGGCAGAGCACTCACTGGGCACTTGACAGATCCATGCAGCGTTCGGTCGTGCTAGCGGCTTGTTGTGGTCCAATGTACTTTCTTTCCATAATCACTGAGTTGTTTACTTTCCTGACGGAGAG
This sequence comes from Gastrophryne carolinensis, assembly GCA_027917425.1. Lineage (NCBI taxonomy): Eukaryota > Metazoa > Chordata > Amphibia > Anura > Microhylidae > Gastrophryne > Gastrophryne carolinensis. The sequence goes on along the minus strand of CM051238.1, from coordinate 168,525,286 downwards.
AGAAAGAGCTTGCACGCTTCGAACAGACGTCAGCATCTGTGGGGATTTTTTTTCCATAGTTAAAAAGACTCTCTGGATACTCGGCTCCTGTCCTGATGCTCACCTTCTCCTCCTCCTTCTCCTCCAGCTTCTGGACGCAGACTTTGTCAAGATGTTCTCAGAGCCAGAGAGAAAGGTAAACATTTTTTGGGCTTATTACTTGCAAGCAATGGCAAGCATAGTGTCATGCATAGATACAGCGTGTTCAGACGAATGCTAGGCTGCTTTGCTCTCACTGTGTAATAGTGACACACTGGAGATGGCCATGTCACATCATCAATCCTAGTGCCTGTGCCAGCCTCTCAGTAGCCAATCGCTGCCAAATTGTTGCTCTACTTATGTTAATGCTGTATATGGAACCTGGCTTTTCCTTTTGCAAAGTGGTTATTGCAAGCTAGGCTAGCACAGGCATGTGAATACAAAGGACAATCCAGATGATAAAACACACAATGTGCAGCAAAAACATACCTAGTACTGACCAATACAGCAGGAGGTCTACATTGTTGACTGGTCAAGCTATATTCATAAGACACTAATATATTTTTTTCAGATTCTGCTTTTTTTAAAGAAAAGTACCGGACAATAGTTACTTAATATACAGATTTAGCAGGGACAGAAAAGAAATAAGGGCATAAAACCATAACCCCAGTAAACGAATAATAGTCAGCATCACATTGCGAGTGAATGGTACTATAGATGCTCAGTAAGGCTATGTTCATGCCTGTCTGGTCAAGTTTGTGACATGTGTTTTGTGTTTGTGTTTTTTTTCATGTTTTGTTTGCATAGCCCTGTTTAATGGGATGTGTTTGTGGCCAGGAATGCAGCAGGCAGGACTTTTTGTGGCGGCAATGTTCTCCTTTCTGCCACACCAGAGAGGTTTGAAAAGGGCCATAGAAGTGCCATTGACGGATGCATCAGTTCCAGACAGGTGTGAATGAGGGCTAAAGGTAAAGTGACCAGTAGTGAAGGGGGACCAATTATATATAAATCACAATAATGTCACTACCCCTGGTATAGTTCTCATACAATAGATGCTCATCATTTTTCCACTGGTACGGTATAAAGAGTCTAAGAAATCAGTTACAAAATGAGCATAAGAAAATCATAATACAAAATAGCAAAGCAGAAGGGAAATGAACTGTGAAAAGGAAAAAATAAGAAAAAGCAAGATAAAAGGGGGGGCACAATAATAATAATATAACTAATCTAAAATTAAGGTATAAAGTATATGCCAATTCAGATTCTTCTTCATTGCCTTGGTAGAATATAGCAATTTACCTAAATCCCAGTTTACTGTGCAGGGAGGATAAATTAAGTAGACTGAGTGAATCACCACTCTCAGCCTTAAAAGTAAATTCCATGCAATCTTCATTCTAGCATGTCTGACAAAAGATACAGTTATCCAAACGAGTTTGAGAGGAATGTTTGAAGAGGCTGAGTTTTGAGAAATGTTCTCATTAAACACCCAAATCATATTTAAAGAAACTTTAAAGGGGCAGTTCCATAGGTGAGGTACAGGTTGTTTCTAAGAATGGATATTTTATTTTACAGACTTCTGTAGGGAAATCAAATTTAAGCGGACCAAAAACCCGCTGAACTTGTGAAATACATTCGGCCAAAGGCACTGCTGATATGCACTTCTTAGGGTGCCTCTCCAAAAATTCCAAAATAGCCTTTGAAAATAAACACTTGAAAAAACTTAAACACCTGCAGTCTTTTACTGACAAAGTCCTGCAGGATAAGCCAGTCCAGTTTCTCCACAGTTAGCTCTGCAGCTAGCAGACATGCTCCCCGTTAACCTTGGTGTGCACTCCTGCTTCCAGTCACAAGGAGCAGCCCCAATGATTGGCTGCAGGGGATGGTCCAAGGGAACATACACCACTCAAATCACCACTCAAACTTCAAAAGACAGCTTGTATGTTTTGATGAAGTTTTGTTATTAGATACATCATTTTTAGTACATAAGTACATTATGATATTATTACAATCATTTTACTGGTCTCATTCAGGCAAGACAGTATTTTTTATTTCCCTTGCAAATCTCTATTGAAATTAAAGAAATGATCTAAAACAAAGTTTGATGTAAGAATTGAGTTAAAAAAATTCCCCTTTCTGATGGTGTCTCTTTAGGCAACGTTACCATTGCCAAAGCTGTTTTTGTTCATATGTTTAGTAGTGCAGGTTTAAGCATGTCTTATGCCTGTATGAAGAAGCCCATCTGTGTACACAGACGTCTTGACATTTCTCTTTGAATTTCAGTTTAGACAACTGATGTGCGGCTGAGTTACTGTATGTGTAGCGTGTCATATTCCGCAGAAGAGATTATTTCCTGTTTCGGTGGTACAGGAATGCGACTTTACCTAGTTGACCACAAATATAATGATGCTCTCAGTGCTTTTCTTTTTCCATGCATGTACTGTACCTACCTCATAGCCCTTCATGTCTGACCCCTCCTTCCACAAGGGTGAAAAGGGTTAATTCAGCTTATTCTATGTGGTACCTATCTTCCCTTTAGTGTTCAATTTTTATGCTTTTTTCTTAATAAGGACCGAATCCCTGGTGGTTCACCGTGGACTCTGAAAGACTTCAGGACTGACCAATTTCCGGTGGGCGCAGCGTCCTGATTTGGCTTGCACTGCATTGTGAAACCCCTTGGTGTCCCTGTGAACTTACCTTGAGCCCAGATTCCACAGTCCTTGTGTTTCGGCATCCCGGGCTTTCTGCACTGCATGCTCATGCTGGCACAAACACAACCAGCCTGGATGCGGGTGAGCCCTGCGCATGTGGTTTCACTCAGGGGGGCATCCCTTTAAGGGACCAATTAGGGGCCTCTTCAAGGTTTTTATATGACTAAAACTAGGTTGTTGTTTCTATAAACTACTTGTTAAGTCTAACTTCATTCTTTTGGAGTTTTTGGTAGAATAACTCTAGTCAAAAAAGTAAATTGCTCCCCTAAACCCCCCATTTGATGATCAGTGGTGTATACTGTTTGAAAGAGGCTTAACAGGATGTCCTGCTGTATTCCCCGGGATCGCCCATAAACTCACTTATTTCCCATTCCCACAGTGCATGCTCATGCAGCTCAGGTGATCAGCAGTGCTTGTTCCATTCAGATTTTCTTTTCACACTGACGTCAGTCGAAATGTAGTCTGAATGGAGTGAATGCTGCCAGCCACATCCCCGCCTCTAGCTGTGTGGATTTGCCCATACCGGCCATTTGGAAAAGCATGGCTAAAGGTATGCTGGAAATGTGGTGCAAGTTTATGGAAGAGGTGAATGGATCGGGCTCATTCCATTCAGATGTCCTTTGCTGCACTGACGTCAGTATTGCTCCTCTTTAACCCAGTGCAGATGTTGTGGAATATATTTGAAGATGCTGTGTTGCTGGACTACATGGTGTCCATCTTGCTACACAGAATGTCATGATAGCTGCACTCTTACCATAATTTTCAAATCCAGAGGTGCAGAGGCGCTGCAAAACCCAAAGAAACAAATAAGGACCAGCATTCCAGCTATAAATCCAAAGGTCTATTTTGTAAAACCAAGACAAACATAAGTGAGGTATTGCAATCCAAAGTCAACATTTTGGGGCCAAGCAAGAACCCCGCCTCAGGACCAGGAACAAACATCCAGATGCCTTACAGTGAAACACTTTATAATGGACCAATAATAAGCTGCCAGCATAGCCTGAGGTTCCCACCTGACATCATCATAGACATCTTCAATACTGTCCAAACCTGAAGCATACCTCCTTAAAGGAACATGCATCAGCTGGTGCTTCAGGGCTCGCGGCCAGCAGCCCACGGACATAGCCAACCCCCCTATTCAGAAAACCGGGTCCTTGGTTCTGAACAGCACTACTGCTCATCACGGTGGTACCAGGTTGCTAGGAGACACTGTTAACAGAAGAGAGCTGGTGCTGCATCATTAACCTCGCCGGTCTGCCCGGCAAGAGATGACTGCAGCTCCAGGTGCCCTCTAATTGGAGGATGCCTGGCTGTGCCCATACCAGACAGCTCACACATACCTGCCATATCCCGGGTGGGCAAAGGCCCGCCCAGGATCCAGGTATCGGCAGGAGAGCTGAATAGCTGTGTGGAAACGGGCTAAATGGCTGGCCCCGGAACACACATGAACCGCCAAACTAAATTTGGGATGCCCCTAATACCTTAGGTTGCAGTGCCTGTTACACCATTGGTTGGTGGGTTTGCAGGTCCTACTGTGGCATAAACATGTAGTATTAGTGTCACGCTCGGGGTACTCCAGCCCTCTTGATAAGCCCACAACCCCCAATCTTCGCAGCCAGCTTCACCTGTAGGAGCTCCCGCTTGCCGGGACGCAGAATACGCCTACCCGGGATCGGTTGCCCCCAGGACTTAATGGCTCAAAGGATGTGAGCTTATATGTGGGAGGTCTGGAGAACCAATAGCTAGAGCGTTGGCAGAGGAAGTCCAGAGACAGGCAGAGGTCGACAGCGGAAAGACAGAGATCGTAGCGGCTCCAGGGATCAGGCAACTCGTAGTCAGGATTCAAGCAGAGGTCAGCAACTGGGGTTCAGATCGAGAGTGGTCGGTAATATCAAAGTCGGCAACAGGAGTTCAGATCGAGAGTGGTCGGTACAATCAAAGTCGGCAACAGGAGTTCAGATCGAGAGTGGTCGGTACAATCAAAGTCGGCAACAGGAATTCAATAGAGCTTCAATTCACAAGGCAGGCTAGGTACCAGGCGCTATAACAGGCACTGAACAAGTGATGGGGGCGAACCTTTATAGGGACTAGGTATGATTGGCCATAGGGAACCAGTGTAGTGATTGGTGCATATTCAGAACCAGACAAGGATTGGACAAAAGGGCGAGTATCCAGAACCTCCTTTGGGCTCATTGGCCCATAGCCAGAACCAAGGGGCGTGCCTGTGGCCCTTGGTTAAACCCCTCCCTACTACAGCCTCCGGCGGGCGCGCTGTGTGCAGCGCCGCCGGAGGGCATAAAGATTATGTGCTCTCGCCGCCTGAGCCGACGCCACTCGGCGTGGCCGCCGGGCAGGAGCTGCTGCGGCCGGCCGCCCGAAAACAGCGCCGGAACGGGGCCCAGGTAAGTGCCGATTCCTGACACTACCCCCCCCCCCCTTCACGAGGGGCCTCCGGACCCTTACCGGGTTTTCCTGGATTGTCATGATGAAACTTCTTTACAAGAGCACTGGCGTGCACATCCTTTGCTGCTACCCAGCACCTTTCCTCGGGACCGTAGCCAACCCAGTACACCAAATACTGTAAAGAATTACGCACTTTACGTGAATCTAGGATCTTATTCACTTCATATTCTGGCTCATTATCAACGAGAATTGGCGAAGGACCAGCAGGAGGAGCATTCTTAGCTGGTTTTAACAGCGAAACATGGAAAGAATTAGGTATTTTCATAGTCGGCGGGAGTTGCACCTTAAAAGACACATTATTCAACTTCCTGATAATAGGATAAGGTCCAATGAACTTGGGACCTAATTTACTGGAGGGTTGACGGAGCGCAGTGTTCTTAGTGGAGACCCAAACTAGATCACCCACCTGAAGAACAGGTTCCTGTGACCTGCGACGATCAGCGAATTTCTTATACCTCAACCCAGTAGTCTTTAGAATTTCCTGAACGCGCGTCCAAATGTTCCTCCGCTCCTGAAGCCACTCTTCCAATGCTGGCAAATTGGAAGGTGACCCTGAAAGGGAAGAAGCTCTAGGATTTTTCCCCAAATTACAAAATAAAGGAGATATCTTAGTACTCTCTCTAGGCGCGTTATTATAAGCGAACTCAGCAAAATCAATAAATTCCGCCCATTGTTCTTGCGCATCAGAGACATAACATCTTAAGTATTGCTCCAAAGTTTGATTTGTTCTTTCCGTCTGCCCATTAGACTGAGGATGATAAGCAGAGGAAAGAGAAATCAGAATACCCAACCGCGAACAGAAGTGTTTCCAAAACCACAAAGTAAATTGAACACCCCGATCAGACACGATATTAGACGGAATACCATGGATACGAAAAATATGCGAAGTAAATAGCCGCGAGAGTTCAGGAGCCGATGGAAGTTTGGCAAAGGTACAAAATGTGCCATCTTACTGAAGCGATCGACGACCACCCAAATTACAGTATTCCCAAGTGAGAGCGGTAAATCTACGATAAAATCCATTGAAATATGCGTCCATGGTTCGGCAGGAATTTCGAGAGGAACCAAACCCCCACTAGGGGCCTTGTGAACCCCTTTACTTCGTGCACAAACTAAACAGGCGTCGATAAAGGCAGTAACATTGCGTCGTATGGTATGGCATGGCGTCGGGCTAGCATAAACGTCTTACGGTTACCCAAATGACCAGCAGTTTTCGCATCGTGAAATTTGCGAATTACATCTGAACGTAAGTGCGGCGGAACGAACTGACACCCCAAGGGTACATCAGCTGGAGAGTCATTTTGAAAAGGTGCCAGGGTATTAGAGAGATCCGGAAGCAATGCCCCGACCACACAACCCAAGGGTAAAATAGGTTCACCATTATCTCCCCGATCATTGCATTCCCCAAACATCTGCTTTGGTATTCTTTACACCCGGTTTAAAGGTAATTATAAAATTGAAACGCGAAAAGAACAATGCCCAACGTGCCTGACGAGAGTTCAGTCTTTTGGCAGAACCGATATACTCAAGATTTTTATGATCTGTATAAACAGTAATAGGATGCAAAGAGCCCTCCAGCCAGTGTCGCCATTCATCAAATGCCAGCTTAATCGCTAATAATTCCCTGTTACCGACATCATAATTTTGTTCCGCAGTACTAAATTTACGCGAGAAATAGGCGCAAGGATGTAGAAGCTCAGGATGACCAGAATACTGAGACAACACTGCACCTACTCCCAATTCGGAAGCATCAACTTCAATGATAAAAGCTTTTTGAACATCTGGATAAACCAATACGGGCGCAGAGGTAAAGGCCCGTTTTAAGGCCAAGAAGGCCTCACTGACAGAGAGAGACCAATTAGCAGTGAAGGCTCCCTTACGAGTCAGGTTGGTGAGGGGTGCTACCACATAAGAGAAACCCTTGATAAAACGCTGATAAAAATTCGCAAACCCGAGGAAGCGTTGCAATTCCTTCAGAGTCTTGGGTTGAACCCAATCCCGTACCGCCGAAACTTTCTCAGTATCCATTGCTAAACCCTGGCTGGGAACAGTAGTGACCTCAAACATACATTTGGAAAGTTTCGCATATAGATTGTTCTCTCTTAGTTTTTGCAAGACCAATTTAACATGATGTCTATGATCAACTAGAGAATTAGAAAAAATGAGGATATCATCCAAGTAGATGACCACAAATCTACCGAGATACTCTCTGAAAACATCGTTTACAAAACCTTGGAAGACGGCAGGAGCATTACAAAGACCAAAGGGCATGACCAGGTACTCGTAATGGCTGTCTTTCACATTAAAAGCAGTTTTCCACTCGTCCCCCTGCCGAATGCGAATCAAATTGTACGCCCCTCTTAAATCCAACTTGGAAAAAATTCGAGCTCCAATAACTTGATTGAACAGATCCCCAATCAAGGGCAATGGGGTATCTGTTTTTAACAGTGATTTTATTCAAGGCCCGGTAATCAATGCATGGTCTCAGGCCGCCATCCTTTTTCTCTACGAAAAAGAACCCGGCTCCTGCAGGCGAGGTAGAGGGACGGATAAACCCCTTTTTTAGATTCTCGGTAATGTACTCCCTCATTGCTTGCTCCTCGGGCATGGTGAGGTTATAGATTTTCCCCCTAGGGGGAATCGTACCAGGAAGCAAGTCAATTGGGCAGCCGTAGGGCCGATGAGGAGGAAGAGTATCTGCAGAGCGTTCGGAGAACACATCGACCCAGTCCGTATATGGCTGAGGTAACCCCTGAGGTAACACTTGAACACTTCTGAGGCCTGTAGAAAAGCAGTGACCCTTGCAGTGATCACTCCACTTCGTCAACTCCCCAGCCTGCCAATCTAACACAGGGTTGTGGAGTTGCAACCAGGGGTATCCCAAGACCACTGGAGTTTCTGGACAGTCAAAAACCCAGAACTCTAAGAACTCAGAGTGGGAAGAGCCAACAATTAATCTAAGAGGTGGGGTCTTAGTGTAAATTGGGCCCCCCTGAATGGCCTTCCCATTAATAGCCAAAACGTGTAGGGATCTCTCAAGGGGAACTAAAGGAATACCTAAAATGGAGATCATGCTCCTGTCCAAGAAGTTACCCGCAGCACCGCTGTCGATAAAGGCGGAAACTGTTTGCTTAGAGGAGCCCCAAAACAGGTCAATAGGCACTAGCATTTTATTTTGGCGAGAGTTGCAAACTGACTCACCTAGATCAGCACTCTCTCCCTGATCTAGGTGTGGGAGTTTTCCGCCAGCTTCCCCTTGTTCGGACAGGACCCAGCAAAATGTCCCGAGTTCCCGCAATACAGGCATAACCCCATGGATCGCCTACGCTGCTTTATTCCGGCGATAAGCGGGTTCTCCCTAGCTGCATGGGTTCCTCCGGAGAGGGTGAAGGTGTGCTTTCCCCATGGGAAAATGGTGAATTAGGATTCTGGAAGGGCCTGAGGGACGTGGGAGCCCTGGCTCTCTCCCTAGCCCTCTCTCTAAGACGTCGGTCTACTCTAATAGAGACCTGCATTAACTGGTCCAGGTCTGCTGGTGGAGGAAAATCTTTGATGCCTTCCGACAGCCCCACCCTGAATTGACTACACAGAGCGGGGTCATTCCACCTAGATTCGACGGCCCAGCGGCGGAATTCGGCACTATAATCCTCAGCCGAATTCCGACCTTGCTTTAAGGCCCGAAGCCAATTCTCAGCATACAAAACGCCCATGGCACTGAAGAAAGCTGTGACCGATTGTAAGGCTGTATCATGAGAAGGCAGACTAAAGGCCCAGGACTGAGGGTCTCCTTGAAGTAGAGAAATGACTAGGCCCACACGCTGGGTCTCGGAGCCAGAGGAGATAGGTCTCAGTTTAAAATATAGTTCGCAGGCATTCTTGAAATTAGAGAATTTAGCTCGTTCTCCAAAAAACTTCTCGGGTAGCAGAATCTTTGGTTCTGAGATATGAGGTGGTACAGAGGAAGCAGGAGATTGACGGGATTCCTGAGTGGCCACTCTTTGAGCGAGTTGGTTGATAGCCGTGGCCATAGCCTGCACCTGCTGTACCAGGTCATTCATCTTTTGTAGGCCTGTTATAATGTCACGCTCGGGGTACTCCAGCCCTCTTGATAAGCTCACAACCCCCAATCTCCGCAGCCAGCTTCACCTGTAGGAGCCCCCGCTTGCCGGGACGCAGAATACGCCTACCCGGGATCGGTTGCCCCCAGGACTTAATGGCTCAAAGGATGTGAGCTTATATGTGGGAGGTCTGGAGAACCAATAGCTAGAGCATTGGCAGAGGAAGTCAGAGCGTTGGCAGAGGAAGACAGCGGGAAGACAGAGATCGTAGCGGCACCAGGGATCAGGCAACTCGTAGTCAGGATTCAGGCAGAGGTCAGCAACTGGGGTTCAGATCGAGAGTGGTCGGTAATATCAAAGTCGGCAACAGGAGTTCAGATCGAGAGTGGTCGGTACAATCAAAGTCGGCAACAGGAGTTCAGATCGAGAGTGGTCAGTACAATCAAAGTCGGCAACAGGAATTCAATAGAGCTTCAATTCACAAGGCAGGCTAGGTACCAGGCACTATAACAGGCACTGAACAAGTGACGGGGGCGAACCTTTATAGGGACTAGGTATGATTGGCCATAGGGAACCAGTGTAGTGATTGGTGCATATTCAGAACCAGACAAGGATTGTACAAAAGGGCGAGTAGCCCAGAACCTCCTTTGGGCTCATTGGCCCATAGCCAGAACCAAGGGGCGTGCCTGTGCCCCTTGGTTCAACCCCTCCCTACTACAGCCTCCGGCGGGCACGCTGTGTGCAGCGCCGCCGGAGGGCATAAAGATTATGTGCTCGCGCGCCAGCGTAAGCACGCGAGACAGTGACGCAGGAGCGAGGAAGGAGGGCGGCCGTGCTCGCGCCGCCTGAGCCGCCGCCGCCACCGCCGCTCGGTGTGGCCGCCGGGCAGGAGCTGCTGCGGCCGACCGCCCGAAAACAGCGCCGGAACGGGGCCCAGGTAAGTGCCGATTCCTGACAATTAGTTTATGTTATCTATCATATCTATATATATATGGTTCATGTGCTCTGTGGGGGCAGCCATTTAACCCCGGATTCTTCTACACCGATTCGCTCTCCTGTTGGTGCCTGGATCCAGGACGGGCCTTTGCCCGCCCAGGACGGGTGAGCTGTCCAGTCTGGGAACAGCCAGGTGTCCTCCAATTAAATGGCACCTGGAGCCACGGTCATCTTTTGTGAGGCAGACCGGTGAGGTTGATGACGCAATGGCAGCCCTCTCCTATTGGCGGAGACATCGTCCTAGCAACCGGGTGCCACTGTGATGAGCGGCGGTGCTGTTTAGAACCAAGGACCCCCCCAGGAATTCAGTTTTCTAAATTAGGGGGATTGGCTTTGCCCCAGGACGCCGAAGCCGCAAGCCGGGAGCCTTGAAGCACCGGCATGTGGCGTAAGGAGGTATACCTCAGGTTGATAATGTTACTCATGACGTCAGGTTACCCATGACCTCAGGCTGTGCTGGCAGCTTCTGATTGGTCCTTGTCCATTATATGTTTCACTGTGGGGCATTTAGTTGTTTGTCCCTAGTCCTGAGGAAGGGGTCTTGCATGGCCTGAAACGTCGACTTTGAATAAACCTATGTTTGTTTTGGATTTACAGTATAGACTTTTGAATTGGATGATAACAGGAAAGCTGGTCCTTACTTGTTTCATCCTGCTACACAGCCCTGCTTGCACATGAGCATGAGGGGGTGGGGGGGCTGTGCCAGCACAGAGACACACTGCAGCTAAGCAGGCAACTTCTTTATGATCAGCTGAACCAGCTAGAGAGAGAGAGAGGGAGAGAGAGATGTTATCTGTTTCCACACGCAGAATGTTAGAAGGCAATGAAAGATGAAATTGATGAAAGGTTTATGGATGTCTGTGTGATATAGGCTCTCCACACAAGGCAGGTTGTCAGTAGGAAAGCTTGGAGTTTTTCTATAAGCAGTCCACACAGAGATATATGCATGGAAAACACAAGGCACTATTCTACACACACACACACACACACACACACACACACACACACACACACACACCAAGAGCTGGTGGAGGAAAGAAACGCTGTATGTGGGAGGGGAGCTATGTAATTATGTATCTCTATGGGTGGCAGCCACAGAGCATTTAAACACTTGAAACAATGTTTCTAGGAGCTCACTGATGGAGAAACTGATGACTTCCTACTTCTGGATAAAGATATAGGATGAGAACACAAAGATCTAAGGCAATTTTTACTGTGCGGCTGGGTTTTTAAAAAGCAGGGCTTTCGAGCTTGTAGCAAGAATCTGCCTGCTATGCCACAACATCAACATTAGGTTAATCACTCTCAAATAGCTTGCACCACTGATTGCCAGAGAGGGGGTTTAGGGAGCAATTTAATTAGATTTTTTTTTACTGGAGGACCACTTTAAATCACATGTTTCTAAAGTAATCTTTGTATTGCCACACAAATTCAACAAACCACTGACCGCCCACTGCGGCAGCTTCCTACCCATGTAGCGAGATGCCACCACCCCAAGCCCAGGTTACTATCTACCTACACGCCCATCCACCTGCCTGCTCACCTATCCATCCAACCACCTTCCTCCCTACCTACTTGCCCACCATCAACTGGCCTGACCACCCAGCTACCCACTCACCTGTCTGCCCACCTACCTGCCTGCTCACCCACTAATGCCTCTGTGACATGCACTGCAGAGGCATAAGAAAGCAGGGACAGCAATAGCAGCACTAGATGCATCATGGTGATCATTGAAAGGGCTGCATACTCACTTAAGACAGCTAAAAGTCTTGGGAGTCCCATATATATATATATATATATATATATATATATATATATATATATGTGTGTGTAATGCACTGCCCGCACAGCAGGCGCCCTGTTAACCAATACTTATTAAGAGTGTACACAAAGGACAACGGTTAAATGCTGGGCTGGCAAATAACACTAATCAGGCATCAAATATGCCAAATACACTATATTTATTATCCAAAAAGTTGTGACACCAAGCATATATACCACACCAAAACAGAGAGTCCCACACTCCCTTAAATGTTCAGATGACCGGCCACATAAACCCCTCCTCTCCCAAACCGACGCTGTGCATTCCCGCGTCACTTCTCCAGGGCAAGGCAAGGTGTATCACCGGTTTGGGAGAGGAGGGGTTTATGTGGCCGGTCATCTGAACATTTAAGGTACTGTGCAAAGCTATATGCATGTTTGCTCGTTCCTCCCTATGGCTGTCCTTAGGTTAGTTGTAAATAGTTTGGTTTGATATATGGCACTTAGCACTTTATATAGATATATATATTAATCTTTTTTGCACATTCTTTATATTAATTAACTAAGTTATGCATTGGACACTTATGGATAGGCAGCTTTAGGGGGGTTTAGATCAGCATTAGATCAATAGATATCAATTATTCATTGAGCCACAGGGGCTTTTTCCATCAGGACACCCTGGTTAGTGTGCCCTGCCCCCCCCCCTCCACACATTCTGGTCCTCCCTTGTTTTCTTCTCCCCCCTATGTTTGGGGGATTGTTTGTAAATATATGTATTTTAACTAATGTTTTTTTAACAAAATGTATGTACATAGCAAAATTATCTAAATAAAGTAATATGAATTGGCAATTAACATGGAGTGGTGCCATTCACTATAAGGAGTGGATTAAGGGAGTGTGGGACTCTCTGTTTTGGTGTGGTATGTAGTAGTGCACATATGTGCCTCCACCCCTTGATTGTGCACACTCTTTACATAGATTGGTGGGTGCGGTCTCTGTGTTCTGTTTTCTGGTTCATACCAAGCATATATATACACAAATTACACACACCGCAGTAAGCCAATAAAAAGCAACTTGCTATTCTAAAAATATATACAAGGAAGGAATGAGAAGCTATATTGGGCAAAGGAGGAGAATTTGGTAACACATAAAGTATTTGATTTTCTACGTGTACATGACTACAATATTTCAGTTTTATATTCAATTCCGAAAATACATAAAGACCTAGCTGCCCCGCCAGGGAGGCCCATTATTTTGGGGAATGGAGGTCCTCTGGAAGGTATATCTCGCTTTATTGAGGAGAATTTGAAACCCCTAGTACGGCTTCTGCCATCATTTGTGTTGGACAGTAGTGACCTGTTGAGTAAATTACAAAATGTAAACATTTAAGAGGACTGGCTTTTAGCTAGTGTAGATGTGGATAGCCTTTATACCTCCATTCCCCACACAGTGGGCCTCCAGGCAGTGGAAGAGACCCTGCAGGCGTTGGGCCCCGGTGACGCAGCCTATAATGAATTTATAGTTGAGCTTCTGGAATTCGTACTTTCGAACAATTACTTTCGCTTCAATAGCGCCTTTTACCATCAGATTCGTGGGACAGCCATGAGGGAGGCCTGTGCCCCATCCTACGCCTGCCTACACCTGGGGTGGTGGGAGAGCCTTGAGGTGTTTGGGCGGGCGTCGTTTGGGGCACATGTCGCCCTCTGGCTGCGCTACATAGATGACGTCCTCCTGATTTGGAAGGGCACGGCAATGCAATTGGAGGAATTTATCTGTGCTTTAAATCAGAATCAGCGTAACTTCAGACTCACCTTTAAAATCAGTTCCGATACTATAGAGTTCTTGGACTTGAAGATTTCAAAAAGAGGGGGCAGGTTGGTCACTTCCACCTTTCGTAAGCCCACGGCGGGGAATATCCTTCTCCACTTCTCCAGCCACCACCCGGGCCCCCTGAGGCACTTCTTTAAGGACTGCCGCCACCCGCTGCGAAAAAACACGGGAACTGCAACTCAGGACAGGAGCCTGAGTGGAGCTAGGAGGGAGAGAGGAGGGCCACACACGGGTAGGGGACAGGCATAAGGGCAATACTTTTTAGTGGACGCCTATGCGTTGAAAATCCAAGAGATCTCATTGTTTGATGGTTAAAACCTCCCCAAAGCCTCACCAATCTGCTCCCCCCCCCACAATTTTGCCTTTGGGAAGTATTTACTCACCTTGCTAAGGGTTCCATCTTCTAGGTCCCTTGGTTTCTCAGGTGACCCTTGGTTTCTCAGGTGACCTTCCGATGGGCGGCACCATCTTGCCCCGATCTCGTGCCTGCACAGTGCTCATAAATGGGATGCTATGGGGCAGCCTGGAATCCTGCGAGACGTCGTTGATCGGCGTGGGACTTTCAAGAGTGCTGTCAGTAACAGATGGCCAAGCCAGTGCGGGGGACAGCAATCACGCCCTGAAGCAGCCGGATGTCCCGGTAGCAGGCCGCACCAGCATCCGAAAGGTAAGTAGGGGCCGATGTGGAAAAGGGGGAATCGGCCTCTTTTTATTTTCAGTCCGATGTTCCTCTTTAAAGAGATGCAGTAAACTTGAGGTGTATTATACAGTATATACAGTTTTTGTTGGAATTGTAACTAATTTTTTTATTTTATATGCATCCATATTTCTGCCATGGTAAATAGTATTACTATTGTGTAATATTATGTAATTATTATGTAATATTTTATTGTATTCTTAATTATTATTGTACATTATTATTTCATACAGAAATGAATATAAGTTTGTGTACATATTGATTGGTAATTAGAGGCCTAGAAGGAATTCCCAGTGAATTGTCAGCGTGCTTTGCGTTCCACACTCTAGGACGTTTGGCTATGGTGCTGCCCCTTATAGTATAGAATTAGGTCTTGTCAATGGAGACTGGTTACCAGGGACATAGATCATCAAGGACCGTCACCAGGAGATAACTGAGGACCTTGGTGACATGCACTGACGTGAGATATGATGGAGGGAGTAGTCATGGCAACTTTCCTGAACAAATATTGGACAATCTGCTTGGACTCTGTTTACCTGTGACAGGAAGCATGAAAGATCCCTCTGAAAGTGCACCATTAAAGTAAATCCACTGCAGCCTGAAATCTGGACATATATATATCAATTATCTATAGCCCATCCTTCAGTTAAGACACAGTGAGATTATTGCATATTATAATGTGTGATATTTATCAAATAACAAAAGTAAGTTTCTGAACAAATAACAAACTCACAGGACACTTCAGACAAAGCAGTACCACTGTGTCATGGATCTCCTGTCCTGCCCTGATGGTGGAATGAGCCAGCACCTGGGCCCCATTGTAGAATTTATTGGTGTTCTAGTGGGTCAGTCCGACCCTACTTTCATCCTTCCCTGTCTTTCTGCTCTATAGGGTTGATTCAGAGACAGATACGTATGGACTTTCGCATGTGTCTGTGTATGTTTTTGTGTGTGTTTGGCATGTTTTTTGGTTTTTACGTTCCTTTTTCCATGCGTATGTTCATTCCCGCTAATGCGTATATGTGCTTTCAAGGTACGGATCTAAATCTGATCATTTCCGTTAGTTCAGATCATTTTCGTATCTAAATCTGATAATTTGCGTTAGGTCAGATAAGTTACGTTATTGGGATGGGCTTGCGTCTGATTCTGAGACCTGATTGCAGATGGCCCACCACCCTATAAAACGGTTTCATTTGCACTCCACTTACGGGACCATTTTTGCCTCAGATTGCTTGAACATGTATTGCGGCTTTGTGGAGGAGTATGAGCGCCTTCAGCTCCAAGGCATTGCATGTGTCAGCATGGCCGAGGCCAGATTGCACCGGCGACGCATGCATATCGATCACATGCATGACGTTGAGCTGTTAGAGCTGACCCGACTTAATCGCGCTTCCCTCCATAGATTGTATAATGAGCTGCGGCCATGGTTAGCCCGCACCACAAGGAAGGGGCAAGCAATTTCAGGTATGACCAAGATGCTTGGCTGCCTGCAATTCTTGGTGAATGGCTTGTTCCAGAGGCTGGGTGCCCTCTCCGTGGGGCAGTCCCAGCCTACGCTGAGCCGCGCGCTATCCAAGTTTTTGGAAGGCATGGCTACCATTAGTCCAAAATATATTTCCTTTCCGAGCGACATGGTAGCCTGGAACGCGCTTAAGTTGTTTTTTTTTAATATCGCCGACATGCCCAATGTCATGGGTGCGATTGATTGCACCCACGTTGCATTGGTCCCTCCCGCAGCCGACGAGTACATCTATAGGTAAGTTAATTAGGTCATTTTGTTATATTGTTTTGCCAAACTGTATTGTAACTATCTATTAATCCCTCCTTCTAAAGTGTCCCTGTGAACCAGTTTACAATGTATACCTTAATCCCTCCTTCTTAAGTGTCCCTGTAAACCAGTTTACAATGTATACCTTAATCCGTCCTTCTAAAGTGTCCCTATGAACCAGTTTACAATGTATCTATTAATACCTCCTTCTAAAGTGTCCCTGTGAACCAGTTTACAATGTATCTATTAATCCCTCCTTCTAAAGTGTCCCTGTGAACAAGTTTACAATGTATACCTTAATCCCTCCTTCTTAAGTGTCCCTGTGAACCAGTTTACAATGTATACCTTAATCCCTCCTTCTAAAGTGTCCCTGTAAACCAGTTTACAATGTATACCTTAATCCCTCCTTCTAAATTGTCCCTGTGAACCAGTTTACAATGTATCTATTAATCCCTCCTTCTAAAGTGTCCCTGGGAACCAGTTTACAATGTATACCTTAATCTCTCCTTCTAAAGTGTCCCTGTGAACCAGTTTACAATGTATACCTTAATCCCTCCTTCTAAAATGTCCCTGTAAACCAGTTTACAATGTATACCTTAATCCCTCCTTCTAAAGTGTCCCTGTGAACCAGTTTACAACGTATCTATTAATCCCTCCTTCTAAAGTGTCCCTGTGAACCAGTTTACAATGCATACCTTCATCAATTTTTTTCATGTATGCCTTATCAAACCATTTTAATGCATACCTTAATTAGTCATTAGAATGTTAATTTGTATTTTCTCCCACATACATATAATCTTGGTTATTTAAACTACTTATGTACTTAGTTAGTGTTATTTGGATTGTAGAACATGTTTTTTTGAGGGTGTTAGGAGTTAGTGTTTGAGTAGTTTACCTTGGCTTGCTGTAATTTTTTTTTTTTTTCGGGAACCGCAAGATGGGCCACTCACTGAATGTCCAAGCAGTGGTTGGCCCGGACATGAGATTCCTTAGTGTGCTTGCTGGGATTCCAGGCTCATCCCATGATGCTTATATCTTGCGCAGCTCAGGATTATTCCGTCGGTTTGAGTCTGGAGAATTATCTGGTCAATGGCTCCTTGGTAAGTTTCCTCAAATTCCATCAATCCCTTTTCACTGTATGCCTATGAATATAGTTGATGGCCCATGTCTTAACCTATGGCTTTTTTTCCCCTTGATGACATGTTAAACAATAATGTTGGTTAGAATGTGTAATTTATGTAAGTATTTTGTAATTCTTTCAGGGGATTCTGGCTATCCGCTTCTGCCCTGGCTCCTGACGCCCGTCCTTCGCCCGCAGAATGAGGCCCAGGAGTCGTACAATCGGGCCCACCAGAAGACCCGGGCTGTAGTGGAGAGGGCCTTTGGACTCCTGAAGACCAGATTTTGATGTTTGGACCATAAAGGGGGGGCACTGCAATCTGACCTCAACAAGGTCATCAGTATCACACTTGCATGCTGCGTGCTTCATAATTTTGCCATCATGCAGCCTGTCCCCCGGTATGTCGATCTGCCCCCCTCTCCACCCAGCCAGGAGGCAGATGACCTTTATGATGGCATCCCTAGTGCCTCTGGCCAATCAGTGCGTGCACATTTGATTTCAGCCTATTTTTCGTAACATTTGTTTTGTTTGTTTGTTTATGTTGCTGTGTGTTTTGAATATGATTTGCCTCTGTGAAGGCCTTTTTCTTTTTCCCCCCAAAAAGCTAATGAGTTAATTACTAAAAATTTGACATCTGATTTGTGCCTCATGCTTTTTTTTTCTCATTTTTGTCCTTAAAAACCTTCATTAATATCCAAACAACCCAAACATTAATCAACTTAGTTAACTTAACAGCTAAAGTCACATTCAATATATTTTATTGAAATATGTAAATTTTTAGTTGAAGGGCACTCGGAGACTCAAAATGTACATACATTGTAAAACATAACTAGAAATTGGGGCAGACTCCTGGCCCCTAGCAATTGGCCACATCCAGGAGTTCGAAAGTAACTGACTCCATGCTGAAGTTTCCCCGCCCACCAACATCAAGATCCATAGGGAGCAACAATTTCCAGGGGGAATAGTCGGGCAGGAATACATAGGGCCACATACACACCCTCTCCTGCTAGGCCACATTTGCCACCGGCACAGGTGGAAACCAGCCATACCTATGCCACATCCACGCCTGTAAGTTGGGTGGCCACCCAGCCAATGACCCCCAGTCCTAATGCCAGTCCAGTCCAGTCTTTGCCATGGGCAAATGTAGTTGTTTCCCAGCCAAGAATGTCCCCCAATATTGCCAACAAACAGGATGAGCCAGCCAGCATTTGATTAGGCCCAAGCCTGCAGTGTGGGAGCTTGAGCGGGCCCCTTCAGTGAGGCTTAAGCTCAGCCATTGGCTAGTGGGGTATGTGAGCACTCTAATGAGCTATATGGGTGAATTCAAAAACAAACCAGCAAAGCCATAAAAAACCCAATCTTGGTAGCACTCACCAGACAGGTAAATAGAGTGGGGATGTAGAGGAAAGATGTGGAGCAGATCCAGGTCAAATAGGTGTTAATATTGATGTTGCCCATAATAAGCTTGTGGTGGGCCTTGGAGGTGTCCCAACACCTGGGCATGTGTGGCATTCATAATCTGCTACTGCTCCAGCATCTGTCTATTGCTTGTTCTAAATTCATTGAGCATGGCAGTGAAGTCTGTATTTAAGGTGGCCATTTGTTCTGCCATCTGTGTGGTTAAGTTGGCCATTTGTTCAGACATCTGGCTGTTGCTCGTCCTAAATTCAGTCAGCATGTTGGTGAATGTATTAGTGAAATTCTCGAATTGTGCAGTAATCTGCTTTGCTGTTCGTTGAGTCACCTGCCAAATATAACGGCTGTCATGGTGCCATTCTGACTCCAGGATCGGCACGCGCCTACCCTGGGAAACTGGTCGACGTTGACTGCGTCTTCCAATTCCCCGGGTTTGAGCACCTGCAGATGCTGGAGCTCTAGGGCGAGCAACAGTCCCAGATGTGCTCGGCAAAACCTCTGCAGCAGAGCTACCACTGAGGATTGTAGGCTCAGTCTCAGCCTGCTGCCCACGATGGGCTGGCAGCATGCGTCCAGCTTCACTCTGCTGCCGAGGATTTGGTGCTGGGGCAGTGGCAGATTAGGTTCCAGGGGGGTAATTTCAGAAGGTCCAATCCGGCTGTCATCCTCCTCCTCCTCTATCTCCCGGATTACATCCATCAGTGTGGGAGTCTGTTGGGACGTGAAAAAGTGTTTCAGATTTGGCTCTAATTAACTTTTGGATCAAAATTAGTCATGTGCATTCACATGCATCAGCAGTTTCATCAAAGTCCACTTACCCTATATATCTGTTCCTGTGTCCTAGGCAGCAGGGAAGTAGACGGCATGCTCAAACTGGAGGAGGCTTCCAGACTTCCAGAGGCTGGATGCTGGGCTGGGTTTAAAAGTAAAAGGCACGTAAACACACAAACATCCATTGATGAGCTGGATTAGTACATATGGTTTTGAAAACACGTGGCCAAACAGGAATGACAACTCCCCCAACGGTCCAAGTTGACCTTCACAATGAATGTGAGTATCTCTTATATGTATGCTTCACCCTGTACATTCAGATTGGTCACCTTAAATAATACAAACATGCATGTACTGCATGTTAGGAGGCTTTACAGATCCCAAATGGCACATTAGGGGCCCACAGTCATCTTGCAAATAGCATTTGGCTTCAGAGTATGCTGCTGTGCATTCTTCCTATGTAGACCTTTCCCTGACCCCAGCACAAGTTTGTCTGACCAAAGCACAGCTACAACCCCAGTGGTAGAAAGACAAAGAAGTAAGTGTTGTCTATTATTGACTATATTCACATCACATGCAGTGCTTTGGTAAGATAAATAGTTTAACAGTGAGCTGAAATACTGTCAAAGGTCGTGTATGGCCCACAAACCTTTTTAATCACCATTAACTACTGCACCCTGGAAGAGTGTCCATCATGAAGGCCATTCCTCAGACATTAAACACCCACCTAAAACAGTAACCTACCCTCAAAGCCGCTCCCTAGGGGCATGTGTTCATATCTGCCTGTGAGCCTCATTTCACACGTTTACAATAGTTCACATTCAAAAAAACATTACTAACCTGCAGAAATGGTATGGATGTCTGTGTCCTGTCTGCCAGAGAGGCCCTCTAATGCAATGGGGTGTATCAACGCCTGGACCATTTCTTCAGCTCGGGTATTTTGTAATTTGGTGGGGAAGCCTCCGCCAGTTTGTATGCTGAAAAATAGAGGTTAACCAATTTTTGGCATTGTGGTCACTACAACAAGCAGCAAAATGCACAACTCAAATATGTACCTGTAATTGCGCCGTTTATTCTGTTTCTTCCGTGCTGCATACTTCAGGTCAGATATTTTTCTCTGTATCTGCTCCACATCTTTCTTCTCGTCCCCCGCTGCATTGACCTGTCTGGTGAGCTCGACCAAGATTTGGGTCTTTCTCATTTTGCTGGTTGTTTTTGAATGTCGCCCAAATAGCTCATCATAATGAAGTGTGAGGCCACTTGCCAATGCTAGGGTTTGTGCCTCCCCAAACCGGCCACTCAACTGGCCTCACCGCAATGTTCGGCCTAATGGTTGGTCTTCTGGCTCATCTCTGTTTGGTGGCAATTCAGGGGACATTCTGGGCTGGCTCTGTGGTGATGAATCGGGCGTCACAAGGCTGGAAAATGACTGGACTGGACTAGCATTAGGACTGGGGGTCCTTGCCTGGGTGGCCACCGAACTTCCAGGCGTGGATGTTGCATAGGTCTCGCTGGTTTCCACCTGTGCCGGTGGCAAATGTGTCCGAGGAGGAGAGGGTGTGCTTGGGGGGGCTGGGGCTTCAGGCCCTCTGCTTCTTAGTGCCCTTGGAACTGGTGCTCCGTTTATCATGGGATGTGGTAGGGCGGGGAGGAGGAGAGGGTGTTCTTGGTGGGCTCTGGCTTCGGGCCCTCTGCTTCTTTGTGGCCTTGGAACTGGTGCTCCCTTTATCATGGGATGTGGTTGCGCGGGGAGCAGGAGAGGGTGTGTTTGGTGGGCTGGGGCTTCGGGCCCTCTGCTTCTTAGTGCCCTTGGAACTGGTGCTCCGTTTATCATGGGATGTGGTAGGGCGGGGAGGAGGAGAGGGTGTTCTTGGTGGGCTCTGGCTTCTGACCCTCTGCTTCTTTGTGGCCTTGGAACTGGTGCTCCATTTATCATGGGATGTGGTAGGGCGGGGAGGAGGAGAGGGTGTTCTTGGTGGGCTCGGGCTTCTCACCCTCTGCTTCTTTGTGGCCTTGGACATAGTTGTACCTTGCTGCTTGGATATGGGTGCCTTCTTCTTTGAGGATCCTTCCTTGCTTGTGGTTGGTGTTTTGGATGTGCCTGGATTTGTGGACAATGTCGCCCTGTGTTGGCACTTTTGCTCTGCGTTTCATGCACCTTGCTAGTCGCTTGGTGCGACCGAGTGCTCGGTCTGGAGGATGAAGTGTCCTCATGCCGCTGTGCCCTTTTGGTCTTGGCCTCCTTTGCTGCTGTTTGCTTTCCGCTCGCTTTTTTGGGTGCCATGCTGACAATCTCAAAGAGAATGAGCTGTGTGTCCCTGACCCTTTAAATACTAATGACTGGGTATGACGCTTACGTGTTCGCGTACGCGTGAGTACGGCCGTTCGTCCGGCCGTGCGGAACCCGGAAACCGCTGGGGCATTACTTATCTGCTGAGGACAAGAAACAAGATGGCGCCCACGATCTTCACCCGCCAACAACAAGCGCTGATTATACTCGTAAGTGTATTGTAAGGATGTTGATTTGCCATCTAAATGCATGGCTAGGAAGCGCTGGAAGAAGCAGTTGTTTTTAAAAGTGATTTAAACTCTGTGCAAAACAGAAGTTAGTGCGCACATGTGTGAACCAACTCACTAGCATCTAGAAGGATAGTTTTAGGCTAGAAATGTGTTTGGGAATGTCATTTAGTCAAATGATCTAATTGTGAATGATATTTGTATGCTGTTTGATCTAACAACTATTTTGTTTTTTGTGTTTTTGAGACTATGCTTCAGCGCAGGTACGACTACCTGCCCAACGCATTCAAGAAGAGGAATGTGGCCCTGGAGATCGTGGCCCAGATCCAACAGGAGACGGACACCACCTTCACCCATACGCAGATCATGCAGCACTGGTCGGACCTTAAACGACTCCACATGCCCCGGGTGCTGCGATTTTTTGCTCTACATTTCCCAAGTAAGTACATAGCGATTGCATGCTAGGTTTAACTAATACAGAAGGTAGGCCTTTATTTATAAATGCTTTTCTTTTCTAGTGTTGGAAATGGACTATCGCATCAGACGCACCCAGAGGCGCGCAGTCCGGCCAGTGCGGCATGAATCTGCAGCAGGAAGTAAAGGTGGTGGATCTCCAGGGCCAAGTTCCTACCCCTCCTCTGTAGCGGCGTCAGACCAGCCCCTTGACCTTTCTACAGAGGAGGGGCGTCATGGCGTGGGCAAGGAGTCGTACCAAACGAGGGAGCCATTAGCCTCTGGTATGTGACTCTTAATGTAACCCCACACACATACATGCTATTAAAAGCAAAACAGATTCCCTTAATCTCTTTTTCTAGATGAATATGTAGCAGGTGAAGGATCTGAAGCAGAGACTGCAGCAGATCATGCCCAGGAGGAACATGGAGAAGGTGGGTGATGTCACACACACATTCTAAGCGTCATTTGTTTACTGTTAAATCAGACATTATAAGTGAAGCTATTTTAAATGTCTCTACAGCCTCACATTCCCAGCAGTGGCAGGCCCCAGACCGTAGGGTGGTCCCCCAAGCAGAGGTCGCCCACCACCAAAGTAAGTTGTAATGTAAATAGTTTGAGTATGTTGACAATTACATCATCACCAATCAACCTACATCCATTGGCAATGTCCTTAGCATAATGACATATGGCCTCTTCCTTTAAGAATTGCCTTAGCATGATGACATATGGCCTCTTCCTTTAAGAATTGCCTTAGCATGATGACATATGGCCTCATGAGTTAGCTTGCAACCTAATAATCATTCCATCCACAGCTGTTAAACATGTATTTGCAGAACAATAATTTATTTTTCTTTTTTTAACAGACACCGCACGTGCCAGATTGGCACAAATCAGTGCCACGGTGTTACGGTTGGTGGGCGAGATGCAAGAGCTGCACGATATCTTGGGGACCACAGATGAAGATTAATTATCTGGGGCCTGCCATTGCTTTGTATATAGTTTTATATTTTTTAATGCTTTTATAAATATTTTAATATTTAGTAAATTTTACATTTTTATTAAAAAGTTTGTACTATTTTTTTTAAAAGAAAAGGCAAAAAAAATGCCATTTGTTAGTAAAAAAAAAAAAACTTGTTTCTGTGTCATTTTCTTTTAAAAATACATTCATTAAGGGTTGGTTACAACAATACGAAGGAAAAACCCAAAATTTCAATATGAAGAATCGCCAGACAGCGATGTGATTTAGGTAAGCATTATGTGCGTGAAATGGAAGAAGAATGAAACCGCGATGTGATTTAGGTAAGCATTAGGTGTGCAAATGAAAGAAGAATTAAACCGTGATGTGATTTAGGTAAGCATTATGTGCGTGAAATGGAAGAAGAATGAAACTGCGATGTGATTTAGGTAAGTATTAGGTGCGGGAAATGGAAGAATATACAGACCGCCATGTGATTTAGGTAAACATTAGGTGCGCAAATGGAAGAAGAATTAAACCGCAATGTGATTTAGGTAAGCATTAGGTGCGCAAATGGAAAAATATACAGACCGCGATGTGACTTAGGTAAGCATTAGGTGCCAAATGGAAGAAGAATTAAACCGCGATGTGATTAAGGTAAGCATTAGGTGCGCAAATGGAAGAAGAATTAAACCGCGATGTGATTAAGGTAAGCATTAGGTGCGCAAATGGAAGAAGAATTAAACCGCGATGTGATTAAGGTAAGCATTAGGTGCGCAAATGGAAGAATATACAGACCGCGATGTGATTTAGGTAAGCATTAGGTGCGCAAATGGAAGAAGAATAAAACCGCAATGTGATTTAGGTAAGCATTAGGTGCACAAATGGAAGAAGAATGAAACCGTGATGTGATTTAGGTAAGCATTAGGTGCGGTAAATGGAATATACAGAATGCGATGTGATTTAGCTAAGCATTGTAGCAGAAGTGAGTGAACAAAATATGTAGGCGAGCACATTAATGAGTTAATTTTGTAGTGCGCAGGCATAAGGTCCTAACGTTTTTTATAGAAAAAGGAATTCAGAATCTAACGGGAAACGTAAATCATTCGTTCGAGGCGACGTTGGAAAAAGACCAAAAACGAAAGCCTACGTTGTTTCATGAGTAACCTAAACGGAAAACGAAAGCTGAAAAATTATATTCTTGTTGGCATACGAACGGACGAAGACTTTACTGAAGGCTTGGAATGCATGCTTAGAATCACTCGTACACTCATACGAAAGCGGGAAAAATGTAAAAAACAAAAGTCTCTCTGAAACAACCCTTATGTGTTTAGAGAAAAGTTTCAAGGTCCCCCGTCTCTTCCTATTGTGGCAGCCAATCAGCAGCTAACACAAGGCTGGTTCCTATGCTCAGCCAGAAGGATAGGGGAAAACCTCACAGGACTCCAAAATAGTAGAGTTTGCTGGTGAAGTCAGCATGGTAGCAAAAGAGTGAGTAAAATCAAATAAACAGGTCTACTTGCCTTAATTTAAATCTGTAGCTGAAATGTAAGTACCTTCTTGTTTTGAAGTGTATAGAGGTTTGCATATTAAAAATAAGCTTGCCTCACATACCAGTTTATCTTCATGGTCGAAAATGATCTATTCCTAAAAATTTATACCAAGCCATTTAAAGCCAACCAGTTGAAGGCCACAACAAAAACCAGCATGCCTGGTTGAATTTTTACAATAAATATCATCTGATGGCACACGAGGATATTCTTTCAAGGAATTGATCCTCTTTATTAGATCTTAGATATGTGAAGTTTTGAGGCCAGCAGGACCTCTTCATAGGGTAAATACAGTAAATAACCAATGTTGATGTTTTCTCTTTCAATATTTTTTTGAGTTTCTGGTTGTTACTAGAGATGAGTGAACTTTTGAAAAATTCGATTCGGCTGATTCGCCGAATTTTACGGGAAAAATCATTTCAGTCCGAATTTATTCGCGACGAATCGCTATTAAAAACGGCTATTTCTGGGCGCCTGAGAGCCTCCATAGGGTTGCAGAACGTTTTGCTTGGCTGTAACATGCATAGGATGAATGCTGGGTTAGTGAAATACTATTATAAAGAAGTATGACATGCAGATCAGAGGCGTCGCTATTAGATTCGCTGATGCAGAGCCGCACAATTCCAGAGCCTTGAGGTGGCATCAGCATGATGAGCCCATATATTGCCAGAAAGACACACAGTGGAGTTGGCAGCAGCATAGGGAGCCCATATATTGCCTAAAAAGCACACCCTGAATTTGGCAGCAGCATAGGGAGCCCAAATATTGCCTGAAAGACACACTCTGGACTTGGCAGCAGCATAGGGAGCCCATATATTGCCTGAAAAACACATTGTAGTTGGCAGCAGCATAGGGAGCTCATATATTGCCTGAAAGACACACCCAGGAGTTGGCGGCAGCAGCAGCAGCAGCATTAGGAGCCCATATATTGCCTGAAAGACACACCCAGGAGTTGGCAGCAGCATTAGGAGCCCATATATTGCCTGAAAGACACACCCAGGAGTTGGCAGCAGCAGCAGCAGCATTAGGAGCCCATATATTGCCTGAAAGACACACCCGGGAGTTGACAGCAGCATAGGAAGCCCACATATTGCCTAAAAAACACATTGGAGTTGGCAGCAGCATAGGGAGCTCATATATTGCCTTAAAGACACACCCAGGAGTTGGCAGCAGCATAGGGAGCTCATATATTGCCTGAAAAACACATTGGAGTTGGCAGCAGCATTAGGATCCCATATATTGCCTGAAAGACACACCCAGGAGTTGGCAGCAGCATAGGGAGCTCATATATTGCCTGAAAAACACATTGGAGTTGGCAGCAGCATTAGGAGCCCATATATTGCCTGAAAGACACACCCAGGAGTTGGCAGCAGCAGCAGCAGCATAGGGAGCTCATATATTGCCTGAAAGACACACATTGGAGTTGGCAGCAGCATTAGGAGCCCATATATTGCCTGAAAAACACACCCAGGAGTTGGCAGCAGCAGCAGCATTAGGAGCCCATATATTGCCTGAAAAACACATTGGAGTTGGCAGCAGCATTAGGAGCCCATATATTGCCTAAAAAACACATTGGAGTCAGCAGCAGCATTAGGAGCCCATATATTGCCTGAAAGACACACCCAGGAGTTGGCAGCAGCAGCAGCAGCACTGTAGCTAAAAGCTAATGCAAAAAGACACTGTCAGATGGTCTTACACAGGATGCCCCTGGTCAGAGTTAAATGCACCACAGGCAGCTTTAAAACGTGTTTTTTGTTCAAAATGTAAAAAAGGTAAAGATGCAGGTACTATTAAAAGCTAAGTGCCAGTATTCAGGATGCCCCCCCCCCCCCCCCGGTGAAAGGCAATGGATGCTTTAAACTTTAAAACCAGACTTTTTTATACAAAAGGCAAAAGGTTAGTAGGCAGGTACTCTTAAAAGATAAGTGCTAGCACTTACAATGGCCCCCGGTGAAAGGCAATGGGTGCTTTAAACTTGTAAACCAGACTTGTTTTATACAAAAGGCAAAAGGTTAGTAGGCAGGTACTCTTAAAAGACACGTGCTAGCACTGACAATGGCCCCCGGTGAAAGGCAATGGGTGCTTTAAACTTGTAAACCAGACTTGTTTTATACAAAAGGCAAAAGGTTAGTAGGCAGGTACTCTTAAAAGACACGTGCTAGTATTTGGGATGCCCCCTTCTCACGTACAGAGGTGGCCTCCTTTGATTGTGGAAAAGTGACTTTGCTTATAAAATGCAAGCAGTTATTTGACAGGTAGTCTTGAAATATTTATGCTAGTGTTTGGGATGCCCCCCCCCCCTCACATACAGAGCAGGCCTCCCTTGATTGTGATAAAGTGATGTTGATTATAAAATGCAAGCAGTTAATAGACAGGTAGTCTTGAAATATTTATGCTAGTGTTTGGGATGCCCCCTGCTCACATACAGAGGTGGCCTCCTTTGATTGTGGAAAAGTGACGTTAATTATAAAATGCAAGCAGTTATTAGACAGGTAGTCTTGAAATATTTATGCTAGTGTTTGGGATGCCCCCTCCTCACATACAGAGCAGGCCTCCCTTGATTGTGGAAAAGTGACGTTAATTATAAAATGCAAGCAGTTATTAGACAGGTAGTCTTGAAATATTTATGCTAGTGTTTGGGATGCCCCCTCCTCACATACAGAGCAGGCCTCCCTTGATTGTGGAAAAGTGACGTTAATTATAAAATGCAAGCAGTTATATGACAGGTAGTCTTGAAATATTTATGCTAGTGTTTGGGATGCCCCCTTCTCACATACAGAGGTGGCCTCCTTTGATTGTGGAAAAGTGACATTAATTATAAAATGCAAGCAGTTATTAGACAGGTAGTCTTGAAATATTTATGCTAGTGTTTGGGATGCCCCCTGCTCACATACAGAGGGAGGCCTCCCTTGATTATGGAAAAGTGACGTTAATTATAAAATGCAAGCAGTTATATGACAGGTAGTCTTGAAATATTTATGCTAGTGTTTGGGATGCCCCCTACTCACATACAGAGGAGGCCTCCCTTGATTGTGGAAAAGTGACGTTAATTATAAAATGCAAGCAGTTATTACACAGGTAGTCTTGAAATATTAATGCTAGCACGCTTTTTAAAGAATGACACCAGGTAAAGGAAAAGCTAAATTGGCAGGAGTGTTATTAACACTAAATAGGCTTGAAAGCTAATGCAAACAGTTTAAACTGTCCCTGTCTTATCTGTCACTGTCACAGTCTCTCTCCTTCTCTATCTGTCCCACGCTTCTTCTGTTCTATCTATCTATCTATCTATCTATCTATCTATCTATCTATCTATCTATCCCTCGCTCTCTCCCTGCCTGATCTGCTCTGGACGCAATACAGTGTCAGAATGATCTTCGGCAAGATGGCCGCCGTTTATATGGGGCTGTGACATCATCGGTAAGCCTGTCTGCTGATAGGTAGCATGTGATACCTACCCAGGATTCCTTGCCCCATGGGACATGTCCTGACACGTGGATCCACCATTTTAGATGGACTGTATAGCAGTAAATGGAGTTTTAAGGAAGCGATTCGAGCGATCGAATCGCGGCGATATTCGGAATTGTAACAAATCAAATATTTCATGAAATTCGTAACGAATTCGGGTTCGTCAGAATCGATTCGCTCATCTCTAGTTGTTACAGCAAAATATATGAATAAAGTGTTGCATAAGAATATAGTCATTACTTTCAACAACAACATAAAATTTTGTCAATATTGCAAGCAAAATAATCAACGGAAGACTTTCACATGAATTCAAAATCAGGTATGGAGTGATATATAGGTGGAATAAAGAAAAGACAAGAGGGGGGAGGGCAAAAAACATAGGGGTGGATGGGAGGGGGGCGTCGGGGGGGGGGGAAATAGGACTGTCCTACTAGTTTTACTAGTTGTTGTGTTATATGTTCTCCACGGCTCCCAGATGCTTAGTAATTGTTCATGGTTGTCGTTCAATACGTTGGGGAGTTTTTCATTTATGAAAAACCCATGTGGAAGCTGATTCACTACTATCGGCAGATGAGCGTCTGTATAGCGGCGCTTTAACAGAGCGCCTCAGCCGCTGTAGTAACCTGGCTGGCATTGGTGAATGTGATGTATGTTGGGCACTCTAACACCAGTACAGTGCTGCAGCGAGCGAAAGGTAGCGCCAGCTCAGTGCGACCGACTCACCCGCTTTCACCAGAAGCTACTTGGCTCTATCTGTTCTTAAATAACCCCCTTAATCTCAACTTTACTTCTATTAGGTAAATGAATAGCTTTTTCCAGGCCTTTGCTATGGCCTGTTTTGTGGCCAGCATGATGAACATAAATATATATATTTTTTTTGTTTGTAAGTGAGCTCTGTTTATAAGTGAGGTGCAAGAGCAGTTAGAGGCCAAAACTCATAATTACCAATTTGGGTCCGTTTACCGTAAGACCCAATGGGCCTGATGCAGAGCCTCCTCTGAACTGCCCTTAAAACCTTCCGATTGTCCGGGGCTCCCGTTTGAATCGTGGCTCAAATGTGATGCAGAGCCTTGGTCGGAATGGCTCCCTAATTGATCCGTCCAATTTCACTTTACTAGGAAAGCTTTTTTTGCTCTCTGGGGTGCCTTCAATTTGATCGGGGCTCCCGTTCACGTTCACACGGGCGGCCCGTTTTTCCCTGATTTTTCCTGCCTTTTTGAACGTACCTGCTTGGTTTCCGTCGTATTTGACCTTGCATTTTGGTGGTTTTAGCAAGTATACTTACATCTCCATGGCTCTTCAGTTGCCAATCAGGCTACACGCAAGCGCACATCCCTCAAACTCCCTTGGAATATGCATATGGCCACAAATGCTTATGTGACACACATTTTTATGTTTTGTTTTTTTGTGGGTGTTTGCTTGTCCTTAATGCATAACTTAATCATCTAGTAGATCCTTCTTCCTTGTCCTTAATGCATACCTTAATCTCCTTGCTTGTTCCTTCTTCCTTGTCCTTAATGCATACCTTAATCTCCTTGCTTGTTCCTTCTTCCTTGTCCTTAATGCATACCTTAATCTCCTTGCTTGTTCCTTCTTCCTTGTCCTTAATGCATACCATAATTGTTTGTGTTTTTTTCTGAATTATTGTTCCATATGTAAACCTTTGGTGTCATGGAAATGTGTGCTGATGTTGTGTGATTGTACTTTTGCAGGTAAGCCAACTCTCAAAATATGTTAATTATTTTTATTATTCAAAGGTTGTTTTTTTTTTGTTTTTGTTTTTTAGGTTTTTTTGGGGGGGGATAAAACATATAGCAATATTTACATTTTAAAATTTGTTTTTTAAATTATGCCTCGGGGTCTTCGGGATGTCTTCTTTGATCTGTGAATGAAAAACAACATTAGTTTAGCATTGTTTTTTGGGTTTGGTTGGGCGTGTTTTTTTTGGGGCCCTTTCCCAATCGGACCTTCTGCGTGATTTCATGAAAAGCACAAACTATTTTTAAAAGATTCCGCAGCATCTTAAAATAATATATAGTAAGTTTTTAGTCAATCAATTATTATTATTTCCCCCACTGGGCTGCAACTCAGTTCAGGAATTTAGGATACGTGCACCGCCATCTTGACTCTGAAGCATCACACTTACTGAGGAGAGGAGAGTGGGATAAGGTACAGGGGGTGGGTTATAGCTGTGCTTTGCTCACACAGAGCAGAGCTGTGCTCTGGAAAAGGTTGATAAGATGATTTGTAAGGTGGACAATCTGTATGTACAGGGTGTGGGAAATATTTAAGATAGACTCTTATTCAGAGTTAAGGTCCGCTTTAAGTGCTTTTTTTGAAAAATTAATTTGGAAATGTCTCTGAATTTTATTTTTCAAATGTAATTGTTTGCTCATTTTCTTTAGTTGAAATAAACACCACTTACAATGTTTGGGCCGCACATTGCGTCGGGGGCGGAGTCTCCCTTCAGCCTCCCTCTGTTGCTGTTGTGAATCTGTATGGATGACAAACACACTGATATTAGAGACTGTTGTTCTTTCATGAATAGAATATTAAGTTAGGCTTCTAGGTATCAATCTACTCACCTTCCCCAGCAACCTCTTCCTCCTCGCCCCCTTCCTCACTCATCCCTTGGGATGTTCCAGCGACGTCTGAATCTACAACAATAGTGCACATGAGAATCTGTATTTAATGCATGTATTTCAACATATCTAACTATATTTCCCTTACCGGAGTCAGGTTGAGGCTCTGTTATGGTCGACTCCCTGCCGTCAGATCCCCCCCTCCCCTGCATGCTGAGGTCCAGCGGCTCCTCATACTCACTGGCAGAGGAGGGGGTGGCCGTTGACCCTGGCGGTGGGCCACCTACACCTTCACCTGTTTCGCCCAACACTGGGCTGCGTGTCCTGGTCCGGGTGGGGCGGAACCGTAGATTCCATTCATAGGCTGAAATACAAACACAATCATTAAACCACGCCCAGGCGATGCCAGGGTTATAGGTGCATTTACATTTTCAACACTTACATGGGAAATGTTGGTCGAAGTACCGCCTCACCCGGGGCTTATGCCTTCTTTTTAAATCAGACCAGTGTTGGGCGATCTGGGTGAAGGTATAGGTGGTTTGGGATCGGCGTTCTATCGCGTCCACCACCTCCAGGGCCAACGTCCGTTTGGCATAATCTGACGGCAGGAAGTCGTAGCGATTCCTCAGCATCATCTGTTATTAAAAAATACAAGGACCCACCATTAATCCCCTAAATACATTAATATATTTCCTGCCCTAAATAAAGTCACTTTATTAACCTCTTGCTGACTCACATTGCCCTAGTTCTGCTATCTGCATCTAGCCTAGTTTGTAGCTGCGTACATGTGTTAAACTAAGGTGGGCTTGTATTTAACGTGACAAACTAAGTTGTTCAAGACTATTCTTGCGCTTTGTTTTTTTTTTATTACAAGAAATGTGTGCGCGCGCACATAAACGCACGCTCGCCTACTCACATCCATGATGATTTTGTCCTGCTCCTGAGTGAAGATGGCGGCCGACATCTTTGTTTTCTTTTCAAAGTTTATCAGTGACAAGCCCCCGCGGTGACGTGCGTGCACACACGCGCACGCAGGCACCAAGGAACACGCCCACACGGGCCACATATTTAAAGCGCAAGGCCCTCAGCTCAGTGTTGTATACCATATCAATCTGGCCAGACATAAAGGGAGCCAAAAAAGCCATCAAAGCCCCGAGCCACATAGCAGGCGCACACATGGCTCATCAAAAAAAGCCAAAAGAGAAGACACAAGACACATGCCCCAACTAAAACGGTGGGTACTCCACAGCCACAGGAACATTCTAAAAAACGCAGGAGCAAAGATACCACAACACATTCTCCACCACCTGGCAAAAAAAACAGACCTCCAAAGGGTGCCAAATCGATTACAACACTGCAGCATCCTCAACCGCAACACAGCAAGTATACACACAAAAACAAACACATCAGCAAGGGTAAGCATAGTGCCAAACCCTCCACCCCACCAAGGTCACCCACCCCTCCACCTCAACCCTCTGGTTCTCCCAATTCAAGTACCTCAGAAACATCATCCAGCTCAACAGGTGAGAGCTCAACAGGAACCCATACATTAACCCACAGCAGCACACACACAACACATCACCACCCCCCATAAGCCCAAGACACACACACAACTCCCCAGATAGTCAACCATCAATTTCCACAGATGCAGGGGACACAACACACCCATGTGGGCGACAACTACGCCGTGGCTCACTAACTGCACGATTTTGCGATGCTCAAAGCATGGCTGGTGCAAATGCAGTTTGTGAGCATTATGATGCCCTATTTGGCCGGACCTCCAAATCAACCACTAAGCAGGCTAAGGTGGAGATCCAGACGAATATTTGGCGGCAAGTAAATAGTGTGGGATCTGTCCGGCGAGATATTCCACAAATTCAAAGGAAATTTGGGGACCTTAAATATTATAGCCAAAAAAAAAAGGGACATGCGCCGGCAGCAGAGGTAAAGCCCATTTTAAATGCCTTTATAGTTGCATTCATAACAGGATGTAACACTTATTAGGTGTGATTTAATCTTCCCCTGCCAGCAGACAGGGGGTGCCTTACCCACCAAAATAATCCTAACACCCGCCGAGGAACATGTCTATACATACATACACCCGGCCAGCGTCCAGGGCCTGCAAGAGGCACACGACACAGACCGGAATGTAAGGTCCCAAGGTGAGTTTGAATTTTCCATGAGCTTTTAAAATGAGGGGCAAAAGCCAGTGTTAGGCTAGACAACACACTCTACTTTGGGGTAAATATAATCTTACATTCTCAATTCCAAGGCCAAAGGCAACAGGACACACAAGGCCAAGCAACCCCTGCCTTAACCCCGAAGGCAAGGCCAAACCAGGATTCAACAGCACAAACCCAAAATGAGGATTTGGAGGAGGTAAGTCAATGGTCCTTTGTGTGTACTTTTAACTTTGAACTAGGAACGATTGGTGTGCCATCCAAAAAGTAAAATGAAACTAGATTTATTAACAGCACAGAGTAAGCACACCCATAATAGAAGATATCCGAGATTTTAAGGAGGACAACCCACATCTGTTACCAACCACTACTGAGCCAGTGGCCGCAACGCAGTCAACACAGCCACAACCACCACATCCACAACCTCTTTCCTAACCCGAAACAACCACCCAGGCCACTGCTAGAACCCATACCAGGCGCCAGATTAGCCAAAGAGTGCAACTGCAAATTATGGAGGAAGCGTGGCGCAAGGAAAATATAGCATTTTCAGCTAGCACACAGCAATTCAATGCCACTGTGTGCACACAATTAACCAACATAAGTACCCAATTACAGGTATTAAACCGAAATGTGTCTGCCCTTACCAGCCATATGGTTGACCTATTCCAACAGTGGCAGCACATTAAGGAAAGCCTGGCACACATTGCTGCAAATATTGTTCCACACCAGCAATCATCTGCACCATCCTCCCACACATACCACTAAAGATTTTGGTTACAATATCTGTCCCCACGTGTAAGTTTCCTTTTTTCTTAAAAAAAAAAATGAAAACTAATTTGTTTAAGCACAATAAAAAGTAAGCCGAAAAAACACTTGTGTTGTATGCAAATACATTCTCAACAAGTTGCACACGTATGGTTTGTGCGGTGCCACTTTGGCTGCCTGATAAAGGAGGGGTGTGCTCTTCAGCAAGAAAAATATGATCGGCAGGCAGGTCAGAATATCTGGTAACCCTGCTACGAATGGCCAGGTTGTGTAGGATCCCGCAAGCGAATACAATTTGTATGACCTTGGCCGGCTTATATTGGAATGCCCCCCCCAGTCTGATCTAGACAGCGAAAACGCATCTTGAGCAAAACAAATGCTCGCTCAACCACCGAGCGAGTCCTCCTATGGGCAGTATTCTAGCGCTCCTCTTCCTGGGAAGATGGGTGCAGGATGGGGTTCAGCATCCAGGGGAGCAAAGGATAGCCAGAGTCACCTGCAAAAAAAAAAAAAAATATAACAACTCCCAACGTTTAGGGGTGCATAGCAACATTATTAAAGAGGGACAAATAGGTGAGCGGCCTAGTGTTGTAGGAAAAGACATTTGGAATGAGGCTACCTGCACATCCAACCTGGACACTCCTTAAACATGTCTGTGGGATGGTACTTACATAAGAGGGCAAGAACAGGACAATAGGGTACAATAACTTAACCGATTTAATTTAAAGCTCAATAATTAGGCTAAAAATATACTACGAAAATAGTTACAAAATAATGTGTTAATGGAAAAAACACAGTCAGACAAGGTGGGCAACCAATACAAGTTTCATACACATACCCAGTAGCCAGCCACCAAAAAGATCGCCAGATTTGAATCGCTCATCTAGGCAGGAATTCCTCAAGATGTGCGCATCATGCGTCGAGCAGGGAAAGCCAGCAAAACGAGTCCCAAAAACCAATTCAGGGCCAGCCAGTGCCTGCACATTTATGCTATGTCCCATCTTCCAATTCCTGCACACAGGCAATAAAAAAAAAATTAGGGAGACCCTGTAAAAAGGACCCCCCAAAAAAACCCCTAAAATATATCAAATACTCATACCATCGATGTCCAAAGGCGTGCGGTGCAGCCTGGTTTCTGCCATACTCAGCAGGACAAGACCGCGGAGCAGGCGCCGCTGATGTGCTCCAACAGAGGACTGCATATTATTGCCCGAGTGCAAATACGGCTGCTCTGACTTGCCGTAAGTGAAGGCTCGGCGGCCCCATTTTATTAGGGTGATTTCAATCGGAAATCAAGGCTCTGCATCACTGAAAAAAACGGACCAATGAACGAGGCGTCCGTTTTCCCGGCAAACAGCCTCGTGCGAGCCGACAATCGGAAAGGCGGCTGAGCGCACACCTGAGCGCATAAGCGCACACTAAAATCAACGTAGCACCCTTTCCTGACCCGATCAAAGGCCAAAACCAACGGGGAAACGCACGGGGGAGCTGAACGGGGAGGCTCTGCATCAAGCCAAATATTCCAGCAAATTTTCCCAGTTGGGTAACGTAGTAATGGGCTGGGAAAGTACCAAAATAGCTATCTCTATACTGTTAATGCTATTGTTGGCTCTAATTTTGAGCGCTATGGGCTCCATGGCCAAAATAAACAGGATGGGTGACAAGAAGCACCACTGGCAAGCACCTCTGTGGATACTTAATACATCTGAGGTTTGACCCTCTCCCAAATATCTTCTTCCCTTATCTTCCCTTCCCTTTAAGGACAGTATTTTGGTTACCCAAGTGCAAGTCATTTTCTTAATCTTTTATTTTTCTTGAAACCCTTAGTTGACATCTACCTGCAATTCTTTTGTACAAAATGTATAAAAATGACTAAAAAGAATAATAAGCTTGCCTGCATTTATTATAGCACCCTAAAGAATGTGATGGTATAACCACTGTAATGTTAGAGTTTACGTATTAGGAGAGTGTTATAGCTAACGGATAAATGCTATATCTTCCTCAAACATTCTTCTACAAACCCAAATGCCCAGGCCAATTATTTCATTGTGTTGTTAAATGTGAATGAGATGTTTTCCAAGGTTGTGCTTGATGGTTCTAATTCAGATATGTCAGAATGCATCTGGAAGCTCTGTTTCTACACTGAAAAGGATGGACAGTGTTGCAGTGAACTTGACTCTAATGATAAGTAAAATATTCTAACCATGTGTCTGCTTTTATGTTTAGCACTCTCTCCAATTCTTGGAATTCTCTGTTTGGGAAGGCAAAAATACCAGAAGTCGCCTGTCCAGTCTAAGGAATAAGTTTAGGGCTTCAAAATCATTCTACATGAGCCGCTCATTGGAAAAGAGAGAGGTGAGGATACATTTTATTTATCGGCAAATCAAGAGAGCCAGGTAAACCAAAAACCAACCAATTATCATCCAGGAAAGATTCCAATGGATTTTAAAGCTTGTTATTCCAGTCTGTGCAATCTTCCATACACAAGTGCAGACACCAGGATAGCTCGGCATCATTTTCTCTCTAAACAGTTTCATTCCTTCATTTCTAAATCTGGGTCACACATTTATTACAGATTAATACAAGTGTTCTCTAATTTTGTTTTAAACCACAAAACCACATTTTTGATCTGGCAGCAATACACTCTTATCCCCCTTTAGGGCAGTACAGGCATTAGAACTGTGAGTGACCTGGACATAAAGGGGCAGCGGTAGCCCTGATAACACACAATGCTTTCAGTGTTTTCCTGAAAATGGACTGCTGAAAAATTGGAAACTTTCCCGAGGAGACATTTACTCTGTAACATTGCCATGTGGTGCACCAAGAGATGAGCTGGGAAGACACACATTTTTTTAATTTTGGATTGTGCGTGTACAGGCATGGATTGTACTTATAAATTACCTGATATAAGGTCTGATTCAGCGCTGTGAGAATTTTGTTTTCTTACAAAAAGACGTGGGAAAAAATCTCATGGTGCTGAATCAGCCCTGTAGTGCGGAAGTGGCTTTTTAGACTAGTGTTTGTCAGGGATTTCACAATGGATAAATCCCCTATTAAAGAGTGGCCAGAAAATCGAGAAGTGCGAGACAGAGAGACTATGAATATACAGCAAACTGTGTTTAATTGTGACAACCAGTGAACAACACACACATCAAACAGACTTGCTGTACATATATTACAGGTGGAGTCAGAATGCATACATACAAGATACAGGTTCAGATTCAAGTTCAGATTCAGGTCCAGAAGTTCAAAGACAGAGTCCGGGTAGACAGTTCAGAAGACAGATCTAAAGTGGACCATAACCCAGGATTTTCACTATACTGGGTTTTGATCCACCCCCCCGGGGCACCCCGATCGGGGGTTCCCCCGCTATGTGAAACTGCCCAGATCTCCAGCTTCAATTTACCTCACCGCGGTCCTACGGCGCATGCGTGGCCGCACAGTCAATCAGTGCGGTCAGAGCCACTGAGCTATGGTCGTCTAGCCCAACATCTTAGCTCAGCAGCTCTGAGCGAGCTGACAGCAGCATCTCGCGCTTCCCTCTAACAGGGAGCGCGTCACAAATGGGATAGCGGGGATGCGGCCGCGGCCCGCGCATGTGTCATTGGACCAGGATTAAGTGTAGCGGGCGACCTGGGGGGTTTCACACAGCGGGGCATCCCGATTTTGGATGCCATGCAGGGAGGGAATGGATCAGCCGATCTGGGTTTTGGTCCACTTTAATGCTGATCCACTAGATGAATGGGTGGGTCAGCTTATATAGAGCAGGAAGTCCTAAAGGTGCTGGCTGATTAACAACACCTCTGCAGGACAGAGCCATCTGCTGGTGAAGCGGCATATAGCAGGGGAACTCAAGCTGTGGAAGAATGTCAGACCTGACAGTGTTTCATGGAATCCAAGGAGAGGTCTCATTGGACCCACATCTTGAGGGCAGGTTTCCCTTCAGCACCACAAAGCACCCTCCAGCAAGCTCATGGTATAGCTTACTCACCACAACCTTCAGTGTGATAAAGATAAAACCTAACCCATATGCACAGATTTTCACAGTGCGCAGGTTTGCTTTTAGTTTTGCATATGTGAAATGGCAATAAGACCTCCCCGTGCTGCTCAAAATATTGAATTGGTGAGTGGTTTTGGAGTTTATACGTCATAAGTGTTCACCAAGCAGAAATAGCATTTCTTCATCTGAGCACAATACTTCCTGATGTGGTTATGTTTCCGTAGCAACATTTCCTGTGACTTCAGTAAAAAAGAGGTAGTTTGGGTTTGAGGATGTGTAAAGCTGATAGGGTTGGGTGGTGCTGTGCTTCGAGTGCCATCTTCCATTTAGAAATGAGACATTGTGCACATAATAAATGAGGAATGGCTGGTAAAATGAAGTACCTGCAGATTCCTAAGGGCAGACTGGTAAGTGAATCGTTTGTACTGCAAGGCAAAGGCAGCTACTATACTGATTAACTAGAAGGTGGCCCTTGTCCTGGGCGGGTTGTCAAATTCATCAGGTTTCACTTGCATGGAGCTGGAATACATTGGGAGTACATGGACTTTCTCGTTCTAAGAATGTTGTTTATGTTGATGTGCTGATAGCTTTGATTTTTGGTATTGTTTGCACCTTGTATAGAGTTTACTTTTTTTTATGTTGTATGAGTTTTCAGACCAGGGTCATTTCTAGGGGTGTACAAGCAGGCCAATCTCCATGGGTGCCATGGCCTTTGCTCATGTGGTAGTGCTTTTATCCCAGCTTCCTGTTTTGGGCCACTGCTAGTGGTGCCGGCCAAACACCAGAGCCCACATCTCCCCATTTAGGACACACTCAAGGAGCACTGCTAAGGAAAAGGCATAGTATATGTACTATCTAGTACATAGT
Organism: Gastrophryne carolinensis; assembly: GCA_027917425.1. NCBI lineage: Eukaryota > Metazoa > Chordata > Amphibia > Anura > Microhylidae > Gastrophryne > Gastrophryne carolinensis. Next base: position 168,486,343 of record CM051238.1, on the reverse strand, counting down.
ATGTAGTATGGAACATCATCAGTACCATAGAATGCTAACACTGAGAGCAATTCCACTTACAAGCTGTCTACAAACCATTCCAGACATGTGTTTGTACGTTCACATGCATTTGCATACATCTTTAATGGCCAACTATAGCGTCACACTACCACAATTAAGCTAGCATGCACTGTCACCCCTATACAGATGTGTTCCCCATTACATTACCTCTCATTTCTGATCACATGCTTTGAACAAAACATCCTGATATGGCTTCATTTACATACAACAGACTATCTTTCTAATTGTTTTGTGACAGAATATCACAAAAACAACTGGTCATCTCACAATACAACCAGCTATAAGTAAAGGAAGGAGGCATCTGTATTCTGCAAAGCACACAGCAACAGTCATAAATATGCAAAGATAAAAGATACATACCAAAAAAATAAAACAGGCATGGTGCCATGACCTCTTTATCAATCAATATCAATTAATCAATATCAAATAAAGCATCATATACATTTATCTTAATATCCATAGTATAGCTATATGGAATGCTGTGCATTATATGTATGTTACATACTCCTGCTCACCTAGTTAGTAGCCCAGAATATTGCGATCATTTATAGTCAGTTATGGTTAGTACACACGTGCTTATAAAAGATACTGTGCCATGTACAAAAGCAAAGTAAATGTAACCATTATCATGAACTCTCTGTTCTCTGCACATAAACTACAGTGGTATTGGTCCCACACAGCACGTACAAAGAATCAAATGGTCCCCCTCCAAAAATAAATAAATAAATAAATATATATATATATATATATATATATATATATATATATATACCATATGTTGCTGTTAAAAGAGAACTATTGTAAAAAAAATGTCTGATATTAAATATCTGAAAAAATGCTAGTTGGTTGGCAAGTTCAGGGTTTTCATATATACCCTATATGAACATATTCCTACATTGACTGTAGTCCATCACCATCAACACAAATTCCAGTCACACACAAAGCACAATATATGAGATGCATCTAGTGCTTGCGTCCCGTATGGTTGAGTAAGTCCATGAGCATAAAAAAAAAAAAAACATACTCCTGACTGCTCTCCTCAGTGTGTGTAAAGGCTGCCCCTGACAGCCCCTAACAGGAGAAGCACTCAAAATATACCTTGCTCCTCAGTTTGTGTGTGTGTATTGGGAAAGGGAGCAGAAATACCTAGCCTGAGGTATGCTAGTGATGCGGCCGCAGCACAGAGATCCAGCAAGGGCTTGTAGAAGAGGTGAGTGGCAATCTGGGGGTTTCCCACAGCAAGGCATCCCAATTCAGGATGCTCCATAAAGAGGTAGACCTACCCCAAGATTAAAGCTTAAAAGCATTGGTAACATGATTTTTTCTAACTATAGCAGAAATGTCAGCGCTGCAGGTGGCCATCCTACATACAGGCCTAAGGTTGCCTTAGGCCTGTATAGAAAGAGAAATAGGAGCCTGCTCGTCATCACAAGTAGGAAAATGAAAACTGGAATACTGTAATTCCAGCTGGAATACTGCATGCAATGATCCAAAAATCAGTAGACCACATATACCAAGATTTGTATCAGGGACTGCTATGATAGCATACAAAAGGCAGCATGCTTAGGGGGGCCGCTGCATATGGCTGGTGAATGAACAGTATGAAGTTCATGCGATTAGGGAAATCATGGGTCACCCATGCTTTAGGCCTGATTTTTAACCTGCTTCTGAAAAGTCCACGTTTTTTGATAGCCTTGATAGGGTGCTGTTATTTCCAAAACCTTTTAAAATATATATATAGCCCTAACTCACTATTTCTGTGTGTTATACGCTCACTCAGAATCAGATTGTGAGGTACACCCAAAGCATAAACCATGCGAACCTTGCTTTACCAAATAATTTACATAACCCCCTACTAATGAGCAGCATTTTTAAAAAAGAAGGTCACAAAAACCAAAACCCTCTTCTCCACATTTTTGATTACCTTTCTGTTTGGTCATCTAATGTAAATTATGGGGTAAGAAGAGCTAGTGCCAGATGAGTGTCAGGTGAATGTCAGGTCCCAGTGCAAAAGCTGTAGTTATCAAGTCAAAAGTCCAGAGCACCTCTGATAGTGCCAGGAAGTGTCCCATCTATCATCAGTTCCCTACAGTGCCAGATAATACCAGGCGCTCAGCCTGTACTGTGTGGCCTTATCTCATATCATGATCGTACCCTGAGGAAGTGGTCCACCGCTCTGGACCACAGAATGCATGGGTTAGTAGCCTTCCCTGTCACGGATCGGGTGTGACAGCACAGGTGTGGATCTGCTGTGATCGTGTTACTGATAGCGAGTGCCGCGTCAGGGGAGCGGAGTCTAAGAGGCCACCGGTATTCACCAGAGCCCGCCACAAAAGCAGGTTGGTCTTGCAGCGGCGAGTGACCCCCAGGTCTCTACCCCCCAACAGTGGCTCAGCCACACAGTCAGCCAAGGTAATGCGTGGTACAAAGGAGGCAGGCAAAAGGCGATGTAAAAGTTCAAGCAGAGGTCAGGTCTGGCAGCACAGGTTCAGAGTCAGGGACAGGCAAAGGTCTGTACACGGGTGAGCAATACTGAAAACAACAGACTTTCTGCATACAAAGGAAGAGCAAGATCCGGCACTGATGGAAAAGGAAGTGCCCCTTAAATAGGGGAAGTGGATGCAGGATTGGATGACCAGGCACCAATCAGTGGTGTATAGGCCCGGTAAGGAGAGGGACTGGGAAGTGCTGCGAGATGGGCGCGCAGCGCTCACCAGGGCAGCGGGAGCAGCAACGGAGGTGAGGGGAGTGCTGCGAGATGGGCCCGCAACGCTCGCCCTAACAGTACCCCCCTTGGGTCTCCCCCTCTTCTTGGGACCAAGAAAATCTGAAATGAGACTATGGTCCAGAATGTTCTCCTCGGGTTCCCAAGATCTTTCCTCTGGACCATAGCTTTCCCAATCGACCAAAAAATATCTTTTGCCTCTGGAGACCTTAGAGGCCAGGATCTCTTTCATCATGAAAACGTCCGCGGTACCAGAAATTGGAGCGGGCTCCAGGATTTTCAGAGAAAAACGATTGCAAATTACTGGCTTCAAAAGAGAGACGTGGAAGGAGTTAGGGATACAAAGAGATGCTGGAAGGTGAAGCTTATGGCAAACCGGATTGATTCGTTGCTTGATCTTATAAGCACCCAGGTAGCGGGGACCCAATTTGTAGCTGGGAATTCGGAAGCGGATGTATTTCGCCGAAAGCCACACCTTATCTCCATGAGAGTAAACAGCAGGAGTTCTTCTCTTTTTATCAGCGCTAATTTTCATACGATAGCTTGAAAAAGAGCACGTTGAGTCTCTTGCCAGATGGTGGAAAAATCCTGTGTGAGTTCTTCCACGGCGGGTACTTCAGAAGACGTGGACAAAGGCAGTGGCGGAAGAGGATGTCGACTGTACACCACAAAGAATGGGGATTTTCTCGTAGACTCAGAATCCTTAAAGTTATATGAGAACTCTGCCCAGGGCAGAAGGTCGACCCAATCATCTTGACGCGCGGAAACAAAATGGCGAAGATAATGGCCGAGAACTCGGTTTACTCTTTCCACTTGGCCATTTGACTGGGTATGATAAGCAGAGGAAAAGTCCAATTTAATCTTCATTTGCTTATAAAGAGCCCTCCAGAACTTAGAAACAAATTGCACTCCTCTGTCAGACAAGATGTGTGCAGGCAGCCCATGAAGTCGAAAGATATGCATAAGGAAGTGTTTCACCAGCTGAGGAGCCGAAGGAAGACCAGGCAATGGTGTAAAATGCGCCATCTTAAAGAACCTATCTACTACCACCCAAATAACGGTGTTGCCATGTGAAGGAGGGAGGTCAGAAATGAAGTCCATAGCAATGTGTGACCATGGAGTGTCTGGAATAGGTAGGGGAAGAAGTAAGCCTGCAGGTCTTTGGCGAGGAGTCTTGTCATGTGCACAGATGGTACAAGCCTGAATGAATTCCGTCACGTCCTTCTCTAAGGAGGGCCACCAATAATATCTGGAAATGAGAGAACAAGATTTTCTGATACCTGCATGGCCAGCTACATGAGAAGAATGTCCCCATTTTAATATTCTGCAACACTGGCGAGGAGGCACAAAGGTCTTTTCAGGTGGTGCCTGTACCAGGGTTGTGGGAGCAGAGTGGACTAGACATTCAGGAGGGATAATATGCTGTGCAGTGGATTCCGACCCGGAGACGTCCGAAGAACGAGAAAGGGCGTCCACCCTGATGTTTTTGACGGCTGGACGGAAGTAGAAACGGGCGAAAAATAACGACCATCGGGCTTGTCGAGGGTTTAACCACTGGGCAGTTTCTAAGTAAGACAGATTCTTGTGGTCGGTAAAGATGGTAACAAGATAGGCAGAACCTTCCAAGAGATGTCTCCACTCCTTCAATGCAACTTGATGGTAAGTAATTCCCGATCTCCAATGGAGTAATTCCTCTCTGCCGGAGAAAACGTTTTCGAAAAGAAACTGCAGGTGAGAGTCCTGCCAGTAGCAGATTTTTGAGTAAGCACGGCTCCAGCTCCAACGGAGGATGCATCTACCTCAAGGGCAAAGGGTCTAGCTGGATCTGGTCTTGAAAGCACCGGAGCAGAAGAGAAGGCATTTTTAGAGTATTAAAGGCCTCTTCAGCCTGAGGAGGCCACGACTTAGCATTAGCGTTCTTCTTTGTGAGAGCCACAATCGGCGCAACTATAGTTGAAAAGTGGGGAATAAACTGGCGATAATAATTAGCGAAGCTCAAAAAGTGTTGGATAGCCCATAGGCCAGAAGGACGAGGCCAGTCCAACACTGCCTTTAACTTGCTGGGGTCCATCTGGAGACCACGACCAGAAACTATGTACCCAAGAAATGGTAGAGAGGTCTGATCAAATATGCACTTCTCCAACTTGACATATAAACGATGTAGGCGAGACAGGACTTGCCAGACGTGGCGGTGATGTTCTTCAGAATTAGAAGAGAAGATGAGTATATCATCCAGATACACTACCACGCAGGAGTAAAGCAAGTCCCGGAATATGTCGTTCACGTATTCCTGGAATACGGCGGGTGCATTGCAAAGTCCAAAGGGCATCACTAGGTATTCAAAGTGGCCATTGCGGATGTTAAAGGCGGTCTTCCACTCATCGCCCTCACGTATACGTATCAGATTATAGGCCCCTCTCAGGTCAAGTTTAGTGAAGTTCCTGGCACCACGAAGTCGATCAAATAATTCAGAAATCAAAGGTAAAGGGTAACGATTTTTGACGGTAATCTTGTTAAGGCACGGTAGTCAATGCAGGGGCGAAGAGAGCCATCTTTCTTGGCAACAAAAAAGAAGCCTGCGCCTGCAGGAGAGGAAGACTTCCGTATGAAGCCTCTTTGGAGGTTCTCCTGTATATACTCTGACATAGCCTGAGTCTCAGGAGCCGAGAGAGGATAGATTCTGCCACGAGGTGGAGTAGTACCCGGCAAGAGGTCGATAGGACAATCATAAGATCGATGAGGCGGACCTCCGCTTGCTTTTTGCAGAAAACATCTGAGAAGCCCTGCTAAATCGCAGGCAGGCTGGGAAGTGGAGCAGAGGCAGGAACAGGTCTGGCCGAAACTGACTTCAAACACCTCTTGTAGCAGCCTGCACCCCAACTCTTGATATGGCCTGTATTCCAGTCAAGAGTGGGGTCGTGACATTGAAGCCAGGGTAGGCCGAGGAGAATCTGAGAGGTACAATGAGGGAGCACGTAGAACTCAATATTCTCTTGGTGAAAAAGTCCAATTTTTAAAAGGAGGGGTACTGTGCGATAACGCACGGTGCAATCAAGCCTGTCACCATTAACCGAAGCGATGAATAGAGGCTTTGCGAGGCGATTCACTGAGATATATTTATTAATCAAGGAGGCCTCGATAAAGTTTCCTGCAGAGCCAGAATCCACAAAGGCAGTCAGGTTCAAGGAGAAGGTAGATGCAATGGTGAGTTGCACAGTAACCGTAAGCCGTGGAGAGGTGGCACACACACCTAGGGACGTCTCTCCCACATTCACTAGGTGCGCCCGTTTCCCTGTCGCGGCGGGCGAATAGGACAGTTTTTCAGGAAGTGCTCCGAGCCAGCACAATACAAACAAAGATTCTCATTCCTCCTGCGAGTTCTCTCCAGCTGGGTTAAGCGGGATCGGTCCACCTGCATGGCCTCCTCACTGGAGGACGCATGTGCGGTCATAGGATGTTGAAACACAGGAGCCAAACGGGATGCCCTCCTAGGGCGCTGAGAGTCTCTTTCCAGGCGGAGTTCCTCACGTCTTTCGGAAAAACGCACATCGATGCGTGTGGCCAAATGGATGAGATCAGTCAAAGATGAAGGCAAATCACGTGCGGCTAGAGCATCTTTAATATTGCTAGACAGTCCCTTCTTGAAGGAGGCACATAAGGCCTCATTATTCCGTGACAGTTCAGATGCCAGGGTACGGAACTGAATGGCGTATTCACCAACAAGTGAATGAACCAAGTTCAACAGGGCCGTCTCTGTAGACGAGGCCCGTGCTGGTTCCTCGAAGACCTGGCGAGACAAAAGCGAGTATATTGGAAGTGACTGGGTCCTCACGATCCCATAATGGGGTAGCCCAGGCCAGAGCTTTTCCTGAGAGCAGACTAATAACAAAGGCTACCTTAGCACATTCAGTGGGAAATTGGTCCGCCAACATTTCCAAATGCATAGAACACTGGGTAAGGAAGCCTCGGCATAACTTGGCATCCCCGTCAAACTTAGCCGGCAAGGAGAGACGGATTCTAGAAGTTGATGCTACTGGAGGCAATACTGGGTGGCTGGTGGCAATTGCTGTTGCTGAATCGATAAAAGCTGCTGAACCATGGCGGAGAGCTGGTTAATTTGGCGAGACTGCATAGCCACTATAGCAGGTAATTCAAAGGCATCAGGCAGTGGCACCTCAGCGGGATCCACGGCCGGATCTTACTGTCACGGACCGGGTGTGGCGGCACAAGTGTGGATCCGCTGTGACCAAGTTACTGATAGCGAGTGCCGCTTGAGGGGAACGGAGTCTAAGAGGCCACCGGTATTCACCAGAGCCCACCGCAAAGCAGGTTGGTCTTGCAGCGGCGAGTGACCCCCAGGTCCCTACCCCCCAACAGCGGCTCAGCCACACAGTCAGCCAAGGTAATGCGTGGTACAAAGGAGGCAGGCAAAAGGCGATGTAAAAGTTCAAGCAGAGGTCAGGGCTGGCAGCACGAGTCGGGGACAGGCAAAGGTCGGTACATGGGTGAGCATTACTGAAAACAACAGACTTTCTGCATACAAAGGAAGAGCAAGATCCGGCACTGATGGAAAAGGAAGTGCCCCTTAAATAGGGGAGGTGGATGCAGGATTGGATGACCAGGCACCAATCAGTGGTGTACAGGCTCTTTAAATTTCAGGAATCTGGTGCGCGCGCCCTCTAGTGGACGGGGGCGTGCGCGCACCAAACCATGCGAGGAAGCAGCACGAGAAGGAGGAAGACGGCTGGGGGCCAGCCGGTGCACGGCCAGCCACAGCGCCGGAAGCTGCGGGCCCGCCGGCAGGAGCTGGTAAGGAGAGGGACCGGCGAGCGCTGCGAGATGGGCGCGCAGCGCTCACCAGGGCAGCGGGAGCAACAACGGAGGTGAGGGGAGTGCTGCGAGATGGGCACTCGCCCTAACATTCTCTCAGTTAATAATGGCGGGGACACCATCCTGAGCGGCACTTAGAGGTGAATTCTGTCCTGGGTATTTACAATTATTCATTGGTTGGGGATCAGTGATTAGGTTATTCCCTGTACATAGCTTTTAATATGTATTTATTGGTTGATTGGCACTTTTGCTAGCACTTTTTGCACAGTACCAGCATTGATGGGTTTGGAATATTATATATTTTTTGTGGTTTTTAATATATTTATTCACTATGTGGACATATCACTATTTATGCTCAGTTGGGATGCCCCTGTGATGGAATTGTTTTTATGTATATGTATTTAAAAAAAATGTAATTATATTTAATGAATTGATAATATATAATTTATTGGGGGTTATTTGGTGCCTTGTATGCCTGCTGCTTGTTTTTTGTGGCTGCTGGGGCCACACATTTGGGGATTGTGCATATTGGGTAGTGGTATTTATTTGGGCACACGTACCCGCTTGGATTGGAGTATTTTGATTGATTGTGATTAGATTGGTGTTACACCTTCTCTTTTCCTTTGTCTTGATTGTGACCTTATCTCATACATTTCAATGGGCTGGGCTGGTTATATTTTTTTTTTGGCTATTTTTAATTATTTTTTTTTTGGGGTGTTGGCAATCATTTTTGTATGCATTTTTAGCACTTTTGTGGGCCATGCAAAACCTGTGGCATGGCTTTCAAGTTTCCCCAATGCAATTTCTGTTTTTTTTTTGTTTTTTTTAATGAATGCGCTGCCATCCCCCCAAAATAAAAAAAAAAATAGGGATTGTAACAGGCACTGTTAATTGGTGCTTTTCCTGCATTCCCAGCCGGTGCTAGGGGTCGCATTGGCTTTTAACAGGCCTGCGCAGCTCTCAGCGGCCGGCTGGGATCTAGTGAACACAGAATGCTGCCTCTCCAGGCGGCTCTGCAGTTCAAGCACAGAGAGCATCTCGCAAGCGACACTCATCTAGCGCCTGCACACAAAAAAATAAATTAGGCTCTATATCTCTGCACATGCAGACAGTTAAGAGCCTAATCTAGTTCTTTTCTGCACCCAAAACCAAAAGATGTGGCTGGAGTAGAAAGTTAAGTCACTTTGAATTATACTGTCCTTATTATCTGGTTTCAAGTTGAAACACAAGAAACTCGTGGGCGAACTTGAAAGGCTTCTCATGTGGTTGTTACTGACGGAGATAGTGGTATGGATGTGTTTATATTAGGCTTAATACAGTTATCCCAGATCATTCCAGCCCAGGCAGAACACATGGAGGCCTAATTGTAAGTGCATTCCATCAGTGTGATCATGCTCTGGTTCAGTTTCATTTATAAACTTTACATTTCTTCTAAATGTAAACTTTTAGCTGTGTGAAAATTCTAAACCAGCCCAAAGTTTTTACAATGTGCTACTTTCTGATAGAATGGAGAAAGTTTGAACTTTGTTTTTTCAGGTTCAGGCCATTTCTAGGAGTAGGCTAGCAGGGTGATTGTCCTGAGTGCCAAGGCCATTTTGTATGTGGCATCTCCGCCATCCTCTTTTCCACAGATGCGTCATATGGGCCATATGCCAGGCCCCTTATTTTCATATTGGGCTCAGTCATTGGCTGGGGGCATTTCATGCTGCTAAGGAAGTGGCACAGCATCGTACATATAACCGCAGCAACATTGGATGGGTAAGGAGGGGCAGCATTTTTTTCCTTCCTACATAAAGAGCTATTTTGTCTAGAAATTATTCAGTTTCAGGGTTTAACGCCCTAGTACCCCCTAATTCCAACTAAATACCCTCTAGTTGCAAATAAGTAATCCCAAGGAGATCAATCATAAATATTACCAAAATAAGTAGGCCACAGGTCTTGTAGTACTTTTGAAGCAAGTACTTTTTGAGCAAGAAGGGTTAATGCTTCACTGTTAGTGCCCGCTATGTGAAACGCCACTGTTCGATGACTATACTCTCCTTGGTCCGACGGCACATGCACTGCCGCTCCTCCAATCAGCTTCTCCGGCTGCGCATATTAATATGTGGCAGGGGAAGAGTCCCCAGCTGCACACACCAGCGGCACGTGGCATTATTCGCATCCTTCGGCTATGCGTGGCCACGCACAGCCTTCAGTTACGGTATACAGCCGAAAGGGGATACAAGAGGTGCCGCGGCTGGCCGTACATGTACCGTGGCGCTCGGAAGAGAGGGATAAGAATTGTGGGTGAACTGTGGGTTTCACACAGCGGGGCATCCCTGGATGCCCTGGGTAGGGGGGATCAGCCGGCCGACCACCGGCCGGTGGTTTTGATCCACTTAAAAATGTTATACCAGACCAGTCAGACGCCCCCTGTTGTTGTGCCCCATGAAACACCCCCATGTACCCCCTGGGGTACATGTATTGCAGATTGAGAAAAGTGCTCTAGACGCTCTCAGGACAGTCTTGCATGCCTTTCAGTGAAACTTATTCCCCCAGGTGCCATTTGTATGCTCATGATCCCTGAAGTGTGCATGGCAACGACCAGGCCTCCCAGAACTCTTTCTCCTGACGGACATTACCAAAAGGAAACAGTGCTTTCTTTAAACAGAAAGTAATTGCATGGCGTCCACTGACTAATAATACCAGAATGGGTGGGACAATGGTTTTACAGTCCTACATTTCAGTTTGGGCATTGCCCATGATCTAGTGCATTTAGACATGTGTGTAGAGTTGCTTTTCACCTTATGCTATCTAGACTTATCTTTGCTGTATCTTGAAACTTTGCACTAGTAACTTGTCATCTTATAAGCCTTGGACACCATACTATGAGTTCTGGGCAAGTTGGGTAGCTGATTCTTCTCTTGTGTGGAGGCTTATATATATAGGTGAACTGTGTGCTGGCAATTAAAGCATACCATCACGGTACCATGACAAAAACACAGATGGGTTATAATTTGTTGAATTAGGTCAGGAAACAAAGTGGCATCTCTTTAAAACAGACCTATACCCAAAAGTATAGCATGTGCTTCACTAGTAACCGCCCCTAGGCTTGCATCTTTATTCAGACTTGGCAGGGACAGACTTTTTTCTTATGAGGCAAGTTTTTTTTCAATGACTGGCATTGTTTGGTCAGGGTGGGGTCAAGGGGGAACAACTTGCACCGCTCAGGTTCTGCCGGATTGTTTTATTGTGGGGTAAGTAGGGGTTAATTGGAAGGCAGGCGGCATGTTTTGTTACATGGTGCAAGCATGCTTAGTCATGGATGGAAAAAAAACAAAGGAAGATTTGGTAGAGATCTATCTAGAAGTAACTACAAAGATATATATCAAAGGGCCACCTGGGATCCATCCTGGTAGCCAGTCATCAGGATCTAATATTGCCAATCCCATACTAAAGTGGCAGAAAATCTGGGGTGTGGCTTAGTGGGGTTACTATAACAGGGCAGGTAATGATATTTTATGGTCCTTTATTGCAGACATGTGTTTTTAGGATTATATACTATATATACACTATATACTATAGCTCTGCTTTTAGAGCTGTAGTCAGTTGAATGACAGCCATAATCCCTTGGATAAAATCTAGCCCTGAGCTGCTATTGGGTGCTAGTACTAATCCAAGGTATGCTTATCCTAACATTTGCCATAAACCATAACCCTAGCTAAAAATCATTGCCCAAGGCAGCAACTTCCTCAATGACCATATTTATGGTCTTTGATAAACTACCTACTTTGTCAAAGATAGAAAATTACTATTTTGTGCAGATCACCGCATTCTGGTTCTGATATCACCCATGAATTTTCTAACAACTAAACTACTCTTTTAACCACCACTGGTAAATCAGGGAAATGAGGCTAGATGTCACAGATACCAAAAATGTGGGTGCTCCATTCGCATAGCAAATTGTCCAGTTACCTAATCAGGGTTGGAGGAAAACAGAACATTCTTCTGGTAGAGATGTGCTACATGATTTAGTAAATACATTTTGACAGAATTGAAAGAGGACCTCTTAAAAAAAAAAGTCACAACAGCCCAGAGCACCAGGCCTTTGAGGTATCACTGCCGGCTTCGGACCCTGGGCATACCAGCCCATATGCTGTTTTCACAGGTCAGGCCCACCAGCACCCCTAGAAGAACACTGGGCCCATTATGGGCACTGGGCTTTTTCTCTGGCCATGGAGGTGTGGGTAATTTGGCAGGGTTATTAGCAAGCTAAACTAACCATAATCACCAGTGGTGACTTGCTTGTGGGGTTCAGTGTTGGCCTCAGATGGCAGTTCTTCTCTCGTTCATCTCTGGCATCCCTTGAGAGGAATGATGCTCTTTTGCTGGGCAGTGGCCCAGGCAGGGAGAGTAAAATTGAGGAGAGATCAGGCAGGAAGAGGTAAGGTGAGCAGAGCTGAGTCAAGAAGAGTTGATCAAAGGTGAGATGAGCAGAGGTGAGATAGCAAGATACAGTAAGAGAAGTGAAGGATAGAGCCAAGGAGTATAGTGATCGGTAGAGGTGAGGGGAGCGAAGGTAAGATGGGACAAGACGGAAAGAGGTGAGCAGAGGCAGGCACAGGTAAAATGAACACATGTAAGGAGGAAAGAGGTGGGCAAAGGTGAGCTGGGAAGAGTCTACATTGGCATCTCCAGACACAGCCAGCACAAACAACACTTCAGTAGCACGTGTGTCACCCACCTCTACAGAGAAGTTTATCGGTGACCCACTTTCTGCTTCAGAAATTAGAGACACACCACTCTCTAATGATCAGCCACTTGCACTAACTCCTTAGGGATGCTGGGGGCCAAGAGTGAGGGCAGTGTGGGCTGTAGGTTATGCATCCATGTTTTAGAAGCAAATCATTTCACAAAATGTAACTATGACCTGAAACTCATCTATTAGATGGTAAGAGAAAGTTTCTGGACATACAAGGATTTCAGTTTCAATTTCAGTTTACGCTTCATACATAGAGGTTGAGTCTTGCCAAAAATCCACCAGGGCAACTTGCTGACAACATTTTTTCAGCAGCCCCTTCTGAGATTTTTTCATTTGTGCGGATTGAATTGATAATTCATGTTGAGAATTCTTGCTTCCATTCGTGATTCAAAAACTCGCATGACGGTTAAATAAATCACTGCCAGCGAGTTGTACTAGTTTTCGGTGATGAAAGGAATGCCGCTACAGGCATCCATTACTCAAGGATTCCCATTGCTTTGCGTTGTTTTGCCCCCCCCCCCCCCCCCGGTTGGTAATGAGCAACACTAGTGGGCTTTCAATCATTTGTCTAAAAGACTCCAGGGATGGACATATCCTTATTCCCCTGGGGTCCCTGGCCCTACCACAGTAAATGCACAGGCTGCTACCACATGCCCAACAGGGTGCGTTAATATTGTATTTTCTTATACAAAATATAAGATTGGGGCCCCCGGACACAACTTTGCATGGGGCCCCGGAAATGATAAGCCTGCCCCTGCATATAATAGACTAGAATGCTGTGCATATTTGTTTCTCAGAAATCAGTAAATAAGCCACACCCATAAACCACACCCCCATCATCCATAATGTATGTTATAATCATGTTTATATAAGCATGTTCATTGACGCTTCTCTTTGTTCTTTTTTTTAGATGTTAGCAGTGTCTGATGGAGGTGAGTCACCAAATTATGCATTTTCAAATGTAACATTGTTAATTTGGTTAATTTTTCTGTGCATTGTGGTTCCCTTTTGCAAATAGTGGTTGCTGCTATAGTTGTTTTCCACAGCATAATTTGGAAGCTCTCCGATGCACTGCATGTACATTATAGGGCACTAATAATCTAGTACTGTAAACCAGCAAAGCAGGTATTGCAACTCTGCTAATCATTAGAATTTAGCTAAAGAGGGTGCAGCTGTAGCAACTACATTTAGGCCCATAATGTGCAGGGCTGAATATAAGGTGACCATCTAATATAACAGTATAATGCTTCCATTATATTGCTTGATTTGTCTGATGTTACAGCATTTACTCTCCTTATTTAGCCATTATGCACTACAACCTGCCTGCCTGCCCGCCCATCTGGAATTAGTCCTTTTGTAAGGTCTTTCTTTTGCCCAAAATGTCTTATTTCTAAAGTTCTATGTTTGCAGCTTAAAAATATTTACAAAATGTATGTGATGAGCCAACAGGTTCCAGTGTTTAATCCCTACTTAGACTACCTGGAGTTTATGTGTTCTTAGGGCTGGTCTTCAAGTAAATGTTACCCTGTGCACGTACATTCAAACAAAAGTTGGAGGGAATGCAGAAAACTTAGAAGGGGCACAGAAAGAACACAGAAAGGAGGGAGACAGAGAAATAAATAGGACAAGAAAAAGAGAGGGAAGAATAAAGCAGGAATGCAAAAGAGGAAAGAAAAAAGCGAGGAAGGGAGAAAAAAGAAAAAAACATGGACATGTGAAAAAGAACTAAAGAAAGAGGGGATGTGGAAGAAAGAGATAGTAAGAAGGAGGGAATGAGGAAAAGAGAGAAAGAAGGAGAGGATGGGGTAAAAAGAAATACGGCCTGATTCAAAGCCTGCCCGTGAATGCTCATTTTTTGGGAAACTGATCTCATATGATTCACAGCCGCGAAAAGTTTGTTCATGCGTAAGCGGGCATATTTGCTTTGGTTATATATACGGTCTAGCAGAGCATTTACGTTATTTGCAGTGGAAGTAGTCTCAGAAGCCAATTTTTTACCTGTTTTCGAATGTAGCTTGCTGTGGATCCCATTGCTCTCGGTGTGCCATGTCCTTCGGTGGCTTTCTGGCATACGCCTTTTTTTTGTTTTTACCAGCTATTACCAGCTAAGATGCTTCCTGCTGTCCCCTGCCAGTGTACTCATGGTAATCTGCATGTCCTTGCACATACTTACCTTCTCCCTCCTGCTGGTATCTAGGGCATCCCATGTAGTCTGCATGTCCTTGGACATACTTACCTTCTCCCTCCTGCTGGTATCTAGGGCATCCCATGTAGTCTGCATGTCCTTGCACATACTTACCTTCTCCCTCCTGCTGGTATCTAGGGCATCCCATGTAGTCTGCATGTCCATGCACATACTTACCTTCTCCCTCCTGCTGCTATCTAGGGCATCCCATGTAGTCTGCATGTCCTTACACATACTTACCTTCTCCCCCCTGCTGGTATCTAGGGCATCCCATGTAGTCTGCATGTCCTTGGACATACTTACCTTCTCCCCCCTGCTGGTATCTAGGGCATCCCATGTAGTCTGCATGTCCTTGGACATACAAACCTTCTCCCCCCTGCTGGTATCTAGGACATCCCATGTAGTCTGCATGTCCTTGCACATACTTACCTTCTCCCTCCTGCTGGTATCTAGGGCATCCCATGTAGTCTGCATGTCCATGCACATACTTACCTTCTCCCCCCTGCTGGCATCTAGGACATCCCATGTAGTCTGCATGTCCTTGCACATACTTACCTTCTCCCCCCTGCTGGCATCTAGGGCATCCCATGTAGTCTGCATGTCCTTGCACATACTTACCTTCTCCCCCCTGCTGGCATCTAGGGCATCCCATGTAGTCTGCATGTCCTAGCACATACTTACCTTCTCCCCCCTGCTGGCATCTAGGGCATCCCATGTAGTCTGCATGTCCTTGCACATACTTACCTTCTCCCCCCTGCTGGCATCTAGGACATCCCATGTAGTCTGCATGTCCTTGCACATACTTACCTTCTCCCCCCTGCTGGCATCTAGGGCATCCCATGTAGTCTTCATGTCCTTGCACATACTTACCTTCTCCCCCCTGCTGGCATCTAGGGCATCCCATGTAGTCTGCATGTCCTTGCACATACTTACCTTCTCCCTCCTGCTTGCATCTACACAATACAATGACATAATATATAAAATAGTCATTATTTTCAAGAGATAATGCCAATTTAACACTTAAACAGAAGTCTTTCTACTGCATCTGTACACCTGATTAGATTGCAAAAGCTTGCAGTCTAACTGAAATGGCATTGAGATTCCCCTTTACATGTGACAGCACCGGCATCCAAGTCCATAGTGACACCATTGTTGGTGTCTGCAATAACCAGGCCCTAGCTGCGTTTAGACTGTAAGCTCTCAAGGGCAGAGCTCTCTTTCCTATTGTCTCCTGTTCTCAGAACCTATGATCTGAACTCTGTAGTATCTAGTATGTAATGCTCCCTATACAGTATGTTTTACCTTGTCTGTAATTATACAGTGTACAGCGCTACTGAAGAATATTGCACTATATAAATAAATATTAATAATGATAATAATAATAATTTGATAATCACATTGGGCATTGACTCATGAGCTACTACTGTGACCAATGCTATGATGCTATTATTTAGTATGAGTAAAATTGCCTTGTGCCTATCACAGTATCTGCCAGGATCAGACAATAGATACTATTAGGTAGGTTTAGTCATTTTCAGATGGCTGTTATAGATTTTTGCTCATAACAGCTGTGATGCTCCAGAAGCGGTACGTGGAAGATATTTTAACACTCTGCCTATAAAAGCACTAGTATATATATTCCCCATTACACCTGCAAATTGTCTAAAGAGCAAAGTATACTGTTTCAAAACTGTTAAATCAACTGCAAAGTTGATTTAACAATCTGAAATGTAATTAATTAAAAAAATATATGAAATGCTGCAGGATTAAACGCTCGCTCAATTTCTGCAAAGAAACACAGATGTACTAGTATTCTGGAATTGACAGGTATTTAAAGACCTCCTACTAGACTGAAGAATACCTGCATAGATCTGAGGTGGCTTTCTAGCCTAAGGCCAAATTCTTACAGGTCATCTCTCAGCAACTACTTCCACTAAACATGGAAACTATTGTGTGCTTTGGGCATAAAAGCAGTAGCATGCAGTCCCTAAACATTTTGTTTAGGGTCAGCGAGCCTTAGTGAGCATATATTGGATCCTCTCAGCTGCACACAATACCATGAAGAGCGTCTGGAACTTGTTTCATCCTCATCATCACGGTGATGATCATCACAGTGATCATCATGATAAGCATCATGATCAGCATCATGATAAAAGTCACAATCATCATCATGATGATCATAACAGTCATCATCATGATGATCATCATGGCCATCATCATCATAATGATGGTCATCATCATAATCATCATGATCATCGTGGTCTTTATCGCAACCGCCATAGCCACCATCGTGATCATCATGATCATCATGGCCATCAACATGATCGCCATGGTCATCACCGCGATAATCACGATCATCATGGTCATCATCGTGATCATCATGGTCATAACCGGGATCATCATAGTCCTCATCAGGATAGTCATGGTCATGATCGGGATCATCATGATCATCATCGGGATCATCATGATCATCATCGGGATCATCATGATCATCATCATCATCGTTTTAATCTCTTTCATCGAGATCGTCATGATCATCACAGTCATCATGATCATCAGGACCACCATGGTCATCATCATAAGGATCATCATAAGGATCATCATAAACATAGCTTCTTTCATCGTAATCATCATGACCACCATCATGGTACTAATCATCATGATCATCATTCTCATGATCATCACCACCATACTCATCACCATGATCATCATTCTCATGATCATCACCACCATACTCATCACCATGATCATCATTATCATGATGATCACCATGATCATCATCATCACGATCACCATCATTTATCTTTCATGGGTGTTGTGGATGCATTAAAGTCTGCCATATTGCATCATAGTCATCATAAGAGCCACAAAGGTAAGTGGGCATTCTGTTTTGTTTTAAAAGCATTGTTTGCACTGTTAGAAGGTCCCTTTTCTTTAAAGGGAAATTTCAGGCAAATTGGTAATTAAGCCTGCTTTCTGCTCTCCCTGTGAGAAGCTGTATCTTTTATTCAGCCTTCTTTATATTTTAGCAATCCCAAGTGAACTGTCTTCCTGCTCGGGTCTGTCATGCTAGGATGAGTCATAAGTTCTGCAAGTATCTCTATGGGGGGCCGTGAATTCAAACAGGCAGCCCTGAAAGTCAGCAAAAAGGAAACAAAATCTATAGGGTTTATCAGGAAATGCTGGGGAATAAAGAAGCACCCCCTGAAAGCAAATGTAGGGCAAGCAGGCTTATTTAACCCTTTGCCTGGAATGTCCTTTTAACAATTGGTGCATATTATTTGTTGACGTACTGTACATTGCTTGAATGTCTTTAGCCAGCAATCTTCTATAAGAAGATAACAATGTCCTGGTGTCGCTGTACACAGAAATATAAATGTTTATGTGTCTACCTAGTTATACAATACAACTTCTGTTAATGGTACTTTTTTGGTGCGCTCCTTCTTAACCCCTCCATGACAAACACTATCTCATTGGAATGGCTTCTGGACTGCAGTGAAGATTGTGGTTTATTTATTTTTTGGCATTTTATATTTATGAAATCATATTTATTGGTATTTGGGCACACAACTGTATTTGCAAACTGGATTAGGCTTGATTTACTCTAGTCTGATAGTATTAGCACTTTTTCCAGAGGATTTAGTTTTATATACTATTATACATACTATTACAGCATAATTACCTTGATGGAGGAGGGGCATTGTTTTTAGTTTGTTCTTAAAAGGGGCAGTGCATGTAATTTCATATTTATATTTATATATTATTTGTGTGCGGTGTTACTCATATAGGGGTGTTTTTCTGGGGACTATCTTGGAATTCTTTTCTTGACCATGTTTATTTAACCCATATTGTGCCAGCACTATTTTCTATTTTTCTGTGCATGACTTATAGTACCTGTCGCTTTTGTGCCCCCCCCCATAGGAGTTATCAAAATAGTGTCAAAATAGTGTTGAAAGATTTTTTAAATAAGTTGAGTCTCTCAAAATGTGGCTCTCTGAATTATTTGCATAACCTTCCCTATGTCAAGGACCTAGCCAATCGATCAAAGAACCTTAATTAGTACTAAGGTATTCATATTATATTTCTTACTACTGTGGGACTCAATACGTTCATGAGCATGGCTGGGTTGCTCTTGACTCATTTATTCTATGTGCCCTCATTATGCTGCTATTTGTATGTTGCAGTTAGGAGGTGTCAGGCACACACAAGGATTTCTAGGGGCTATTGTTAATGCATTTTACTTTCATTTCTAGAGTTAAATCATGCTGATTCAGATGGAAGAGGCAGTGACCAGAGCCTAAACAGCTTGCCCAGCGTCCAGACCTCTGGACTTACATCAGAGCACTCAGTTGCAAGTTGGGCCGTATCATTTGAGAGGCTACTTCAAGATCCTGTTGGCATTGAGTATTTTACAGTATGTTTCATTTTAAACAGTAATGTTTTTGAATTAATAAAAATAACAGTCATTATTTGAGACATATATATATATATATATATATATATATATATATATATATATATACATACATTCCTGTAAGATCAACATTAGGTCTTCTAATCTCTATTTAAATAGTAGTTTTAGTACTCATTCCTGCATAAGGCTGATGATTTTTTAACGCAACATCTAACTGTGCCATACCATTCAAAGCAGACCTCCAGCCCTTAGAGCTGCAGCATCTCACCCATGCCTAAAAAATTGCCAACATTGGGCAAAATTACTCACTCGCTCCCTGAGCTTACACTGCGCATGTGTTCAAATCGACCACCAGATGGCAAAGAGCTTTGCATGCTAGCTGAACTGCTGCTGACCCAGATTTTGGAATGTTAAACAGCTCTGTGGCCCACTGGCTTCAGGTTCTCTTGAACAGATCATTTACTTGACCCCAGTGTCTGACATTATATGCTAAATAATACAGACTTTTAAAGTAGATATCATGAGGTTATTTCAAGTTATAGGGCCCTATAGCAGATAGTCAACTATAGCCATAGCATGTCCTTACTTATTATATCATACTAAAAATGTTTCTCACTAAATTGCATTATTTACTAGGGAGACATATTTAAAACATCTAATCACATGCAGTGAAATTAATCCCAATGCTTACCCTGATTGGCTGTTATAGTTAATGCTGGTGCTTTGAACATCATATTACACATAATATTTTTTATGCTGAACCAATAAAGTCGTTCCAGAGGAAGCATTAGCAGCCAGAAATAAAATATGATACACATAGGGCCTGATTTATCATGTGCTTCTGCCAGACAATGCCATTTCAGTGCAAATTAGACTAGTGCAAAATATGATTTCTAAAATCAGCATGTTGCTGCACCACTAATGATTTAGTGTTTCTTGCAGTGCAGCAACATGCACAAGTTTGAAAACCAATTCTTAATGATAGTTTTCACTACTCCAATTTGCACCGATGTTGCACTGTCTGGCCACTGCTTGATAAATCAGGCTCATAAACTCATAGGCTGCTGGCCTTCGTACATCAGCATCTCCTCTATAGTGAATAACTATGTTTCTGCTTTTCTTTTCTACAGGAATTTCTAAACAAAGAATACAGTGCTGAGAACATACATTTTTGGAAATCTTGTGAAAAGTTCCAAACAATTTCTGAAGCTGATACTGAGCAGGTAAGGTTTTTTAGAAACGGAATGGTCTCCAAGCACAACCCCAAACAACATGGGCTCTTTCAAACATGGATTTTCCATTTTTATTTATGATAACTACCTTTTGCTTAGGTAATGTTGAAATAATAGGTTATCTAAAGCAGTTTACCTTTATGCTATTGAAAGCTCATCTAGTTTGGTGATTGTGATATATTATTATACCCCCCGAAGCAATTTTACGAATGCTCCTCTTTCTGAGGCCTCAATCTTAAATTGTTGGGTATTTATTTTTGAATCTTAGCATGGCATTGAGAGATTTGTGCTGACCAGCTATCCCTGTAAGTGAGCAAAGTGGCAAACTTTTCTATCCAACACTCAAAAAGTGCAATTGTTGGCTCAAAACAAAATGAAGACATAAGGGTTGATTCAGCACCATTGTGGCACCCCCATCCCATTCCCCATAGGCATTGTGGCATTCCTCCCCATCCCATTCCGCACAGGCTGTGTGGCATCCCCCCATCCCATTCCGCATAGGCTGTGTGGCATCCCCCCATCCCATTCCGCATAGGCATTGTGGCATCCCCCCATCCCATTCCCCATAGGCATTGTGGCATCCCCCCATCCCATTCCGCATAGGCTGTGTGGCATCCCCCCATCCCATTCCGCATAGGCATTGTGGCATCCCCCCATCCCATTCCCCATAGGCATTGTGGCATTCCTCTCCATCCCATTCCGCATAGGCTGTGTGGCATCCCCCCATCCCATTCCGCATAGGCATTGTGGCATCCCCCCATCCCATTCCGCACAGGCTGTGTGGCATCCCCCCATCCCATTCCGCATAGGCATTGTGGCATCCCCCCATCCCATTCCGCATAGGCTGTGTGGCATCCCCCCATCCCATTCCGCATAGGCTGTGTGGCATTCCCCCTCATACCATTCATCATATTCAGTGTGGCATTCCGCCCTTCCATTCCCATAGGCTGTGTGGCATCCCCCCCCCCATCCCATTCCCCATAGACAGTGTGGCATTCCCCCTCATACCATTCATCATATTCAGTGTGGCATTTCCCCCTTCCATTCCCATAGGCAGTGTGGCATTTCTCCCTATCCCATTCCCTATAGGCAGTGTGGCATCCCCCACCCTATTTCATTCCCCATAGGCAGTGTGGCATTCCTCCCCCTACCATTCCCCATAGGCAGTGTGGCATTCCTCCCCCTACCATTCCCCATAGGCAGTGTGGCATTCCTCCCCCTACCATTCCCCATAGGCAGTGTGGCATTCCCCCTCATTCCATTCCCCATAGGCAGTGTGGTATTCCCCCTCTCACTCCCCATAGGCAGTGTGGCATCCCCCCTCATCCCATGCAGAATAAAAAAAAACAAAAAAAAGTAAGCCTGCATATCCGGCACTCCCATGCTGCTAGACAGGCTGCCACAGCCATGGAGGTCCAGATGAAGGAGCAGCGGCAGACAGGGTAACTAATTCCTGCCCCCTGTCCCTGCTGCCATTGCTGCTTTTTCTGGCACGGGCACACACAAACACCTGGCGGTGCCCAGTGGGAGCCAGGCGTGTGTGCCCAAGCTCCTTTTTTTGGGGGGTGAAAAATACGGTAATAATTTTTTATTCTCTAAAACTTGACGACCTGATTGAATTTGTAGATTAGTACAGGTGGAGATTTATTTCCTCCTTTTTAGGTGTGTAGAGCTCTCTACATGGGATGCCATACTGACCTCACAAGGCAGCGTCCTCACTCAGACAAGGTGGTTAGCTCACCATATTTAAAGGAATATCTCTTCACATTAAATAGATGTTTACCAGTTCCAGGCATGTGCTCTAAGTATTACATTTGGTCAATGATGGAGACCCCAGTTGACTTTAATGTGGCACAGTAGAAAGGCATAAGGCAACATTCCTCTCCCAGCCATGACTTATTGCAAAGTAACTTACCCAGAAATAAGAGAGAGGCATGATATTGATATTAGTGTACTTTATGGTAGTATACTGATCTTTCAAACCATTGCTGCTGGTTGCTCAACTAAACCTGGCCAATCATGGAATTAAATTGATACCTAATACTACCTGGAACCACATTTTGCCCCCTTGGATGGCATTTGCCATATTATATTTTTAGCCTAGAACATCTTACAAATGGAGTCAGGTGGATTGGATAACCACTATTGTTCTCTTTTGAAAGCAGCAGAGAACAGTAATGCTACCCCCAACAACTTCAACTCGTCAAGATAGGGATCGGCAGATATATTTCTGTTTTGAGTTAAAGTGGGCTTACACTTTTACTGGCAACTTTGTGCTGGGAGAGTCCTGATCTACAGAGATACTAAACTAAACTAGTCTACCTTCTCAGGGAGTCCTGCATTAGAAAGCCAGACTCTTATTTGATGGGAGACAGGAAGCAGTTGTGCATTCAATGTGGCAGCTGCAGCCCCTGCAATAGGAGACATTAATTATTGTAGTGTTCAGTTATTTCCTCCACAGCATCATACAGAGTATCAAGCCTGCTTTTGGCTTCTTAAAGAGCTTTACTTGTAGAGGTATCCCAAATCAAGATGCCCCCCCCCCACCCATGGGGGATTGGAAAGGGTATTTTTGAAGGCCAGTATTGGCTGATTTCATAGACACTAAAGCCGGGTTACTACTTGTTCCCCCAGTTTACCCTATACTCCCACATTGCACTCAGCAGCTATTAAAGCCTGCCTAGTGCATAGAGCGTGCAGACCAGGGATGCTGCCGAAGGCCTGTGCATGTGCCATGGGGTTGTGGGATTGAGGTGAGTATAGAGTAAACTGGGGGCAGAGGCATCCCAAATTGGAATACCTGTGCCTGGGCCTATTTCACATTTATGACAGATTTGTGAAATCCATTGTTATGATTTGTTTAGAAAACTGGTGATAAAATAAGCATATGAACAAATAGAAAGCATTACTACTCTATAGGGATGACCGTATTGTCAAAAAAAACCCTAATTAACACATGGTCTTTATTTCCTCTATTCTGAGCATTAAACAATTTTTAAACCGGACTTCCTTGCTAGGGACACCTGTGTGGTTAGTCTGTGTGAATGAAGGTGTGTGTCAGTTATAACATCTGACCACAGCCCAAGTGCGTGTGTGGTTTCCTGATTTGTAGTCATGCTCATGTCACATGACTGTTGTATTTAGTATACACAAGTAAACAAAGCACTAATAACATACCCAGCCTGTCCCTTTACGTCACATGTTACAATAAGCATAGTACACATCTCTTCCATAATCAACAAGGCTGCCAACTTACAAACATAACTACAGCCCTCATTTGGTTACACAAACATCTCGGTTGCCAGCTTACACATGCTGTTTGCCCTTTGCCCAGACTTTATAGTTGTTGAGTCTGATATGATGTGTAATGTAAAGCTCAAGATGCAATTTAACAAAACATCAACAAGATGCACTTACCTAAAGTGCAGGGACACTTAAAGTGTACCAAAACCCAGGATAGTCAAAAGTTTTGACTATCCTGGGTTTTGGTCCTTTCCCCGGGGGCACCCTGATCAGGGGTGCCCCGCTGTGTAAAACCCCCCAGGACGCCCGAACGGACTCACCTCTTCCTGGTCGCATGGCGCGTCTAAGAGCAGCGGCTCTGACAGCCGCATCCACCGCCTCCGTCTAACAGGGAGCATGCCCGCGCCGGCCTTTCACAAAAGCCTGCGCATGCGCACTGCTAGAGAGAAGCGAAGGATGGGTCGCCAGAGCCGCTGCTCTTAGACGCGCCGTGCGACCAGGAGGAGGTGAGTGAGGCGATCTGGGAGGGTTTCACACAGTGGGGCACCACGGATCGGGGTGCCCGCGGGGAAAGGACCAAATCCCAGGATAGTCAAGATCCTGGGTTTTGGTCCACTTTAAAGTGCAGGGGACATTTCAGTAATACCTCTTTTCAGCACTGTAGCTCAGAATTTAGTATATATATATATTGAGTTATTCATTGAGTCTCTCTAAGTGGGGAGTCTTTCTTTCTCTATTGACTGGCATGCAATACAGTTTACCTCAACAAACAATAAAGTGCACAAAAATCCCATTCAGCTCTTAGACGAAGGGCAGACATTACATTTAGGCCCTTATTTATGAAGGAATAGCGACAGGTAGCGACTGGTGAGCGACCGGTAATGACGGGCCCCGCCACGAGAACGCCGGCTCCCCACCACAATCACACATTTATCAAGGCAATCCTGCTTAGCGACTGAGATAGCGCCATATAGCCACTCATTCATCATTATTCAAGCCTCAGCCCAAAGCGCCAGCGTCCGACCTTGAACAGCGACAGGTATGACCTCTCGCTACCTGGCGCTCTCCAATGCATTTCAATGGAACAATCTTTAAATATTCATAATTAATTGTTATTAATGTTCTGTGACCACTTCTGCCATTTTAGATAAGGGAAAACAAATTAAAAAAAAAATTGTACAGAATTGATATTACAGGTCTGATATTAATGTATTCATATTACTAAATTATTTAAAATACTTTTTTTGTGCAGACAGTTTACACTTGACAAGGTGATTGTTATAATTCTTTATTACTTTTGCTTGGCAGCTTTTGCAAGAATCTCGGCGGATCTATGATGAATATTTGTCCAGTAGCTCCATGTGTCCAGTCAATGTAGATCAGCAAGCCCTTGTCACAGAGGAGATGCTGGAGAAACCAACACCTCACCTTTTTAAAGCACAGCAACAACAGGTGATGTCACTATATATCTCCTATATAGTCAAGTCACATTATGACTTCCCAGTTTCTATGTCATCAGTGCGTAGCTCCAGTGTGAGCATTTCAGGCTTGCTGACGCTGGTAGCTCTGAGGGATGGGGCAGACATGCAACCACATTTAGAGCATGGCTGTGAAGGAATGGAATTGAAAAAGGGGCTTATTTGGAGACCTGCTACAGTATTTACAGCCCATTGCAGGAAATGGAGAAGAGGCATAGACCATCTGGTAGCTCTAAGGGATGGGGCAGACATTCAACCTCATTTAGAGCATTGCAGGAAATGGTGGAGAGCCATAGGCTTCAGATGGGCCCCTTGAACCTGCTGTCATTGCCTGTCTTTGTAAGAAACTATTCCACAGAGAAAGATACGTCCCAGGAGAAAGTATTAGGACTTGTTCAGATGTATTTTGCAGTTCAGAAATTTGGAAATGTTGAGCTTTTGTAGACTATAAATGGAATACAGCTGAAGCGCACCAATGAGGACTTTTTGGGCTACATTCCAACTGCACTGTATCAAAATGGCAATCTATGCAAGGACATGAAGAGGATACATTACACTACATTACAGGGGTCCTGTGCGTTTTAACAAAATTCCAAAATACAGAGATATCTGGACAGGTTGTAGCCTTAGCCTATTACATGGAACACAACTATGTCCTTCTTTTTATATATGTTCCCTAGTTACCGGTAATTTATTGTTCTATGGAGAATGCGTAAGGAGTAAATAATACCTTTAGACTTTGGGATAGCGTGGGGGAAATCTGTGTCTCTCCTTTTGTCTACTTTAAATATTTGGAGGAATGGTCCTTTTGCAGTCAATGGATTTTCAGTTGCCTTGGCCTTGGGCGATTTGTGTATTCATGATCAGATTTGCATACATTTTTTTTTTAAAAGCCGAAAATATGCTTAATGCTTATAGCAGTATTGTATGCTACTGACGTCTTTCTGGTGGATTTGCAATTCTGCATAATCATCTATGTTGTTTTGAGGAACTAATGTTCTGGAATAGAAAAACAGTAGGGTAGAACAATGAACAAAAACTATTTATCTTGAAAACCAAAATACATATAGACACAGTGCATTACACTGCCCACCAAGGCCTTCAATAATAAGATAATATAAATGTCAGTATAAGAAGTATGTTCGTTTTCAAGCCTGAATGTCTGTACTCAGTTGGGAATATTTTAGGAAGTGCACCACATTAATTAAAGGCATAGTCTTGGCTTCAGAGAAAGTTTCTTTAGCTGTTGATGGATTTTTTGGTTTTGGTGTTACACCTGAGGGGTAATTGTATAGCACATAAGTAATTGTATGTTTAAATTGCTTTACATTGTATATCTATACTACTGTTACTAACAGGCGTGGTGACTGTGATAGCGCTGACAGCCCTGCATGTAATTTCCAAGCTTGTGGCCATTATCACTTGTTATTGTCTAGCCAGTGACAAAGCAATGCTACCTAACACAAGGATATAAATGGATAGGTTTCTAAATAGTGTCCAAATGCGTTGGGGGTAATTTATTACAGTACAATGAGTGAAGTATCCAGGCGCTTACAGAAAAAGCTATACGTCTAATAGAGTACATATCTGTAAAACATTTTTTAGAGAATACCACTGTGAGTGTAAATTTTCTTATTCACCCAGGTCACATTATTTTGTGGTGATAAGTTAAAGCAGAACAAAACCCAGCTGTGGCCGGCCTGGAGTCTAAAAGATTCTAGGGCCAGCCGCTGGCTTTACCAAATCGGGATGCCCCGCTGTGTGAAACCCCTCAGGGGGCCTGGATTCTTTTGCCTTTCCCTGGTCCAGCGGCACATGCACAGGCTCTCGTCCAATGAGAGCCGTCTGCAGTGCCTACATTATTCGACAGGCAGCTCTCATGCCACATCCCCTGCATCCCCGGTGTCATGCCCTCGCCCCAGCCCTAGTCATTCAGACAGAATAAAGTCAATGGGGGACATTTGGCAAAAGAGGTAAACAGAGCAAATTGCTCTCATTGGCGGGAATGTGGAAGAGGTGAGTTGTTTGGGGGTTTCCCACTTCCCCAATCAGGATGCTCCCAGGGAACGGAGCAAAACCTGAAAGTGAAAATCCTGTGTTTTGCTCCGCCTAAACTAAACCAGACTTTTGTGTTTTAAAAAGGCACCTAAAGAAAAGAAATTAGTTTAGCTCCACTAATACATGACTGGACCTGCACCTCCACCACCACACTATAGTCAAATCATCACTTCCTCATTCACATGTTTGGCAGCAAATGACAACCACTCATGTGACCACCAGCAACCACTCCAGCAGTCACGTGATTGGCAGCCATACAATGAATGAGGAAGTTAACTGACCTAACTGTATTGACACGTTAAAGAGGTCCACAGCGGACAGTGGTGCCTGAAACCTTGCAGTCTGTCTGTAATCTTCACTTTTCCACAGTCCCATGGGGCATGCAC
Source organism: Gastrophryne carolinensis (assembly GCA_027917425.1). NCBI lineage: Eukaryota > Metazoa > Chordata > Amphibia > Anura > Microhylidae > Gastrophryne > Gastrophryne carolinensis. Next base: position 168,458,991 of record CM051238.1, on the reverse strand, counting down.
AGGGGATGCCACTGGGTGCAGTGCAAACCCAGCCTGCACATACCCCCTTGGGATCATTGAAAATGTAATATTACAGATAGGATGTGGGGTTTCACAATTTGACCTGAGGACAGGGATTCGACAGGAAAAGGGTTTTGTCTCTCTTTAAAGAAGTCCTGAAAACACTGGTAAATAGGCTGCTAAACAATGTAAAACAATTGATTTACCTAAGGACTTTCAGGGTCCCGAAGCAGTGAAAAATTGTGTAGTTCAGCTAAAAATAAGACACATTCCGCAGTAATCATACCCTACCGATTCCACTGCCCATAAGTCCTGCAATACAGAGATACTTACTTGAATGTCCCTTTGTGCTGTCTGATAGGGGACCCAGAAACAAATGCACACTGCAGCAACAAACATGTCATATTGGAAGAAACAGGGGCATAGCTAGGGGGAAGCAGGAGGGGCATTTGCCCCGGGTGAAGCAGGTCAGGGGGCGCCGTAGGGGGCGTGAGAACAGATGCGCCATTTCAAATATTTGCCCCGGGTGCCAGAAAGCCTAGCTACTCATCTGGGAGGAAGTGCAACTTTTGCACATACTGTATGTGGCAGTGATAGTTCTGCAGTACAGACAGTGCTATTGGTTATAATGACATTTTATTATATCATGGCGTATATACAAAATACATGTGAGTGTTAGCAGCTCTAGGGTTTGGGTTATGTACTCTTGATGTAATATATTGAAGTGATACTGCAGGCAAAGGTAATTTTAGACCATTGTGTCGGGCTACATTTGGTACTGTCCTAAACGGTTTTATGTTTTTAAAGTGAATCAGAAAGGGCCAAGATATCAGGGTTTACAGGTTCAGCCAGTGACATTTTCTTTTTCATCCTGTCCCCCAATCAACGCAATAGTGTAACAATTACCTTTGCCTTCAGTAGCACTTTAATGCAGCTGGCTCTACAGAGTGCACATAGACATAACCGTATATTTCATTGTTGTTTTTTTTTTTGAGGACGTGGGATCACCATGGGGAACAATTATTATTTACACTGAGCTGTCACAGTGCTGTCAATGAATTGGAAATGTCTCCCTCTCGTCATCCAGGGGCAGTGACTTTAGGCCTGGGAGGTAGTCAGCTATGGAATTCTCTCTTTGTTTAGAGAAAAAGAAAATGATAAAGAATAATACAAAGGTGACACCTTAAATAGATTCAAGTTTTCTCTCTCAATTATACACGTATGGCCATTACAGTCAATTTACCTGTTTGTCATGCTGCTCTATTTGCCCTGAAACCAGCATTCTTCCTCTATAAAGCCTGAATCCCTGATTCGAATATCTGTTGAAAGTTTTGAGTTGGGTGGAGCAGCAGATCACATAGAATACTGTCTAGAATATCAGCAATGTCAGCCCTTTATTTAATTATGACATATTTATTTTCAGCAGTGCTATGGTATAATGTTAATGCACAGTGACTATGTACTGTTATACTGCATGTAAATTTGTTAGATCTATGGCTACTTGTGACTTTGCAAGCTCTCTCTTTTTAAATTGAATTCATTAATGTATGTGCCTAAATAAATCTTCATTTCAATTTGTCTAATTTAGATTTTCAACTTAATGAAGTTTGATAGCTATGCTCGCTTTGTCAAGTCTCCTTTGTACCAAGAGTGTATGCTGTCAGAAGTAGAAGGACGTCCCCTACCAGCCATTAGCTCCTCACCCAACCATCATCCAACAGACTGTAGTAGCTACAACTCTGACTGCAGTAGCCTCTATTCTGACTGCAGTAGCCACCACTCTGGGGCAGTTAAGGTAAGCACAAAGTGTAATGCTTTTTTACTGCTTTATTACTATATATACCAGGAAGTGTTGGATCAAGAGAGACAATTGTGACCAATTGTTTTTTAATGCTATCTGTCTCTGCCAAGATGGCCTCAAGATGGCCTATGGCTCAACACAGAAATCTGAACTCACAGCTGACACATTGGTTTCACTCAGGCAAAGCTAAGGATTACGTTTCTTAAATAAAATGTTCAACATAATGTTCAACATAACCAATACATTTGTAAAGTCCATCTAAAGAATTGTCATTAGAAAACTTTTATATAAACTGACACTAAACTCAGATACAGTCTCTCTTTACTATTGCTACTATTTATGGTGTGGTTTCAATGGGCCCATTCAAAAAATGAATCGGATTTATTAAGCCAGGTAGAGGTTTTCAAATTTTAGACCATAATTTTCTTTTTCTTTTATGCTGGCAGCAGCCAGAGCAGATGGCCATATATGCCCTAAAAATTAAAAAAGATAAAGTCAGTATCTCTGTGTACATAATTAGGCCCTTATTTATGAAGGAATAGCGACAGGTAGCGACTGGTGAGCGGCCGGTAATGACGGGCCCCGCCACGAGAACGCCGGCTCCCCACCACAATCACACATTTATCAAGCCGATCCTGCTTAGCGACTGAGATAGCGCCAGATAGCCACTCATTCATCATTATTCCAGCCTCACCCCACAGCGCCAGCGTCCGACCTTGAACAGCGACAGGTATGACCTCTCGCTACCTGGCGCTCTCCAATGCATTTCAATGGAACAATCTTTAAAAATTCATAATTAATTGTTATTATTTTTTTTTTTTTTTTTTTTTTAATGTGAAAAATTCTGTGACCACTTCTGCCACTTTAGATTTAAGGTAAAAAAAAATAAAAATTGTACAGAATTGATATTACAGGTCTGATATTAATGTATTCATATTACTAAATGATTTTAAAAACTTTTTTTTGGTTTCCAAAAATATGTTTGGGGGTTAAAAAACTACTTTTAACCCATCGCCGCCAGCGCTCTGGGGTTTAAACATGCATTTTACAGCGCGAGAATTTTTTGAGCGTGATTTGTTAATGAATATGGTGGGAGCCGGTCACTAGGGCTAGTCGCTATCATGCGCTCCCATACAGCGTGGAACCTGTCAAATAGCGACTCCTCACCCAATATTCAACATTACGGCAAACCGACTGAGTCGCTATCAACTACCGAACAACGGCCAAGCAAAGCGACTACTAGCGGGCGCTCTGAAAATGCCGCTACAGTCGCTCAACTGTCGCTACCTGCCGCAATTAATGAATCGGCCTCATAGTATGGCCATCATGGAAGACTTATACGATTAATAAGCCATGACTGCTGACATTTAGCTTTAACCACACAATCATGATTTCACTAGATATTTTCCATGTTTGCTGGTTAGAGCTATATGCAGAAAAGAGAGCAAAACTATGGACTAATCTTCTCGAAATCTCTTACATATAACAATGCAAATGTTCATTTTTACTAATTTTCTGCAATCTCTTACATAGCCGCAATCTCTTCTGTAGAACAATGCAAATGTTAATTTTTACTAATTTTCCTTGAAAATTAACCACTGTTTTTATATTTAGAAAAAGAGCTTAAGATCAGGAAAGTCTCTGCCACTTGGTGTTGAGTCAGCCTCCATGGAAGTGAGTTTGAAGCACAGCAGAAGGTCATTCAAGAAAAAAGATAGGAATTCACACGTCCGAGGTAACCACCGGTTTCCAAATGTTATAATTGTGTTATTCTTTCACTTTGGCATCAGCCAGAGCAAATGGTAATGATTGTACTGTATATACTGTTATACTGTTAGGGTTCATGCCTCTCAATGCACTCTTTAACAACAGCACCCCTTCATATCAAAGTGCACCCATTGCTAACGACACCCCCAGTCCAACATGGAGACTTTTAAAGGCAGATTTCCTTATCCCTGGGATGCCTCTCTCTGTGAAACCCTCAATGTCACCTGGTATAATCACATAGCCATAGATCCCCTGGAGCAATTGTGGGCCATGCCACATCCCTGCTGTACTAAGATGTGTACCTGTACCAGGCATTTCTGAAAGGCTGGTGCAAGTATGTGGAGGCCTGGGGTGCAGCTTGGGACATGCTCCATTCAGCTTTCCTGGGTGATTTGACATCAGATCTGATATCAGGTCAGGTAAGGAAGAGATAAAGGAACCGCAAGCGCTGATTGGCCAATAACCTGCGCATGCACCATGGGATTGTTAAGGGTGGGTTTTTATAGGAGATCTCTGGGGAGACACTTCCCTTCCCAAATCAGGATGCAACACTGGAGAGAAATAACACCCAGGAGAATAAGAATCCTGGGTGTTGTTCCACTTATTTTATTTTTACTTTATTATTACTGCATTAACAGTAGGGCCAAAACCCATCACAGGCGGCCCTGGAGTCCATGGTCACCTGACTATCTTCCCAGAGCATCCAGATTCATAACGCCTTGCAGTGTGAAACCCCCTGAGTCCCATGAGTCCCCCCCTGCAAAACCTACCTGCTCCCCGATCTACTGGAGGAATGGAAAACAAGGGGAAACATGTTTCAAAATATTCTATTCTACCTTTACGTAGGAGAACTTTTCAATTTTAACTGCCTGTCCTCTAAGCTAGCCTGGAAAAAAAAACATACGAACAACCAGTTTAATATCTGTCCAAAGCGGTGCATGATGGGTAAAAGCACAATAGAAGAATATAATATCAATAAGCAATCTTTCCAGCACAGGCAAACCTTCCCTGTAAAAGTTGCTAAACTGCCACCCCTTGTTAATTCCTGTTGGAAGTAATATAACATTTTTATTATTAGGTCATTTTTTTCATTCATAATGACAGTATATTATGCAATGCTTCTGATATTCCTCCATATAGAAAACTGATTTTTGTTGCACCCAGTTAATGCGGCACAGGAGCCCATGAAATGCATTGAAGATAGTCTTCTTAGCCTTACTTGTTTATTTTTATTAAACCAGAACAATATCCATTTTTCACAAAGAGGGTATTTCTCTCTGTACCGGGGGCACCCCGTTGCCCTCCTGCACATAAACCCCCTGCATGAATTATCCATCTGCCAGCAGAGTACATACCATGTGACCGCAATTGGCCAGTCACATGGCTCAATCTTCCTGGGGGAGTGAGGATAAAGGTACAAAATACTGGTTTGCAGGGGGTTAGTGCACAAGGGATGCACAGAAGTAAAAACGCTGATGTGGCTGCCAGAACCACCCTAGTGCAGAAGGATTGGTAGATTGCCGGATTTACCTATCTAGAGCGAGGAGGGGAATTCCATAGCAGGAGGTGGGGGTCAAACCTGTCCTATGGGTTGTTTAGCTTTGTATAGAGTAAGACTTCCCTTTGGCTAACAGGAGGAGTAGGTCTGCTTTATTATTTTCTACATCTGCATATAGGGACAGTCTGCCCTTTGGCTAATAGAAGGCTGGTGATTTACAGGGGTAGGTATTTGTTTAATAATTTAAAGTGGTTATTTGTACAGGGTTATGCTAAGAAACAGATCCAGCCCAGGCTGCCATATAATTAAAGGGACAGTCCAGGCAATGGCAAAAATAAGGCAGCAAGAAGCTCAGCTGAAGCCTGTCCAATGTACCTCTCCTCCATTCTCTGAAGCACCTGCTACAGATGCAGATGCCGTAGCAGATCTTCGAAATTCCCTCTAAATGTGGTTTACCTAAAGTGATCCTATAACCAGAAATGGCCAGGCTGATTCATCACTAACGCCAGGTAGCGACAGATGAGCGTCTGTAGCAGGCATTTCAGAGCGCCCGCTTGTAGTCGCTGTGCTTGGCCGTGGTTCACTAGTTCATAGCGACTCTGTGCAGCAATGATGAATACATTGTCGCTATATGACCAGTACAGTACTGTATGGAAGCTCATGTTAGCGACTGCTCAGTGTGACCAACATATTCATCAAAAAACACCTCAAACACCTCCGGCGCTCAAAAATGTTTTGCTGTAGCCCAGAGCGCCGGAGGCTGTGTGTTTAAAGGTTGTTTTTTAACATGTATCCACCAGTAACAAAGCGAAAACATATGGAATTACAATGTTATAACATTGTAACATGAACACATTAATGCCAGACCTGTAATATCAATTCTGCATGAATATATCAAATAAAAAAAAATGAAAATATGGCTTTTTCAAGGCCAGGAGAGATCCCAACATTATTTGAGACAAAAAAAAAATAATAAAACAAAACCCCTGTTTAAAGAAAATACAAGAACCTCCATTAAAATGTATGGGAGAGCAGCAGGTAGCGAGAGGTAATACGTGGCGCTCTGCAAGGCTGAACGCCAGCACTGTACGCTGAGGCTGGGATAATGATGAATCGGACGCTACATGGCGTTATTCCAGTCGCTCAACAGGTTCTGCTTGATAAATGTGTAATTGCGTGCCGTGTCCGGCGTTCACCTGTCGCTACCTGTCATTTACAAGGCACTACCTGATGCTATCCCTTCATGAATAAGGCCCTAAGTTTATGTTATCATCTTCTATCCATAGCCCAGTGTCCCAAAACAGCCTCCTTTCTTATGAAAGCCTTTGCCTAGTATTCATAAAACCACAAATTGGATGCAGTCTGATTTTGGAATGTGGCCATTTGGCTCTCTGGCTGTGCAGCAGTGCCCCCTGGTGATCTCCAGTAATTATTTATTAAGTTGCAAGCTAAACTTCCACATGGTTTACTGAGGTGCATGTGTCAGTTTAGCTTGTAGTGCTTTTAGATTTATTGCAATTATTGTAACTGATAAGGCTGACCCTTAATGCTGGACAGTGTAACTGAATCTTTGCTAGAAAGCACAGGGGTGGTGGGCTGCTGGACGGCCAGGGAGCCATACAGACGCTACTCAAACATCATATTGCATCCTGTTGGGTTTTTTCTAATATTGTGCAGAGGCTTTAGCAAAAATGAAACTCAGGCCATTTTGGGGCACTGGACTGGACTGAACATAAACTAGCTTTCTGGGTATTAGACTGTGGCTTGTTGGGATAACTCACAAAGGTGTCCCTCACAAGTGTCCCTGATTTGGAGGGACTGTCCCTCTGTCCTTCATTGTTCTCCTTTGCCACTCTTTGAGGTTTAACATGTAGATCTACATCAATAATTGATTTATTTGCCTATTTAAAGTGTTTACATTGTTTTAACTGTTATAATCTTCTATCCATCAATAAATGAGGGTGTGTGGCCTAACAAATGTCCCTCTTTCCCACTCTAAAAAGTTGGTAGGTATGGGACAGGTGTGGCCACGTGACCAAATTTGCAGCAAATAGAAACGGAAAAGAAGGGGCAAACACTGGAGACCTGCTACAGCATCTACAGTGTGCTACAGAAAATGGAGGAGAGGCACATGGGAAAGGCTTCAAGTGATCTCCTTGTTGCCTTGCTACTGTCATTGCCCAGGCTTTAAATTTTCTGGCTGCACCATTATCAAGTGTCATGTATTTGTCAATCTCTCATCTGCACCCTCACTCCAAAGGAAGCTCCTTGAGGATATTGTAGTTCCCAGAATGTCTGACCATGTGGAGTAAGATCATGACTTAGAAACCACATATACCTGCCAAATCTCATAAGTCACTTTAGAAAGCTGGAGTTACAGGAAGTGACAAAAGAAAGACTTGACCCTAACACATTTCTGCTCCATTAAGCTTGGTGGATGTGTTGAACGGTTTATTCTGTATACTTTAACCCCTAACAGTTTTAGTAAATTGAAAATAACTTCAAAAATGTTACATGTGCCTCCATCAGCAGAGGCAGGTCCAGACACACAGTTTAGAGTATGGGGTCCTGACATATAGGGTGAGGGGGTAGCTGGCAAAGCTAGAAACTCCTTTTTTCAATGTGAAATGTCAATGGGAAGACTGTTAAGGGGGTTAATGCAGCATAAAACTAATAAGTGAATAACACTTTTTATTTTTGTAGACACATTGGATAGTAATGGCCAATTGACTCGAGGTGAATCAGATGGATCTCTGAATTCTGCAACAAGTTTAGACTTAAGTACCATGTCTGCATTCTCGGGAAGATCTGAGGTATAAAGCATGCTTATCGTGTTCAAATATTTTAAACTGAGAAAAAAATAATAAAAACATATATATATAGGGGCTGACTGTCCATAGCAGGGGTGGGTATGTCTTCCCACGGCCAAGATGCTGAGATAGCATTCGGTGGGCCACACTGCATTGGGGCTAGTTGTGCTGCTGCTTGAAAAACCCTCATCCAATGCCTGCCTCCCTAGTCTTCCTCCATCCCCCTTCAACTGACCCCATTGTACCCTCTTATGCAAGAAATCCCAGCTTGTGTTCTGCCCCGAATGCTATCTCAGCATCTTGGCCGTGGGAAGACATACCCACCCCTGCTACATTAGTTGCCCCTGCAATGAATTGGCCTCAGGCTTAGAGCACAGCTATTGATTGGCTGGGTGTCAGGTCCCGTGGGACGCCCACCTTCCAATAAGTCTGCAACCCCCAATCTCCGCTGCTTTCTTCGCCTATAGACAAGCCCCCGTTTGCCGGGACGCAGGACACGCCTCACCGGACACGGTTGCCCCCAGGACTTCTTAGCACAAAGGATGCAAACTTATGCAGGGGAAGGCAAACGAACCAGGAACGAGACTGGGTTGGGTCAAACGGGCAAAGGTCATACACGGCAGATCAATCCAAGGAGGCACGGTACAGGAGGGTTGAGATAGAAGAATGGTCAGGTCAAGCCAAAGGTCACACCGGGGAATCAGAGATACGCAGTACAGAGGAGTAGGCAGGAATCGTGGTCAAAAACAGGCAAAGGTCGGTCCAGGCAGCAATCAGGGATGGTCATACACGGCAAGATACGTAACGAAACAGACACCAATTCGCACCCAGCAGCACGCTATCACGGGCAAGGATCAACTGCAATAGGAACACCTTTATAGGAAGTGACCGATTAATAGAGGGACATGATTGGTGTAACTAGGAACCTGGGGCTGATTGCCCCATTCAAACCAGAAGGCGTTCCACCTAGAGTGACCTTGGGCTCATTGGCCCAGAACTAATTACCTCCGGCGGCCGCGCTGTGTGTAGCGCCGCCGGAGGGCATAAGTACATCGAGCACGATGCTGCGTGTCAGGAGCGCGCCGCGATGTCAGGGGCGCGGCCGCTCCAGACGCCGCCGAAGGGGAAGCCGCCCGAGCAGCCGCTCGCGACGGAAACAGCCGAGCGGCTGCTCGCGGCGGAAATAGCCGAGCGGCGGCCAGGAACGGCCGAGGAGGACGACGAGCCGCCGCCTGCCGGGGACGCCGCCCAGCTTGCGCGCCGGCCGGCCGAATACAGCCGGCGTGGGACTGGAGGACAGGTGAGTGCGTGGTCCCCGTGACACTACCCCCCCCCCCCTTCACGAGGGGCCTCAGGACCCTTACCAGGTTTATCAGGGTTCTCACGATGAAATCTATTGACTAAGGTTCTGGCATGAACATCCTTGGCCGGTACCCAACACCTCTCCTCAGGACCAAAACCTTTCCAATCAATTAAATACTGTAATGAATTTTGAACCAGACGAGCGCCGAGTATTCTGTTAATTTCATATTCAGGTTCATCTCCCATTACGACCGGAGGAGGAGATGACACCTGAATATTTCTGGCAGATTTTAACAAAGAGACATGAAAGGTTGATGGAATCTTCATGGACATAGGTAACTTGACTTTAAAGGTAACATTACAGTTTGTGAGTGATGGGAAAAGGACCTATGTACTTAGGGCCTAACTTAGACAAGGGTTGTCTAAGGGCAATATTCCTTGTGGACACCCAGACCCAGTCTCCCACCTGAAATGGTGGTTCTCGCGATCTATGTCGGTCCGCAAACACTTTATATCTTCCAGAGGCTTTCTTAAGGTTCGTCTGTATCTCAGACCACACCTTAGTCCTCTCCCGTAGCCATTCCTCCAAGGCCGGCAAGTTGGAGGAAGGACCAGAGAAGGATGGCGCCTTAGGATTCCTGCCATAGTTACAGAAAAATGGCGAAAACTTAGTCGACTCGCTAGGCGCGTTGTTAAAGGCGAATTCTGCAAATTCGATAAATTCCGCCCATTGCTCTTGACGGTCAGACATGAAACAGCGTAAGTATTGTTCTAAACTCTGATTCACCCGCTCAGTCTGTCCGTTAGACTGGGGGTGGTAAGCTGTAGAAAGAGAAACTTTAATACCTAAACGATTACAGAAAGCTTTCCAGAAACGGGATATAAACTGAACCCCCCGATCTGAAACAATATTCTGTGGTATACCATGGAGGCGAAAAACATGCTTAATGAATAATTGTACTAAGTCTGGCGCCGACGGAAGTTTTACTAAAGGGATAAAGTGTGCCATTTTACTGAAGCGGACCACCACCACCCAGATTACAGTATTCCCCTGCGATGGAGGTAGATCGACAATGAAATCCATGGATATGTGAGACCATGGCTCACTAGGAATTTCTAGGGGTACTAATAATCCCGCTGGAGACCCATGGATTGTTTTACTCCGGGCACATACAGGGCATGCTTCGACAAAGGCGGTTATGTCACGTCTGATGGTGGGCCACCAAACATGACGTTTGGCGACAGCCAAGGTTTTCCGAATCCCTAAGTGACCGGCGGACTTGGCATCATAAAGTTCCTGTAAAACGGCGAGACGTAAATGAGGTGGAACGAATAAGCATTCAGAGGGTTTACCAGGAGGAGAATCAATCTGGAATGGCGTCAAAGAGCTAGACAAGTCAGGGAGAAGGGCACCCACTATACAACCTAAGGGCAGAATCGGTTCGGCAGGACCAACTCGGTCCTTACAATCCCCAAAGTTTCGAGATAGGGCGTCCGCTTTGGTATTCTTATTCCCTGGTTTATAGGTAATAATGAAATTGAAACGAGAGAAGAAGAGTGCCCAGCGAGCCTGACGGGAGTTGAGCCTTTTGGCGGACTCTAAATATTCTAGATTTTTGTGATCAGTATATACGGTAATGGGGTGTAGGGAGCCTTCTAGCCAGTGATGCCATTCTTCAAAGGCCAGTTTAATACCCAATAGTTCCCTATTCCCAACATCATAATTTCGTTCGGCAGGAGAAAATTTACGTGAGAAGAACGCACAAGGATGCAGTCTCTCCGGATTGCCCGAGTACTGGGAGAGAACTGCTCCTACCCCTAGTTCGGAGGCATCGACCTCTAACAGGAATGGGTGATTAGTATCGGGATGTATCAAAACCGGAGCTGAAGTAAAGGTCTCTTTCAGTCGTTGAAAGGCGCTTATTGCTGAGGGAGGCCAGTCCTCAACAAAAGCGCCCTTCCGAATAAGATCAGTTAAGGGACCCACAATAGAAGAGAACCCCCTAATAAATTGTCTGTAAAAATTTGCAAATCCTAAAAACCTCTGAAGCGCCTTAAGGGTACTAGGTTGCTCCCACTCCATTATCGCAGATACCTTGGAGGGATCCATAACCAACCCAAGCTTGGAGATTAAATATCCCAGAAACGGAATTTCAGACACCTCAAATACACATTTGGAGATTTTTGCATACAGACGATTCTCCCGTAACCTTTGTAACACCGCTTTTACATGCTGACGGTGTTCCAACAGGGAACGGGAAAAAATGAGTATGTCGTCTAAATAGACCACCAGAAACCGACCCAGGAAATCGCGAAATATGTCGTTCACGAAATCTTGGAACACTGCAGGGGCATTACATAGGCCGAAGGGCATCACCAAGTATTCATAATGACCATCTTTTACATTGAAGGCTGTCTTCCATTCATCTCCCTGGCGTATGCGAATAAGGTTATATGCCCCTCTGAGGTCTAGTTTGGAGAAAATCTGAGCCCCAGATACCTGATTAAAAAGGTCATTGATTAAAGGTAGCGGATATCTATTCTTGACTGTAACCTTGTTTAACCCCCGGTAGTCAATACAGGGGCGTAACCCGCCGTCCTTCTTCTTGACGAAGAAAAAACCTGCACCAGCAGGTGAGGTTGAAGGGCGGATGAATCCCTTCTTGAGGTTCTCTGAAATATAATCTTTCATGGCCAGCTCTTCAGCCCAGGTGAGATTATATATCTTCCCTCTAGGGGGCATTGTACCTGGGAGTAAATCAATAGGACAGTCGTAGGTCCTATGTGGGGGAAGAATGTCAGCGGATTTTTCAGAGAACACATCTGCCCAATCTGCGTAGGCTGGTGGTAACCCATCAAGGATAATCTGTGAGGATCTAAGGGATGTGGAGAAGCAATGCTCATAACAGAAAGGGCTCCATTTAACAAGATCCCCAGATTCCCAATTTATAACTGGATTATGGGTTTTTAACCATGGGAACCCTAATGCAATAGGGGAAACGGGACTCTCAATAATAAAAAATTCTAATTCTTCGGAATGGGCAGAACCCACAATTAAATTCACCAAGGGGGTCTTGAAGGAGACCAACCCTCCCACAATGGGCTTGTTATTGACCGCCAGGACCCGAAGGGAATTTTCTAATGGAATCAAAGGAATATCAAGGGTGGAGGCGAGTGACCTATCCAAGAAATTGCCAGCCGCTCCACTGTCTATGAAAGCGGAGGCAACAGTTTTGGAAGGACCCCAAGAGACCATAACAGGTAAGAGTAACCGATTAACAAGAGGGAATGATACCTGACCGCCTAGATGAAGTCCCTCAGCAGGATCTAGGCGCTGCAGTTTCCCACCACTGGAGCCTTGTTTGGACAGCTTTTGGCGAAGTGGCCAGGATTTCCGCAGTAAAGACAAAGGCCTTGAGTTCTACGCCGAACTTTCTCTGCCTGGGAAAGACGGGTTACGCCAAGTTGCATGGGTTCTTCAGACGTCGTGGAGGAAGAGGCGACTGCACCCCTAGGGCTTGACTCTTGGCGTGAGGGTCCCCAAGGTTGATCCTTGCCTTTCTCTTGGCGTCTTTCCCTGAGACGTCTATCCACTCTAATAGCCAGTTGCATATACTCATCAAGGCTCTTGGGTAGAGGATAATTAACTAGAACATCTTTTATGTTCTCTGAGAGTCCAATTCTAAATTGGCTGCACAAAGCTGGGTCATTCCACTTGGAATCAATGGCCCATCGCCGGAACTCTGCGCTATACTCCTCCGCTGAGCGTTTTGCCTGTCTAAGGTTCCGTAACTTGGAATCTGCCGTTGAAGCTCGATCAGGGTCTGCATATAATAGCTCCATGGCAGAAAAGAAGGAGGAAACTGATTGTAAGGCTTCATCAGAAGGTGCCAATCCAAATGCCCAGGTCTGAGGATCACCCTGGAGAAGTGAGATGACTAGGCCCACTCGTTGGGTTTCTGATCCAGACGAGTGGGGCCGTAGACGGAAATAGAGCTCACAAGAGTTCTTAAAGTTAGAAAACTTCATCCGTTCCCCGAAGAATTTCTCTGGCAGAGGAATCTTGGGCTCGATTGTAGGTCCAGGATCCAATGGCGCAGGAAGTTGGCGACTTTCCTGTGTAGCCACTCGCTGGGCCAGCTGGTTGATGGCGGTAGCCATAGCTTGCACCTGCTGCATTAATTCTTCCATCTAGAATAATGTCTTTTTTGGCCCGTGATAATGTCAGGTCCCGTGGGACGCCCACCTTCCAAATAAGTCTGCAACCCCCAATCTCCGCTGCTTTCTTCGCCTATAGACAAGCCCCCGTTTGCCGGGACGCAGGACACGCCTCACCGGACACGGTTGCCCCCAGGACTTCTTAGCACAAAGGATGCAGACTTATGCAGGGGAAGGCAAACGAACCAGGAACGAGACTGGGTTGGGTCAAACGGGCAAAGGTCATACACGGCAGATCAATCCAAGGAGGCACGGTACAGGAGGGTTGAGATAGAAGAATGGTCAGGTCAAGCCAAAGGTCACACCGGGGAATCAGAGATACGCAGTACAGAGGAGTAGGCAGGAATCGTGGTCAAAAACAGGCAAAGGTCGGTCCAGGCAGCAATCAGGGATGGTCATACATGGCAAGATACGTAACGAAACAGACACCAATTCGCACCCAGCAGCACGCTATCACGGGCAAGGATCAACTGCAATAGGAACACCTTTATAGGAAGTGACCGAGTAATAGAGGGACATGATTGGTGTAACTAGGAACCTGGGGCTGATTGCCCCATTCAAACCAGAAGGCGTTCCACCTAGAGTGACCTTGGGCTCATTGGCCCAGAAGTAATTACCTCCGGCGGCCGCGCTGTGTGTAGCGCCGCCGGAGGGCATAAGTACAGAGCGCATAAGTACAGAGCGCGCGCGCGAGCACGATGCTGCATGTCAGGAGTGCGCCGCGATGTCAGGGGCGCGGCCGCTCCAGACGCCGCCGAAGGGGAAGCCGCCCGAGCAGCCGCTCGCGACGGAAACAGCCGAGCGGCTGCTCGCGGCGGAAATAGCCGAGCGGCGGCCGGGAACAGAGGACGACGAGCCGCCGCCTGCGGGGGATGCCGCCTAGCCTGCGCGCCGGCCGGCCGAATGCAGCCGGCGTGGGACCGGAGGACAGGTGAGTGCGTGGTCCCCGTGACACTGGGTAGCACATTTGGGGGTCTCAGAGGGGTTTTCGCAGGCTGGAAATGGAAAAAGGTTATCCTGACAGTATCAGCTGAGGGCATACATACTGCAGTGCCAGGGTTGTTAAGACTATGGTCAAGAACATACATTTTGATACTTTACCAATGGTGGGGGATGTTGGGGGTTAGGTAAAAAAAAATAGCAACATACCTTCATATAGGCCTAATAAAAAACAAAGAAATGCAAAATCATGTTTGGCTCATTACATCTTCATGCAAGCCTGATCTGATGCACTGCACGGCTATGTTTTATAATAGGACATGGCATAACATTAATGATGAGAAGCTTTCACCTAGCAATGATGTACAAAGATTCCAGAAAGTTTTTCTGATTGTCCAATCTAAAAATTTACAATAGAGCAAAATTGTGTATATATTAGAAACATTAGTAAATTCAGATCCAAGGCCTAGGTAAGTAACCTATGATGTAGAACTGTAGGCCCTGAGGATTCAGCTGGGCTGGAGCTAAGGTATTATTACCTTTAGCCCAGGGAACCCCTGTCCGTCAATATGGAGGCTTGCATTGCTGGAAATACATCCTAGTTTGCTGGAAATTGGTATTTTAATACAGATATTGGAATGTTTATAGTTGGTTGTATTTAGTAAAGTTACAATGTATACAAGATAGGAAATGCCTCTAAAGATAGGTTAGCATTATAGTATACTCATCCCTACTTGGTGGAATCTGTACTTATAATCATAGGTTTACAACTGATTTTAGAATTCTTGTACATGGGAATGGCTATGCAGGAGGATCTGAAATACTCATTTAGCCATATATGTGATTTGTCTTAAAGGAACCAGTCACTTTTGAGAACAGCCTTCTGTGAAAAGTACATGATGGTGTGATCATACAGTGCCCAGAGATTCAGCTCCCAGGCTATTACTTCGGTGCTCTCTCCTCCTGAAAAGCTTCCAGTCGGCTGGTTGTTATATAGTAACAATTCTCTGCTACAGATCAGTCACCTGGTTAAAGGCTTAAGCCACCTGCTATTCTCTGGTATTTTGTATTTTTTGGAACTTTTTTGCTTGGACTTGTAGTTCTACAGCACAATGTGATTGACAACATGTGTTGAAAATCTTACAGTATATTGTTTAACACTATGATTTGTTGCTGTGATTAATATTGGCCCATTTCAAAATGGCTCTGATTGAAAAAGTACAAAACTCCGTATTGATCCCAAAAGAGCATTCTGCAGATCGCTATCTGGGATTCAGATGTGTGAGACATGATGACTAGAGATGAGCGAACTTTTGAAAAATTCGATTCGACTGATTCGCCGAATTTTCCGACAAAAATCGGTTCGACCCGAATAAATTCGTAACGAATTGCTATTAAAAACGGCTATTTCTGAGCCTCCTAGAGCCTCATTAGGGTTGTAAACCATTCTGCCTTGCTGTAACATGCACAGGATGCGTGCTGGGTTAGTTAAATAATACTTTGAAGAAATATCACATGCAGATCAGAGGCATCGCTAATAGAATCGCAGAGCGACACAATTGCAGAGAGTTGAAGTGGCATCACTATGAGGGGCAGAAGCCCAAACATTGCTTTAAAGAGACACTGGAGTTGGCAGCAGCAGGAGCCCAAAAATTGGATGAATCACACCCTGGAGTTGGCAGCAGCAGCAGGAGCCCAAATATTACTTTAAAGAGACACTGGAGTTGGCTTCAGGAGCCCAAAAATTGGATGATTCACACCCTGGAGTTGGCAGCAGCAGGAGCCCAAATATACACTGGAGTTGGCTTCAGGAGCCCAAAAATTGGATGAATCACACCCTGGAGTTGGCAGCAGCAGCAGCAGGAGCCCAAATATTACTTTAAAGAGACACTGGGGTTGGCTTCAGGAGGCCAAAAATTGGATGAATCACGCCCTGGAGTTGGCAGCAGCAGGAGCCCAAATATTACTTTAAAGAGACACTGGGGTTGGCTTCAGGAGCCCAAAAATTGGATGATTCACACCCTGGAGTTGGCAGCAGCAGCAGCAGGAGCCCAAATATACACTGGAGTTGGCTTCAGGAGCCCAAAAATTGGATGAATCACACCCTGGAGTTGGCAGCAGCAGGAGCCCAAATATTACTTTAAAGAGACACTGGGGTTGGCTTCAGGAGCTCAAAAATTGGATGATTCACACCCTGGAGCTGGCAGCAGCAGCAGCAGGAGCCCAAATATACACTGGAGTTGGCTTCAGGAGCCCAAAAATTGGATGAATTACACCCTGGAGTTGGCAGAAGTTGGCAGCAGCAGCAGCAGGAGCCCAAACATTACTTCAAAGAGACCCTGGGGTTGGCTTCAGGAGCCCAACAATTGGATGAATCACACCCTGGAGTTGGCAGAAGTTGGCAGCAGCAGCAGCAGGAGCCCAAATATTACTTTAAAGAGACCCTGGGGTTGGCTTCAGGAGCCCAAAAATTGGATGAATCACACCCTGGAGTTGGCAGAAGTTGGCAGCAGCAGGAGCCCAAACATTACTTTAAAGAGACCCTGGAGTTGGCTTCAGGAGCCCAAAAATTGGATGATTCACACCCTGGAGTTGGCAGCAGCAGCAGCAGGAGCAGCAGGAGCCCAAACATTACTTTAAAGAGACCAGGGGGTTGGCTTCAGGAGCCCAACAATTGGATGAATCACACCCTGGAGTTGGCAGGAGTTGACAGCAGCAGCAGCAGGAGCCCAAATATTACTTTAAAGAGACCCTGGGGTTGGCTTCAGGAGCCCAAAAATTGGATGAATCACACCCTGGAGTTGGCAGCAGCAGCAGCAGGAGCCCAAATATACACTGGAGTTGGCTTCAGGAGCCCAAAAATTGGATGAATCACACCCTGGAGTTGGCAGAAGTTGGCAGCAGCAGCAGCAGGAGCCCAAACATTACTTTAAAGAGACCCTGGAGTTGGCTTCAGGAGCCCAAAAATTGGATGATTCACACCCTGGAGTTGGCAGCAGCAGCAGCAGGAGCAGCAGGAGCCCAAACATTACTTTAAAGAGACCCTGGGGTTGGCTTCAGGAGCCCAACAATTGGATGAATCACACCCTGGAGTTGGCAGGAGTTGACAGCAGCAGCAGCAGGAGCCCAAATATTACTTTAAAGAGACCCTGGGGTTGGCTTCAGGAGCCCAAAAATTGGATGAATCACACCCTGGAGTTGGCAGCAGCAGCAGCAGGAGCCCAAATATACACTGGAGTTGGCTTCAGGAGCCCAAAAATTGGATGAATCACACCCTGGAGTTGGCAGAAGTTGGCAGCAGCAGCAGCAGGAGCCCAAAAAATGGCCTAAAGACATAAATATGTTTTGCACCATTTGGAAAGTGTAAAACGTGGCACCATGCTGAATCTAGTCGCATGCATCAGGCATTGGTGGGTGGAAATCCTGGCTGATCCATCCCTGATTCATTTTGACAAAGGTGAGTCTCTCCACATTTTTAGTTGACAGACGAGTTCTCCTCGCCGTAACTATGGCCCCCGCCGCACTAAACACCCGCTCAGATGGCACGCTACATGCCGGGCAGGACAGCTTTTCCAGGGCAAACTCTGCTAGTTGCGGCCACAAATCAAGTTTGGCTGCCCAGAAGTCCAGCGGATCCTCAAGGTGTGTTGGCATGGTCATGTCAAAGTATGACATGACCTGCTGGTTGAGGTCCTGCTCCAGGTCTTCCTGCTGCTCATAAGTAGCCTCACTATGCGGGTGTAGAAAGCTACTCATTAGCGACTGAAGACTGAGGCTGCTGCTGCTGATGGAGCTGCTGCTGCTGCTCCTGCCAACCCCCCCAGCGGCCATGGCAGTGGAAGGTGAGCGCAGAGGTCCCCTCGAGTCAGACCTGTGAGAGTATGGACCATGGCGCAGATAGGCATCGGCCAACTGCCTACGTAGAATGTCTTTGTAGTAGTTGAGTTTGTCCTCCCTCTCGGTGGGTTTAAAAAATGCCCTCATTTTGTGCCGGAAGCGAGGGTCCAATAAGGTGGACAGCCAGAAGTCATCCCGCCGACAGATGGAAACAATTCTGGGGTCACTACGCAAGCACGTGAGCATGCTTCGTGCCATTTGCGCAAGTGACTCGGATGGACTACCTGTCTCCATCTCCACTGCATACTGCCACGGTGTGCCCGGGTCCTCTGTCTCGCCTTCCTCAAAAACCTCTAGCTCCTCTGGCTGCTCCTGCTCCTCCTCTCCTGTCCGCTGACTAGATAAACCAGCCATTTCGCCAAGCCTAAACTGTGTTTCGCTGGGCAACTCCTCCTCCTCCTTTTCGTCCTCCTCCTCCAGTTCAGCTCCAACGGGGTTCATGTGGCCGTAAGATGTAAACGCCATGTCTCCAGTGCCCTGACCAGCCATGGTTTCCAACATGTGCTGTAGTACATGAAGCAGTGGAATCACGTCGTTCATCCCGTAATCCTGCCGACTGACAAATAAAGTGGCTTCCTCAAAGGGCCTGAGCAAACGGCAGGTGTCACGTATGAGCTGCCACTGGTTGACATTGAAGTTACACAGGGGAGTCCTCCTATCTGCTTGGATCATCAGGAAATCCGTGATGGCTTTTCTCTGTTCATATAATCGGTCCAACATGTGAAGGGTGGAATTCCAACGGGTGGAAACATCGCAAATCAGACTATGTTGGGGGATACCATTCTGACGCTGTAGCTCAAGAAGGGTGTGTTTGGCGGTGTAGGAGTGGCTGAAGTGCATGCAAAGTTTCCTTGAAGTTGTTAGGATGTCTTGCAGATGGGGGGAACACTTCAGAAACCGCTTGACAACCAGATTGAAGACATGAGCCATGCAGGGGGCATGGGTCAGGCTTCCTTGGCGCAGCGCAGACAAAATGTTCTTCCCATTGTCGGTAACCATGATTCCCATTTTAAGTTTTCTTGGAGTAAGCCATGTTTGGATTTCCTGATGAATACATTTAAGCAGTTCCTCCCCTGTGTGACTCCGTTCACCAAGACAAACCATGTGAAGCACTGCGTGACACCTCCGTGCCCTGCACACATGGTAGACTGGAGGGGCACTGAGACTTGAGCCTACAGTGGAGGGTGAGGAGATGGCGGAGGATGAGGAGGCCGAGTCGCACGGTGTCACAGGCCCAACGGGCAGGGAGCGCGGAGGCCGAAGCGGCGTGACCTGTCCAAGTTGCTGCTGCTGCTGCAAAGGGACCACATTCACCCAGTGGGCCGTAAACGACATGTACTGTCCCTGACCGTAGTTACAGCTCCAGATGTCGGCGCTGCCGTGCACTTTGCTACACACCGACAGGCTCAAGGACTGGCCCACCTTCTGTTCAACAAAAGTGTGCAGCGCTGGTACTGCCTTCTTGGCAAAGAAATGACGGCTTGGGACTCTCCACCTCGGCTCGGCACAAGCCATCAGTTCTCTAAAAGGTGCAGATTCCACCACCTGAAAAGGGAGCGACTGCAGCACCAGCAACTTGGACAGGAGCACATTCAGCTTCTGCGCCGTAGGATGAGTGGGCGCATACTGCTGTCTCTTGGACATGGCTTCACTGATGGATTGCTGGCGGGATGCATGACTTGGAGGAGGAGGAGCAGGAGCGACAGAGGATGGGTATGACGCACAGCTGCCTTCGGCTGAGGTGCTGGTGCCTTGGCTGGCAGAAATTGGGAGCTCACTTGGTGAGGAAGAAGACTGGACCACCCCTTGGGAGCCTCGGTTCTCCCAGGTCGCTTTATGGTGACGCATCATATGTTGACGCAGGGCCGTGGTGCCAACATTTGGACCCTGGCCACGCTTCACCTTTTGCCTACATATCTTGCATGTGGCCATGTTACCCTCCTGCGGATGCTTCAGGAAAAACTGCCACACTGCCGAGTAGCTACTTTTCCCACCCCCTGGCCTCACTGATTCACTGCTGCTGTTGCCAACTCCAGGAACCCCTGCTCCACTACCTCCCGATAAGGTAGACTGCCGCACAGCAGGTGCTCTACCCCGGCCCCGGCCCTGGCCGGCTCCAGCCTTTGGAATTGTGCCCCCATGCTGACTGCTACCACCTTGCTGCCTCAGCTGCTGACTCCGGGGCAACCTGCGCCCCTCTTCTCCTGATGATGACGATGAAGCCCCTTCATCACCCGGCTCCCAAGTGCGATCGGCTTCATCGTCATCATCATTATCACCGAGTTGTGGCTGTACGTCACTGATGTTCGTGGATTCGTCAACAGTGTCTGGCGCAGGAGCTGGAACGCTCCCACGACACTGTCCACATCACTATTTGTCTGCCTAGCTAAAGAAGCCACCTCCATTTCTTGGCTGGGCAGTAGCTGCTGACTGTCCTACTGTATCTGATCGTCCTCCTCACTAAAGAGTGGAGCTGAACCCAAAGCATAGGATACGTCGCTGGGGGAGGGAACGGCGTAGGACAGAGGCAATGGGAGGACAGG
Organism: Gastrophryne carolinensis; assembly: GCA_027917425.1. Lineage (NCBI taxonomy): Eukaryota > Metazoa > Chordata > Amphibia > Anura > Microhylidae > Gastrophryne > Gastrophryne carolinensis. The sequence goes on along the minus strand of CM051238.1, from coordinate 168,438,216 downwards.
GACTGCTCTCGGGGCATGCCAACTCAGGGTTGTGTCAGAGGAACCTACCGACCCTAGACTGGGGGTCTCAGACGTAAGTTGTGATGATGTTGTTGATGAGCGCGTCAACCAATCTACCACGGCAGATGCGTTACTGGTGGAGACCCGACCGCTAGCAGATACTGGCAGATTAGGTCTCTCAGCGTGACTCCTGCTGCTACTGGCCCCCAGTCTGATGCGAGCTCTGCCTGCGGAATCTTGGCCTCTGCCACTCCTCTTTTCACTTCCAGGCACTTGTCTGCCCGACATAGTCTAACTGGCGTGGTAGTAGGTGATATTTTAAGATCCCCCGGGCAGCGGTGGGTCTATATGAAACAGAATATAATGCACACCAAAAGTGAGCAGTAACACTCAGCCTCCAACAGGCCTGCTTAGTGTAAATAAGAGAGCTGCTTAGTGTAAATAAAGAGGGGTATGCTATGTTACAGAATGGGATGCCCCAACAGCCAGCAGTGCACCTGTGAGCAGTACCACTATGCACAGCAAAAGTGTCTTTATCAGGCCTAATTTCAATTATAATAAGTGCAAATGGTTATATGGTCTTAAACAGAGGCTGCTGTAGTCACAGAATGGGATGCCCTAAAAACCAGCAGTAAGTACACCTGGCAGGGTCCAGTAGTGCTATGCCCAGCAAAAGTGTCTTTATCAGGCCTAATTTCAATTATAATAAGTGCAAATGGTTATATAGTCTTAAACAGAGGCTGCTGTAGTCACAGAATGGGATGCCCTAAAAACCAGCAGTAAGTACACCTGGCAGGGTCCAGTAGTGCTATGCCAAGCAAAAGTGTCTTTATCAGGCCTAATTTCAATTATAATAAGTGCAAATGGTTATATGGTCTTAAACAGAGGCTGCTGTAGTCACAGAATGGGATGCCCTAAAAACCAGCAGTAAGTACACCTGGCAGGGTCCAGTAGTGCTATGCCCAGCAAAAGTGTCTTTATCAGGCCTAATTTCAATTATAATAAGTGCAAATGGTTATATGGTCTTAAACAGAGGCTGCTGTAGTCACAGAATGGGATGCCCCAAAAAAGAAGTGCACCTGGCAGGGTCCAGTAGTGCTATGCCCAGCAAAAGTGTCTTTATCAGGCCTAATTTCAATTATAATTAATAAGTGCAAATGGTTATATGGTCTTAAACAGAGGCTGCTGTAGTCACAGAATGGGATGCCTCACAGCAGACTTAAGATCAGTTCAGTATATATGGACAGTTAGTATAAGCAGCCTGAAAACGCTAACAAAGCCTGTCAGCCAGCTAGTAACACTCAGGCTGGATAAAAAAAAAAAAAAATCTCCCTGTGACAGCCTCCGATTTTTCCTACCTTTCCCTGTTTTTCGCTGACTTTCTGTCTGTCTCCTGTCTGTCTCCTGCCTGTCTCCAGCCTGTCCCTGTCTGTCCCTGCCTGTCTAACTGCCTCTCTCTCTCACTACAACGTTCTGTCTCTCACTAATGCAATAGAGAAATGAGGAAGGAAAAGCAAGATGGCCGACTTAAATAGCGCTGTGACGTCACCGGGCTTGCTGGCTGCTGATAGGCTGCATGTGACTGCCCCAGCTTGCACTGGCGCGGGATAGATGTCCAGACATGTCCCGTCCGCCATCTTAGAATGCCTGTAAATGTAAATGAATGGATGTTAAAGGAAAACTTCGAGCGATCGAATAGCGGGGAAATTCGGATTCAATCCGAATCGAATTTTTCCTGAAATTCGGATCGAATCCGGGTTCGTCCAGATCGATTCGCTCATCCCTAATGATGACACTAAAACCATGTTTCAAAAAAGTGACTGGTTCTATTTAAAATGTAATTTTGTTTCTGTTCCACATGGGAGGCCAATATTTGTCTGAAATATTCCTCTGTGTTTTGGACCCTATGCCAGTGTGTGGTGGTGCTTGTACTGGGCTGCCTGTTATTCCCAATGAGAAGAATATTATAAGCTCCATTCCACTGCAAACAACAACATCAACAAAAACCATACAAAACAGGAAACCTATAGAAATGGTGGAAAACCTCCACACACTGGGACGACCCAGCCAAAAATGAATAAATCAGGCTTATGTTGTATAGCTGAATAGTAATATGGAATGTGGGAGCTGATCCAGGAAAGTTGGGATCTGCAACAAGATTCCTCAGACCCATGCAAAGACTTCCGACTGGTTACTGTAATTTTCTCTGCCAATAAAAGGAACAGTCTGTCCAGGCATCAACAATAATGGAGCAAGGTAGCAAGGAGCTTACCTGAAGCCTTTCCCATGTGCGTCTCATTTCCTGCAATGCCCTGGGGCAGGTCTCAAAGGTGTGTCTCTCCTTTGATTTTCATTTTTCCACGACCATTCTCAAAATGTGGTCACACAGCTGCCTTTTCCCCTTCATTCCTCCCCAATATTAGTGCGTCCAGCAAGTGCAACCACTGGGGCTTGCCAGGCACACTCACATTAGAAATGCTGGAGGACAGGGGCGGAGGTTTGACCACATTTGAAGTAAAAAAATACAGCTAAAGCATCTACATCACTCTGCAGGAAGTGGAGGAGAAGCACATGGGACAGGCTTCAGATGACCTCCTTGCTGCCTCATTATTGTCATTGCCTAGACTAATCCTCTAAAGGGAACCTATATCATTTGAAGTACCCCGAAAGGGTACAGTGTGAAATCCTTACAGGACCCAATGCTGTTTACAATGACGCTAATGTCAAATTATATGGGACCTGGTATTTGCAGACCTTGCTTGCTTACTTGTATCGGGACCTTCAAGCTCCTATTCTTTTCTAGCTAGGATATTTCAAACTGTGTTTGTGAAAATTGGGTGAATAACAAAGTAATTAAAGTATAATACTTTGTTTATTCCGAAAAGATGGGATATTGTGATCAACTGACAACTTGCATTAGTTTAAACATGTTGAAAAGCCAGACATTTATTGAGGTCTTGTAAGCTGTATATATTAGTAAAGATGATCTATGGCCAATGCTTTGTAATTTCTTATTTCTTTTGTTGTCTTGTCTTGTCTCTGTTTGTGGTAATTTAACAGGCAGCTAATCTAGCAGAAAAGCCATTGCTGTTACTAGGACCAGGTGCAGGAAGCTCGCTTTTCTCTCTCTTTCACAGGGGAGCAGAGATTATGCTTAGGGTTATCCTCACCATTTAAACAATTGTTAAGCTACTGTTTGAAGCAGTTGTCTATGTACCACCTTGAGCAAAATCCTGTGTCACTGTGTGCAACAATTCTACAAACTTCTTCGCCCCTTGCCTGAAGAGCACATGTGGCACCACAACAAGGCAGGGCAAACATAGGGCACTACTTAAAAATGCTTACATAACTAATGACTGCACTTGTTTTTTCGGGGGACTGGACATCTTAATTCTGTCATTCTGTTATTCCGAGAGTATCTGCTGATTAGTGTGGCTAACTTTGATATTACAAAAATAGGTTTCATTTCTATCAATAGGTGCATGCCTAGCAATATTTTTATCACAACAGGTGCTCCGGGCATAAGCTAGACCTTTTTTACCCCTAACAGTTTTTGAAAAATTAGCTTACAGTTTGGCCTGAGCTAATGGAGGCAAACATTACTTTTTTCTATTTTATTAGGACTGTTAGGCAGTAAACTGAGAGACTGTTGACCAGTGTTTCTCAACACTCTCCTCGAGAGCCCCCAGGCTTTGCAGATCTCCACACAGATGCATAGGTGAGACTATATGGAGACCCACAAAACATGACCTGTTGGTGGCACTCAAGGATAGCGTTGGGGAACACTGCTGTAGTGTAGACTAAAGATGCCACAATTTAAAAGTATCAATAAATTATTGTTAATAATCTAAATATTATTTTTTTGGGGCCCACCAATAGAAATGATGAACTTTAGGCTTGGGCCAGACATCATACATCATAAAGATGATGTTATAACTATGGCATTACCGTGAAAATGTACCACGACTAGCTGTCTACTGTTATATTCACCCATAAACTGCCTTCTATCTCAGTGTTTCTACACCCTGTTCTTAAGTACCCCCAACAGGTCAAGTTTTTTAGATCTCCACCAAGGCAGCTCTGTATTACTGCTGAAGCACTTTATCTGTGTATCTGTGTGGAAATCCACAAAACATGGCCTGTTGGGGATAGAGGGTAGAGAAACGCTACCTGAAGATTGTAAGATCTATGGTTCCTGATAAAATATGCTTAATGCTTTTACCCATCATATCTGTTGTTGGGAACATCAGATCATTGAACTGTTTGGTGTCTAATATGGACATTTTTTTTAGTTGATTATTATTTTCCTTTCAGAATGATATGAGCAGCACCAACAGTTTGGAACGTGAGGTTGAGTTAAAGCAATTCAAGTACTGTTGTGTCTACCTCCCAGATGGCACTGCCTCCCTAACAGCTGTCAGGCCTGGACTATCCATACGGGAAATGCTGTTTGGGGTCTGCGAGAAACGAGGATATAACCCCACTGATATCAAAGTATATCTAACAGGGAATGACCAGGTAACCATTAGGAGAATGTCATGAAATTAAAAAAATTATAAACATTAAAACCATGTGTTTCTGACAGTAAGTGGGATTTTCTTGTAGTCCAGGTAGACAGATATAATTGTCAACAGGGTTTATAGAATTCAAGGATCTTTAAAATGAAAACAGAGCAGGTTCTGCTTTCCACGCATAAGACCAGCAGTGGTGCTTTTAGCTGGGGTGATCATGTACTGAACCAGTCATTCTGGCCCCATGCCCTCTTGCCTGGTGTGTTTGTGAGCTTACTGGGGTTGAAGAGAATGTAGAGAGTTGAAGAAAGAAACAGCTTGCAGACAGGGGAGCTTGAATAAAAAAAAACCCAAGAGATATGCTTAAAGATAGCTGAACAGGGGCTGCAGAGGGACAAAAGTGGGGGATGGTCTGGATTTACTAGCAAAATTCTAGCAATAATGTGTTGTACCTTAGAAAGCAGTAGAAGGTCAAGCCTTGAAAGGTATCTCCTTAAAACCTAACTTTCTAGTGAAATTGTAGTTAGTGGTGTCCTTAGTAGGAGAAGGGAGGTAATACTAGAGACAGACCATGCATTCCCTTACCCGAGCAGTTCACATGTATACTGCTGATGGCCAGCATATTGCCTTACAATACTAAGATCCTGGTTTGGCCTCAGACAAGGACACTATTCACGTACTGTAGAGTTTGAATGTTCTTATTATGCATTTGTGGATAGCTAGGTAACTTGTGTGGTAATAGAGTTGCTTCAGAGCCTTGTGAAAAAACTTACCTATTTTTTAGGATAGAAAACTGCCTTTCACTTATATTGTCTATCGGGTGTAATTTTTCACCTGGCTCTGAATAAGCCCCAAGGTAGACAATGAAATTTATTGCCAATTTTCTCTCCTAAGAAAGGGGGTGTTTTCTCACCAGTCTCTGAACCAACCAGGTCTGCTTATCTCTAAACAATTTCCTTACCACTGGAAGCTAGACTTCCTTCTGCTATATGGAGAATGGCCACTAGGTGTCACCTGAGTCTAAGTTGTAGCCATTGAAACATTAGAAGAAACTGCTTTATTTGTTACAGCTGATAGCTACTTTTTAAAACAACATACACTCTGTCTGTGTGTGTACAATTAAGCAATTTGTATTTTTTAGATTTAATTTTAATATAGAACTATAGCACTGTCAGTCAATGAAAATGTTGATAAACCTCAAACGTGACTTTTTAAGAAAGTGAATGCGAGGTTTTTGTTTTCTTAGGAGAATATCTTATGTGGGCATAATTATTTGGCAAACATTAGTGTGCAGAATTCTGTAACTAAATGAGCAGGAAAAATGTTCCCATTTCACTTGTTTATTTTCATCTGTTAAAGTGGACCAAAACCCACGGAGATCGGCCCAGGAATCTATGATTCCCAGGCCGATTGATTCCCTCTGCCAGGTCATCCAGAATCGGGATGCCATGCTGTGTGAAACCCCCCAGAACCCCCCAGCGGCCACATATCCCTCTAGCAGGGCATGCCCCCTGTTAGAGGGTAGTGGGAGATGTGGCCACCAGCACGCTTGTATCGGCTCGTTTTAGACGAACTACTGGACGAAGGGGCTCGAGCAGATCCAAACACTGTTTGGACGAGCAGCTGTGCATGCGTCGTAAGACCAGGAAGAGGTGAGTTTGTTCAGGCGACCTGGGGAGTTTCACACAGTGGGTGGAGGTAGGCAGTTGTTGATGACTTTAAAGTGGCAAGTGTCAAGTCAAAAGTTAAATATGTCAGTAGCTTACCTTTCATTTGGTGGCGCAAGTGCTGTGCTTCCTGCTCTGTCTTCTTAGTGAGGAAACTCATTTCCTCATTCAGCTTTCAGCCCCTAACCTGGTCCATCTGTCAACCTTCAGTGGACCAAGAACGGAAAAACCCTCCCCAGACATCCTGATTGGCTGCCTCTCTCTGCAGCTCCTTAATTTTTTACTATGACTCTCTAATGCTCTAATACTTTTAAACATAGTGTAAGCGGGCAAACAATCAGCAGTGACAGACAACGGATTTGAACGGCAAAAACGGCTTTTATTCAGCAAAGTTCAGTAGATAGTTCAAAAGATTGCAGCATAAATGCAGTAAGCATAAAGGGTTACTTCACCAACAAAATAGTCCTGGGCTGGGTACTCCAGCAAGCTGATCAGTTCCAGTCCACTTTACAGGGCGTATCAGCCCTCTGCTCAATGTCCAGTGCTATCCTTCACCACAGTGCAGCTCAGCCTGGGCTCACTCCAACAGGCTGGTCATCAACCAAGGAAAAGCCGTGTGCTCTCTTCTTATACAGGCTTCCCCTGTAATCAGCGTGCACACTTGTGGAGGGCCTTAGAACATGTAACAACCCGTAAGGGAATTGGGGAAGTGACCCGGGTCCTGAAAACCCGGGCCGGATTGTGCTTTATACAGCCAAGCAGGGGAGAAATAGACATTTTGATACAATTTACCACAATAGCTTAAGAACTACAGGGTATTTTTGAAAACGAATCACACATTGCAACGTGTAGCCCGAGACAATGGGGCAACTGTTGGGCTTGCCTATAGTATAACTGAATCCACAAATGAATGACTTAAAATAAAAAAATAAAATATTATAGTGCTTCAAAGTGTCATCCCCTGCAGCTGGCCTAAGGCAGCCGCCTCACCTTGCCTCATTAGATGTGCTGCACTGCTCTTTCCCTTTTTCTGTGAATAAATGTTTATGTGTGTTGGGTGAGGCACCATTCTGTAGCCCTGCACAGGGGGGAATTTAATCTAAGGCCATCCCAGCTGAACACTTTGTATCTCTGGACATTTCAAGGGGGTAGCAGTTCTGGAATATGGCAGCACTGGAGCAATGGGTTCTTTGTCACTTCATGCTTAAGCCGGACCTTCACCCTGAATAAGAGTCTATCTTGTATCTTTTCTCCACTGTGTACATACAGATTGCCCACAATCTTCTTACCTGCACCTAGTGAATTTTCTAGGCCTTTAAACATCCAAGATGGCAGCCTATATAGGCCCTTATTTATGAAGGAATAGCGACAGGTAGCGACTGGTGAGCGGCCGGTAATGACGGGCCCCGCCACGAGAACGCCGGCTCCCCACCACAATCACACATTTATCAAGCTGATCCTGCTTAGCGACTGAGATAGCGCCATATAGCGACTCATTCATCATTATTCCAACCTCAGCCCACAGCGCCAGCGTCCGACCTTGAACAGCGACAGGTATGACCTCTTGCTACCTGGCGCGCTCCAATGCATTTCAATGGAACAATCTTTAAATATTAATAATTAATTGTTATTAATGTTTTTTTTTTTTTTTTTTTTTTAAATGTGAAAAATTCTGTGACCACTTCTGCCATTTTAGATAATTTGTTTAAGGGAAAAAAAATAAAAAAAAAATTGTACAGAATTGATATTACAGGTGTGATATTAATGTATTCATATTACTTAATTTAATAAATTATTTAAAATACTTTTTTTTTTTGGTTTCCAAAAATATGGTGGTTTGGGGGTTAAAAAACTACTTTTAACACATCGCCTCCAGTGCTCTGGGGTTTAAACATGCATTTCACAGCGCTTGAATTTTTTGAGCGTGATTTTTTGATGAATATGGTGGTCGCTCTGACCAGTCGCTATCATGCGCACCCATACATCGCGGAACCTGTCAAATAGCGACTCGTAACCTTGCTCAACTGTCGCAACATGTCGCTATTAATAAATCAGCCTCCCCGTCTCATGATTACTGTCCTTTTCCTAACCCCAGCTCTGCTCTGTCTGTGCAAATCACAGCTATAACCCTAGAGTCCTGAACAGATTTGAAAGAATAATAAGTGTTTAAAACTTAAAATATATACATTTTTGTTGCTGGGGAATAGTGTTTTAAGGGGTTTGGCTCTTTATTAAATGATGTTGAAGGTCCGGTTTAATTTTTTTTGTGACCATGTGTTCTATTTTCTTCAAAACGTATGATGGTTCTGTGATCTTTTCAATTGCTACATTACTCTGAAAAACCTTTAACAATTTTTGACTCTTCAGAGTAACTTAGGAGCCTCATTTAGGAAGCATCTGTGTCTTCAATGCCTAATTTAAGACGTGTGTGACAGTTAGCACCCAGTAGAATGCCTTATACAGACAAATTTAGGAATCTCGCCTTTTTTTACGAGAGTTGGAAAATTGGCATACACATTATGATGTGGTCAAAATAATAATTGGTTGCCTAATAATTGTGCATATAGTGTAAATTACACTGACAGAGAACTACAAATATGCAGCTGCTTAATGTCCTTAGTTGTGTTTTTATAATTATTCTTGTTAAATGAAAATGTACCAGATTGAACGTTTTGTTTCCGAAGGTGAAATGAAGCATTTGATATTTCTTACTATTTTTTAATGCTGTGTGAGACCTTTATTAGGGAAACCTTCTATGGTTCTGCTGTGAACCCAGCTTACCATTGTGAGTCACCAGGTCACAGGGGACCAGAAAAGATGAAAAAGGAAAGTTAGCAACATGATAGATGATCTAACCCTTCACCTCATTAACAATGATTCAATTTCCAGTAAAAAAAAAACTGTCACTTTAGATTTGGATAGCATGGGTAATAATTACAGGAACTCTGTGGACAACGAAAACTGCAAATAACAATCTAAGCTCCTATAGGCATATCATAGGCCTCAGGGCCTGTGACAGAAGAGGGCCGGGTGCAAGCTGCCTCTAAAGTTTGGGTGCCACAGTGCTGGGTGTACTGGTCCCTCGCGGGAGTCTTGCATGCTCCCAGCACTCTCTGGCCCACAGCCTCCCCGCCTTCCCCAGGTTGGTCTTGTCCAAACAGATATAAGTGTGTGGTAGGGAAGCCTGATAACACACCAATAAGCCAGGGGGGCTTACCACTGATGTGCTAACGGGCCCCATGAAACATATGTATACCCCTACTCCTACAGCTGCTGGCAGGTTGAATGCTAACACTGTGCTTCCTCTATGGGTCCCATGCCCCCAGGGCACAATTGGGGAAGCACCCCTTTATGCAATCATCCAGGGAGTCTGCTACCATTAAACCAATGGCAGGGGCACTCTCTGGAACTTCTTTGAAAATGCAGCTAAAAACCCACAGCAACCCAACAGCCTACATTGCATGGGATCAAGATTGCAGAAGGTTACATGAGTAGAGTTGTTATTTTATGCTTGGCCAAAGATAGCCTTTAAATTCCCCTAGAAAGTTTTTATAACTAGCTGAATATATACTTGAAATATTAAAAGTCGCTGTATTTTAATCTTTGTCTTAACATTATCTATATGTTTTTTTTCTTTCAGAAGGCACTGGCCCTGGATCAAGATTGCATGGTGCTAAGTGACCAGGAAGTGAAGTTGGAGAACCGGATCAGTTTTGAGTATGTTTATGTCTTGCTTAGGCGTAATTTATCTAAAATTTACAAAAATATATTTGTATACCTGCAGCCCTCAAAATATATAAAGCAACTTAAGAGCTCAAATACATATATATATATATCAACAATTACGCCTTGTTGTCTAAGAGTTCACTTAAAAACAGTGAGTTTTGAGGATAATTGCACTACATTCACTACACAAGCAATCAGACACAGACCCCAGACAAAGGAAAAAACAGGTTTAACTAGTTATCAAGAACAATAGTTTCTATTGAAAAAAATAAAAGGAAAATAATGCAATAAAAGCCAATATAGTTACAAAAATGCAATTCAGTAGCTTAACAATAGTTCAACAAACTTATCTTAGTTAAGCTGGTTCCGATTCCAAGGTCACTTGGGTCTTCAGTTTCCAAACAACAGCAAAAGGTCCATCATGTGTCTCCGGTTTGGGTGTGAGAGGGAAAGAGCGAAGTCCTCCTTGCAATTCCTTTTGTCCGGCAATAGGACCGCCCCTCTTGACCAATCACATGTCTCCAAAATTGTCCAATGGGTGAATGCTATCTTATTAACCAATGGGAAATCTACACATATACCCATAGGAAGACAAGCCGCATGGTTTCAGCCATCTTGGAAACAGTCTTCAGCCATTTTGTAACATTCCAACTCAAACAATTTATACATTTATAGCAGATCAAACCCATAATGTGTCTGTAGCACTACAATCCACCCTGTTGATCTGGATATTATGTAAAAATGTTTGTAACCTTGCATCTGGTGGAAATAAATGGCATACCCACTAAACCACAAAACCTAAATTGTAAAGTCTGTTGATCAAAACAGTCCATTTGTCTCTATAAGCTCGCAGGGGTACTTTCTTCTTGCTCTGATCTTTTCTCGTTCAGGGGTGGTCTTCTGGACGGCCTCTCAAATGGGTGATAATCTGTGGAGCGGAAAACAAAGCGGATTATCTGTTCCTTGTAAAAGTACAAAAACAGTAGATCCAGGTCCTTCAGCTACAATCTCACCCTTTACTGGTCTTTTGCCTGGGTCTCTAACTAGCACTTTGCCTCCAACCTGTACCCATTTACTATCCTCCCAGATAACATCAATAGGAAGGATAGGAAATACACCAATGCTACCAAGCGGAGTTTTGCTATGTATTTTTAAAGGTTTGGGATTATACAGTTTCACCATCCACTCAGACTGGGAAGTATCAATTAACCAGTCGGCCTCCCAGCCTTCCTCTTCCAGAATAGGGTCTAGGGCGAAAACAACCTCAAATTTTTCTGCTAAATTGCCCCTAATTCCCAAATAGGTGTCAACTGTCGTCAAGTCTGTCAAAGTTTCAATGTCGTGTGAAGCCATGACCATGAATCTATTGGGCCCTATCTTTTGTGGAACTTCATTTGTGTATTGGAGTCTGCACTCTAAACTCGGAACCTGCTGATCTGCTCCCACCATCTTTTCATAGGGGGTACTTTTGGCTATTGGCCTAGAATTCACTAACACTACAGCCTGTGTAAGGACACGATCCCACCCCCTCAGTGTGTGTGTAAGTGTGAGTTTGCGTATCTGCTCCTTTAACAACCCATTGTATCTTTCAATCAAACCAGCTGCCTGCGGATGGTATGGGACATGGCACATCCAGTACACCCCCGAATCTTTGGCCCATTCTTGAACAGTTCTTCCAGTGAAGTGCGTCCCTTGATCGCTCTGAATTTCTTTTGGAACCCCATAGGCTAATGTCAGTTTCTGGAGCATCTGAAGGGTTGAAGCTTGATCTGCTCTTTTGCAAGGATGGACGAGTAAAAGTCCTGAGAAGGTGTCCACTGCAGTGCAACAATAACGCAGTCCATTGCTCCCTCGCGGAAGGGGGCCAATAAAATCCACCTGCCAAATCTCTGCAGGCCTAGTTCCTCTTCTTATGGATCCGGTGGAATGTTTTTGTAATGGCCACTGTCGAACTTCTCCACATACGGTGCAATTCTCTATCATAGTCTTTATCATGTCCATGTTTATCGGCAGGCCTCTCTGTCGAGCCCATTCATATGTGGCTTTCTGACCCAAATGCCCTGACTGTTTGTGGGCCCACCTAGCCAAGTTCATTGCAACAGGATCAGTCTCTTTAACCAAGGCCACCTTCGAAATCTCATCTGCCACCTGATTAAAATTGTCAAAATCCGGTACCAAGGGCATGTGTGCGTCAACATGGCCCACCCTTATGGTGCGGGAGTGGGCTTGTTCCCAAATGTACTCCCACAGGTCTTGGCCTCCCCACACAACTTTTCCATGGATTTTCCAGTCATTTGATTTCCATGTGGGCATCCAGGCCGTGAGTCCCTTAAAAACTGCCCAGCTGTCAGTGTAGATGTTAATGCTGGGTGAAGGATCTTCTTGCAAAGTCATTAATACTGCTTTTAGCTCTGCATACTGGCTTGATCCTCCAATACCTGTCTCCTGAAGGACTGTGTCAGAGCTTGGGTTGTATGCGGCTGCGACCCACTGACGCCCTGATGAGTTGATTGTGGCAGAACCATCAGTGAACCATGCTGACTCTCTTTGGTCCACTGATAGGGATTCAAAGGATGGAGCTTCCTGGATAGGAGAAGTCTTTAGGACGGGAACTTCTTCTTGTGACTCGGTGCTGGTAAAAGTAACAAGCCCAGCCAACTGTCTGGAGATTTCTCTGACGTCCCCAGCTGCAATTCCCCCTCTCTCCTGAAGATACCATTTCCACTTCATCAATGTCTGGTTTTGGGCTACAGTTGTCCTTGTGGTCAGTCCATTATCTCGCACCCACCCTGCGATGGGCAGTGCAGTGTGGATGGTGACTGGGTCTCTACCAGTAATGGGCTCTACATGTAGAAGTGCCATGTATGCCCCAAGCAGGTACTTTTCCAAGGGCGTATATCTTCTCTGTGCCCCATTTAATTGTTTGGACCAAAATCCGATGGGTATGGCACGCTGTCCTCTCTTTTCATTGGGTTGCCACAAGCTCCAGGAAATCACGCTGTTCTCCTCCACTACATCCAACTGAAATGGCACGCCTGGTCTCACAGGCCCTAGCCCTTGGTGCTGCAAAATAGCTTCTTTAGCAGCGAGAAAGGCAGTTTGCTGTTCAGGACCCCATGAGAAATCAGTCTTTTTCCTCGTTACATTGTAGATGGGTCTGAGAATAAGTCCAAGGTGTGGGATAAATGACCTCCAGAACCCCATTACTCCAATGAACCTCTGCGCCTCATTCTTGGTGCTAGGGGGAGACAGTCCTTGAATAGTCTGCACGACTTTCTCAGGAATTCTTCTTGTTGGGCCGGTCCACATGATCCCTAGAAACTTAACCTCAGTGGCAGGTCCCTGAATTTTGTCCTTGTTAATAGCCCACCCTCGGGCTTCCATATGCTGCATCAGCAAAGGCAAAGCGGCAGTCACGTTTTCCTTTGTTCCAGAGATCATGATGTCATCAATATAGTGAAATACTGCAACTTTCAGGTTCATCATCTTCAAATCTCGGGCCACTAATCCGTGGCAGATGGTAGCTGAGTGCCTGTAACCTTGGGGGACGACTTTGAAGGTGTACTGAAGGCCATCCCAGCAGAAGGCAAACTGGTCTTGACTTTCTGAGTCTATTGGGATAGAGAAAAAGGCATTAGAGAGATCGATCGTGGCGTGATATTCTCCAGTCTCTTTAGCAATTCTTTCGACTATGGAGATCATATCAGGTACGGCTGCTGCCAACGGAGGAGTCACTTTGTTTAAACCCCTGTAGTCCACAGTCATCCTCCAGGAGCCGTCTGGCTTCTTTACTGGGAACACTGGAGCATTGAAAGGACTTACAGCTGGTCTAATGATTCCTACCCGTAACAGTTCTTGGATGGTTTCTCCAATCTCTGTGTGACCTCCTGGCAGCTTGTACTGCTTAAAGCATACCGGTTTCTCTGGTGGGGGGATGTAGACAGGGGTCCATTTCGCATGCCCTCTTACTACGGCCTTCACTGCCCTCATCAGATAGGGTTTGTGTTGATAGCCAAAAGTGAATTTGCCCAATTCAGTTTCAACAGACTGACCTAAAAGTACATCTATACCAAGGATGTTCTCTTCCAGGTCAGAAACCAACACATTTGCCCAGAAACCCGGCCCTTTACCAATTGCCAGTTTTACTCTCGTTCGGACTGCTGGTGTTGTCTGCCCTCCCAGTCCTTCTACATAAATGATTTCTCCCTTGTGATTGGAAGGATTCCCCTGCAAGAGGGTGACTTCTGCTCCAGTGTCTACTAGAGCCATGACATGAGTGGGGCAAGATGATTTTCCCCACCAAACAGTGACAGGTACATATGGGCGTCGGTCTCCCGCTGTCACTGCCCTCATTGCTTTTGCTGGAGACCCACCTTCCCTTCACAAGGGATGAGAAACTTCCCAGTTCCTCCTCTTGTGATTTTCTAAATCTGCCCCAGGGTACAAGGAAATGTTGTCTTTGTGGTGGGATTTGGAAATAACAGGGGAAATCTCATCCTCTTCTGATCCAGGGCTGCTATCACTAGAAATGGGTCTAAGTTGGGTGGGGTTACCTACTAACTGCTTCCATCTTTTTAATAGTTCTGCAGTAGGAATGCCATCAATTTCCTCCCTGGGTATACCCCCCTTTAACAAATCCACCCACATTTGTCTCCTTGTGATAACTATCCTGTTTTTTCCCTTATTTCCAGGCTCCCCACCCTTCACCACCTTTTTCCTTTCCATTACCCTTTGCTTCCTTTTATCTGATCGCTTAGGCCTTATTTCGTCTATGGACCTAACAGGCTTTGTCCTGCCTCCCTCCTCCAATTCTCCCAATTCACAGAGGAGGGCTGTAGCATCATGAATTCTACCCTGTGATCCTAAACCTCCTAATAATGACAACAATGGGGCTTTAAGGTTACCAGGGGCGAATTTCATTAGTTTAGAGCGCAGACTGGCTGTAAAAGGTTCCATATCAGGCCCCATCCAATCACGAATATGGCTTAGTCCAGTTATACAACCCATTTCCCTTAATCTGGAGGCACCCTCAGTTATATTGCTCCAGGGGTAGGTGTTTTCCAGATCCCTGGGATCAGCATATACCCGGACTATCCCATCTCTCACAAGATCTAACAGTGAAAAATTCACTGTAAAGTCTCGTGCTTTGCGCATTGCCTGGCGCAGTTGTGGGTCATGGGTCAATACACCCATGGCCACGGCTTCTTTACCTGACAAAACAATACTGTCGGCTCCCTCATCCCACAGTCGCAAAACCCAACTCATTAGAGGTTCCCCAGGTTTCTGACGATATTGTTTTGCTAAATCAGTCAATTCAGTCTGAGTATATTCCCGCAACTCCTCAACCTCAATGACTTTGGGGTTGCGGTAATGTACTTCACCGTCAGCCATGTCTTCCCGGTCATGCTGTCTTTTCCTATGTTTAGTAATAAGGGGCCTAGCACATTTTTTAGGCTTTATATCCTCATCAGTAAACTCTACCACTATTTCTTCCTCACTGTCGCTAGGGGTTGAGTCACTATCACTATCAGAGGGTACAGTAATCTTCCTTACTCTTTCTTTCTTAACAGGCTTTTGAACTCTCTTATTTCTTATAGCATTGATAGACTTACTCATCTGGAGTTTGTCTTCCAATTCCTCTGCTCTACTAGTAGCAGTTTTGATGCACTCAGAAGCTACAGTAAGCTGATCCCTTAAAGCCTGTACCTCCCCCTCTGCTCTCTTTCTTTTGTCTGCCTCTGTATAGAGAGCATGCACAAAAACCCAGCCCAAAGAAGCCACAATCTTTCTTGCTGCCTTATTTATAAATGACATTTCAAGAAGAAATTTTTGAAAATGGATTGTAACTGTATCATCCCATACCTCATTTCCTGGGTTGGCATATTTGGCCAGTTCCTCTGCTAAAGGAAACCATGGCCCCTCTGTTGCCCAGTTTGGTATATTGCATCCCTCCTTTTTTCCTGATATGTTCTCGGCACCCTTTTTTCCCTTAAAGAGTCTGCGAAACATTGTTGCTTGGTAAAATACAAATAGATTACCCACAAAAGTGCAATATCAATCAGAAACTCAGTGTAATACCGGAACAAGCCCCCAATGTCTTGCTTAGGCGTAATTTATCTAAAATTTACAAAAATATATTTGTATACCTGCAGCCCTCAAAATATATAAAGCAACTTAAGAGCTCAAATACATATATATATATATATATCAACAATTACGCCTTGTTGTCTAAGAGTTCACTTAAAAACAGTGAGTTTTGAGGATAATTGCACTACAGTTAACTCACTACACAAGCAATCAGACACAGACCCCAGACAAAGGAAAAAACAGGTTTAACTAGTTATCAAGAACAATAGTTTCTATTGAAAAAAATAAAAGGAAAATAATGCAATAAAAGCCAATATAGTTACAAAAATGCAATTCAGTAGCTTAACAATAGTTCAACAAACTTATCTTAGTTAAGCTGGTTCCGATTCCAAGGTCACTTGGGTCTTCAGTTTCCAAACAACAGCAGAAGGTCCATCATGTGTCTCCGGTTTGGGTGTGAGAGGGAAAGAGCGAAGTCCTCCTTGCAATTCCTTTTGTCCGGCAATAGGACCGCCCCTCTTGCCCAATCACATGTCTCCAAAATTGTCCAATGGGTGAATGCTATCTTATTAACCAATGGGAAATCTACACATATACCCATAGGAAGACAAGCCGCATGGTTTCAGCCATCTTGGAAACAGTCTTCAGCCATTTTGTAACATTCCAACTCAAACAATTTATACATTTATAGCAGATCAAACCCATAATGTGTCTGTAGCACTACAGTTTAACATCCTTCTTTTTGTTTCTATGCTAAAATTATTCACAACTGGAAAAAGTAGGTGTGACTCCAAACCACAAAACTCATAGCAAACATGTTCAGAATAGGTTTTGCATAGGTTTGCAAAGGATGACCTCATGGCTTAAAGTCACAGTTTAAAAAAAACTCAATGCCCACCTTTTGTCCCCAGCTGGTGATTGCTTCTAGGTAGGCATTGTATCGCATTACCTGATCGCAAGATCGAATCCCTCATCATCCATTTCTGCTGCATTCACAATGTCAGACTGCCCCTCCCCCACGAATTACACTGACTGCCCCTCCCCCAAGAATTACACTGACTGCCCCTCCCCCACAAATTACAGTGACACCTACACACCCCCTTCATTCATTGGAGTGGGCATGTCAAGATTTGGCATGACCCCTCTATTGCAGTGAATAGAGGGGGTGTGTCAGTGTCGCTGTGTCTCATGGCCGAATTCGTCTTGAATGTATAGGTGACCTGCAATCTGAGTGGCCGGCACAGGGCTTGTATCTGGCAATCAGGTATGGTTATGAACGTTGGACTAGGTACAATCATCAGCCGGGGGGGGGGGGGGGGTGACAAAAGATAGGGAAAGATAGGTATAATATTTTTTGCATTTTGAGTCTGGACGATCACTTTAATTTAGTTGGGGATCTAAAGGGTCTTAATGCCATTGTCAGGATAGGCTCCACTGTTTTAGGAAACTTAATAGTATTTATTTGGGATCAAAAGAAACAATCCCACTCTGTCCTAATAATAAACTATGTATAAAAGGCAACTATTTATTCTTTTTCCAGGTTACAGATAGAATCTCTAAATAAAAACCTGCATATTGTGGCCAAGCCCACAAAGACAATACATGAGGCTTTACTATCAATTTTAAAGAAATATGGACTGGAAAGCCAACACTTTGTGCTAAAAAAGGTATGACTTTATTATTCTCTGTTTACAATGATGTGTTAAAGAGAAACACTAATAACTTTTGTGTTTTACTACCATATCAACCAACCAGGCTCCGATTTTATATTTTAGTCACTCTTCAAGTCTGAAATAAATCAGATTGGTAGCTGTGAGTAGCCAGTTCTTTAAAAAGCTACCTCGAAACGGTATGCAGATAGAACCTTTGGAACTGATTTATAGGAAAAAGAATAGAAAAACATGTCAAAATTAAAACATACTTCAAACTGCTACTGCCTGTCAAATGCTGAATTGACAGGCAGATTCCAGTTCATAGGATTCCATATTGTGCAATATTTATTACGCAAATCTAGGCAAGAAATCTGCCCTGTCTTCTCAAGAACACATTGTATATTTAAGATTCAGGCATTGCCACAAAATGCAAAACCAAGAGCCTAGTAGCTTTCTCCTTGGCATAATTCAAAACCGCATTACTAGAGATGTCACTTAATTATAATGATGGTTATGTGAGGGTGTTAAAGGGGAAAGGAAGTGTAATCATTATAGGTATATTTATTATACTTTATATGATTACAGATACCCCCCCCCCCCCCCAAATTATACACTCAAATAGGATGTGAGCCTGAGATCCCTCAGTTTGTCTATAGTAAAAAGATCATGCCCCATGAATACAATAGACTATATTCATACCTAGCTGCAGTACCTCAATAGCTGAGGTTGCTCTGAGCTGCAGATCATTTCCTCTTGAAAAGGCATCCTTGAATTGCTAAGTAGGTTGGACCCCCGACTCAGAAATTTAAATACACATTAGATGATATTTGGTGTGATGAGGGAGTGATGAAACTCCTGAAATATGACAGTTATGACTATATTAATGACAGAGTCTTATACAAGATTATAAGACCTTTCACTTTCACTCACACAACATAGCATATATGTATTGGCCAGAGACTGATAATCTGCATAGTATCAGACTCATACTATGAGTATCAGACATACAGACATGTAGGGGGATCATGAACTTCTTAGTTACAATATGATAACATGCATATTGAGGGAATTATATTACAATATAGAATATTTATCTATTCTCACAGAGGCGGGTTGTAGGCAGATCCTTTAGACACACCCAGGAGGCTGGGAATGCTGGCCTCACCCCCTAGTGTTTAGTGGATTAGGAGGCTGGTTGCAGGGGTATTCAGGCAATGGACGCCCCCCCCTAGCTGAAGCATAATGGCTAGGTATCTACCTGTGATCTCTCTCTCTCCATTATAACATTTATTGTACTGTAACTAACTTATCATGTAATAACTGCCTGTAGTTAGGTTAGTAAAGGTTATTTACTGTCTTGGGACAAGGCAACCATTTTTTTTGACACATTATAAAGTTTACACAATTACTTGCTTAGTGGCCATGAACATATGGCATAATTATTTGCGCTCCAACTTGTTGCAGACATGGGGCCTGGCATTCAATAGCAATCCATTCTGGTATACCCTTGTCCAAAGCCGCTTAGCATACCAGCACTTTAACCAAGCATAGAGGAAAGTAATAGAGGTGGTCCATCCTCTAAAGCATGATGAGGGGTAGGCTGGGACAGCTTTGGCAAACCTTTCTTGAACTAAGTGCCATCTGATAATTCTTACATTGGTTTTTACCTTTGCAATGCATAATGAGCTTTTTAATACTTCTTCCAAGATGTGGACCCAGTCATTTGCACCAAAGGTCTTGCCCAGGTCCTTTTCCCACTTGCTAATATAAGATGGGGGAGTCACCAAGGAGATTGAGGACATTGCCAAATAAGTTTCTGAAATTGCCCCAGGATCTCTTGGGCATTTGAGCCATCCAGACTCGAATTATGTGCTTGGCCAAGGCTTACAAAAAGTGCTTCAATTGCAGGTAGCAAAAGATCTCACTAAGTGGGAGATTGTAAGAGGATTGCAGGGTAGGGAAGAGTACAATGCCATTGGTGTCAACGCATTTGGTTACTCTACTTATTCCTTGTACCTGCCATTTGTGAGAACTAGAAACGTTGTCCTGTGAGGGCAGGAACATGAGATTATAGAAGAGGGAAAGGACAGGCAAGTAAGAGGAAAGCAGACCCCCTGAATATTTACATCTGTCAAAGACCCCTAAAGAATGCACCAAAATGGGGTTGGTGGTATGTCCTCTATACTGCGAAGGATCCATAATACATCGTTGATTCTGAGTGGGTGACAAAACACTGCGTTGATACTGACCCAGAGCGGGACATCTCTGGTGCTGTGAAACAAAGCCAGTTGTGCCATTTGTGCGACTTTGTAATAGTGCAATATGTTTGGGACACCTAAATCCCTGTGGAACCTGGTGCCAAACAGGGTGGCTCTGCAAAACTTTTGGTCTCATAGTGGCTCAAATAAACGAAAATCCTTTTCTCTAGAAGCTGCGCAGGTAGGGCCTTAGGGAAGCATGTGAGCAAGGTAGAAGAATTTAGGGAAGGGAGTCATCTTCACTGCGGCTCTCTGACCTAGCCATGACATCAGAATTCTTTCCCGGAATAGCGCTAGATAGTTTGCTTGAAAAAGGGAATCATAATAACAGGTTAAGGAAAACCCTAAATATGAGATGTTGTCTCTTTTCCACTTGCAATTGAATGCCTTGAAAGATTTAAGACGTGCTGAAACTGAGTTGTTTAACACATAAATAAAGATTACAAGGTGCGCACATAATTGATTGCCAAAAAATGAATTCCTTTAATGTAAGCAATTTATATATAACAAGATTGGGGCTCAATAAATATGC